>CM040980.1:13665255-13748649 GCA_022985145.1 Pangasius djambal
CATTTCCATGCCCACTACACAACATTTCCATGCCCACTACACAACATTGCCCTAACCCTAATCCTATGTTTTATGTATTTGTTGTGGGCGTAACCTGTAATTAGTGGGTGTGCCTTGTAAGGGGCGTGGTTTGTAATCCTGCAGGACGCAGACGGATACACTTGGGATAGCGTGAACATTTTCTTAATTATCATAATTACTGTGTCTTACTTAAGTATCAACTTAATACGTTTAGTCCACAAGATGGACCTTTCTGAAATCCTAAGAAGTTTACTAATCACATAAAAAGATCAAATGTAGGTATCTCACTCGGAGAAGCCACATCTTACAGTTTTTGTATTTGTGTATTTGATAAGTTGGGAAAACACACTTCAATATGTGGGACACGTTTATTAAGTTTAGAATATTACGAATGCCGACAAATCACCCTAATTTGTACAGGCCTCTCTGACCAAACAAAAGTAAAAGGATGTCAATTTTCAAAAGGATGTCAACTGAAAAAAAAAACTGTTTCAATATGTACAAATATATATATTTGTAAAAATAGTGCATCTCTGATATCTCTCACTGGTTCAGATAACACAAACATAATTTTAAAAATAGTAAAACCATATTTTTCAATAGAGATCCTCTGAATGCATAGGGTAGCATGGTGGAGCAGCAGGTAGCAGTGCTGCTTTACAGGTCCAGGGTCCCTGGCTTGATCCTGAGCTTGAGCTGAACATAAGTCTCACAGATTAACCCTTCCTACTAAAAAAAAAAACCTAGAGATATATTTAATCATTGATCACACCATTAACCTCTGCACATGTTTTGGGAAACCAATCCCTTATCCACTGATTTAACTTCCTAGTTCTCTCTATTAGCTTTTTCCTACTTTGTCAATCTCTTTGTAACCTTCTCTTTGAATTACCCTTTGTTCCCACTCTACTGTGCCATTTATTTCACTGAGTTATCACAAGTTGTGCATATTTTCATCAGTATTTGGTGGCCAATACCAGGTTTTATGCACAGAATGCACTGTTATTTAAAATGAATATGAATATTGAATGAATATTGCTTTTGTTTGACTAGGCATTCTGGCTGAAAAATATTTTGACTCTAATCTAAGAAGTGAAAATACTGTATTAAGTTACACTCTTAAAAAAGATCCTTAACTGGTTCTTCTGTTGTAGGGTTCTACATAGAACCATTAAGCGTTCTGCCAGAGGAACAACCAAAGGGTCCTTAAGGGTTGTACATTTTCTAAGAGTTTATTAACTGAGGACTCACTCATCAGTCAATCATGTCTGAAGCTTCAGGATTTCCCTAAATGCATACTACCTTCAAACAACCTCTATGACAGTCCTAGAAATCAAAGAGTTTTAAAAAGTGAGACAATAAAAGTAGTTTTAAAACTATTTGATAAAGTGGGACAATAAAAAAACAAAAACACTTTCCCACCTTGAATGCATACTTCGTTGCCTGAATATGTCACAATGTTATTTTATTCGTAAAGAATTTATATTATATCATGAACTAAAGCTATGCATGCACCTTTTCTGGGGGGCTTCCTGTATAAGGATTTGTCCGCCCTCCAATGTGATATGAAATCATGTGAATTCAGTCACGTAACAACTCTGCTAAATTGTTTAGCAATGTTTGACAGTAACGTAGGTGAAATATGCTTTAATTTTTTTTTTACATCTATTAAAGGCCAGGCTGTAGCACTTAACCTCTTCCAAACTATCTGTATACTGTATAGCCTAAATAATTACCTTTGACCAGAATTTGAATTCTAAGAAATTGATTTACTTATAAACATCCTTCTTTATCCTGTAATCCAGTGTCATTCACTGTAAAAATGAAACAACGAATCCAGTACAAATATAGAATTAATCTGATTTGTAAGAATGATCAATCCTGACAACAAACATGCCAGTATGGGCTCAAAGTGTTGTGTAAAATGTCGGAATTGTTGAACCTTATTCATAACTCTCAGAATGAACTTTCAGTTGTTTCATCTGCATTTGCAGTTGTTTACGTACACCATCCTATGAATATCTACTATGAAGATCTCGTGCATACTGTAGCTATAATTGTACATGGACCTATTAGAATGAGATAAGGAGATTTGGGAGATGTTTTCTATTTTACTGTCCATTTCAATGAAGCCTACACTTAAATCCTAACATGTAGATGCAGGTTTATTGTCATCATTAGCCTCTAAAACACTGAGTTTAAAAAAAAAAAAAACAGTCCGGATAACTGCTTTTAAAAATGATGTTATATTATGGTAGGTTTGAGTGTAGTCCAAATGCTTCTGCAACTTGTTGAATAATCATGACATCACACAGGTTCACAAACAGTGCTACTTTTTATTAAAAATTTTAGCTTTGACAATAAGGCTGAGAAGACAGCATGGACCGGTGGTGCAGCAGGTAGCGTTTCTCCCTCACAGCTCCAGGGTCTCCGGTTCTACTCTGAGCTTGGGTTAGTGTCTATATAATGTTTCACATGTTCTCCTTGTGTCCATGGAAGTTTCCTCCAGGTTCTCTGATTTCTTCTCACCTCCCGAAAACATAGCAGTATGTAGCCTGGCGTGCCATCCAGGGTGTATTCCCACCTCACACCTGATGCATCCAGGATCTGCTCTGGATCCACTGTGACCCTGAAAGCACTTACTGAAGATGAATGAAGGAGTGAATAATACTGATATGCTGTCATTCACTGCCAAGGGGCACGGTGGCTTAGTGGTTAGTATGCTTGCCTCACACCTCCAGGGTTGGGGGCTCAATTCCCACCTTCAACCTGTGCGTGCAGAGCTTGCGGCAGTGGTTTCCTCCCCAGTCCAAAGTGTTGTAGGATTGGTATTTCCAAATTGTCTGTGAATGTGTGTGCAATTGTGCCCTGGATGGCACCCCATCCAGGGTGTTCCCTGCCTTCTGCCACAAGTTTCCTGGGATAGGCTCCCCTGTGTAGGATAGATAGTACAGAAAATACATGGATAGATGTTGTTTACTGCTCATTTGCATTTGAGGCTCCTGCTTGTGCACAGTTAACATTTTCTTAGTCTTAAGAGACTTAAGCCTCAGGGGCCTTAATCTTCAGAGCACCAAACATTGCATGCCTTGCCTGTCCTGTGCATCGCCTCAGCTAAGGTGTGTTATATTTTTGAAACTCATACATATGAGGTTTACATTGCTAATCATATGAGGTGGCTCATATTTACTTATTTTTTTCCCCCAAATTACTTTTAAGTTTGTTGTCCACCTAAATTCGTTCCTAATCCCATGATTAAATTCATCACTTGATGGATTTGTACAGGATTTAAGAATGAACTTGTATGTAGCCTACAGTATATCCATGATGCACAACGTTTAAAACATTCATCTCGTCCTTTTTTTTTGTTGCTTTTTTGATATTCTGCATAAGAGTGAATATCCTCACGTGAACGATACCTCACGTGTTTGTCTACCGTGTTCCCACAATATACCCCCCCCCCCCCCACACACACACACACTTTTTTTTTTTTTTTTTTTTTTTTTTTAACAATGGTCATCACTTTAAAACCTGCGCGTGTAGGAGTGACATGACTGTGGGATCTGTGACTGAGAGCTGGAGAGTGTGAACCTCTCACTAGCTCCTGGGACTCAAGCGCGCGCTTGACGCTGCTCAGTGTGGCGACGGACGCGATCCTCGCGCGCGCGCGCTCGCTTTCGCCCCATTCACGCAAGTGATTGCTCGGCGAAGAGCTCTCTAATAACACACTCCATCTGAAAGTGGACAGTTTGCGAAGGCATTCCTCATGCATAAGCGGCACGGCTTCCATGTTTAGCAGAGGCGCTCCCGGGCTTGATTTAGGATGCAGAGATCACCTGTGGATGATGCCGGCTTCCTTTCGAGATACTTTTTCTGGTAAGGACCAATTGCAATGTTCACGCAGCAGCACAAAGTGTCGAGGTCTTTTAATGCCTACAGTATTTCATTAACATCTACTGTCCCACTGGACACTCGAACACATGCTCTTAGTCTATACACTCTCAGAAAAAAGACTACTGTACAATACACTTGTAAAGTCAGTGTGTATCCTTTACCTAAACAAGGTGCATGTGCTGTACCTTTAAAACTGTCCTCTATAAACTAATATATCTGTCTAATATATCTGTCTAATTATATCTTACCTTCTTTTAAATACCTAAAGGTACAAGATAGCCACATTTCCAGGTGGAAGATAACAAGGAAACAAGCAAAGTACAATTTAGTACTAGTTCTTGTCAGGAAGAAATTTTCTATAAGTTTGTTGTACCAAAGACCTGCTAAAAAAAAAAAAACCTTTCACATTCATTCATCAGCTCACATCAAATGTAGTGTGACCACATCATCATTAAACCACACTGAATTAGACTTCTTGTGAGTGTTTTAAGAGAGATGGTGCACAGAGAAATTGCCAATGTTAGATTAAAAAAAAGTGTTCAACTGAACATTAGTATTAATTCAACACTTTCACGTTGCTGTGCGAAAATAAATAAATAAATAAATTGTGTAACAGATTTAGAGTCCGGACAGCAGAATCCGTCACTATCTTCAAAAAATGGCTAAAGACCCACCTTTTCTGTGAACACTTAACTAACCTCTAACTTGTATGTTAGCACTGCTTATTGTATTGTTCTCTGCCTGATATATTGCTTTGCTTATATCAAGAATTTCCTCATTTGTAAGTCGCTTTGGATAAAAATGTCTGCTAAATGAATAAATGTAAATGTTTTTGTGTTTGCGAATGTAAATGCGAGCAGTTGTGCACTCAGGTGCCCATCAGTGCACAGCGGATAGGTTCAACAAACCAGACTTCATGTGGAAACTGTATTGAATTTACTGGTTGGACAACTGCGCTATTCGTCCATGTAGTACACGGTTATAGAAGGGATTTATTTATAACTGCACTATCCGTTATCACCCAGATGAGGATGGATTCCGTTTTGAGTCTGGTTCCTCTAAAGGTTTCTTCCTCATATCGTCTCAGGGAGTTTTTCCTTATCACTGTCACCTCTGGCTTGCTCATCAGGGAGAAATTCCCATATTTACAATTTATTCTGATTTAATTTAATTCGAATGTATTTATTTCTGTAAAGCTGCTTTGTGACAATGTCCACTGTTAAAAGTGCTATACAAATGAAATGGAATTGAATTGAAATAAATGTAGAGTTTAATGTCTGAATGATACATAAACAAACCTCACCAAAGCAGCCACGGTTATCAATAATGATGACGTTGAGAAACTAGTGTGAAAAATGGGCCTTGTTGTAAATAACGGACTCTTCTGGCTGTTTGCAGGTGGACAAGCCCTATTATGCGAAAGGGTTTTAGGGAAAAGCTGAAGCCATCAGATGTGTATCAGGCTCCATCGCAGGATACTGCGGACGTGCTTGCAGAACGTCTGGAAAAGTTTGTATTCTCAACACACCGTGCGTGCATGCTGGGCTCATTTAAATGTGGGGGATTTCCAAACGTGCATTGTATATATATATATATATATATAATGTGTAGATCACTGACTATGTGTAGCATGTGTTCAACACCTTCATATCCAATTCTCACTGAAGTGAACCACAACACTTTCTTTTCAGTTGTGAGAGCACAGGTAATTGGATCAAGCACAGGCTGAAGAGTACATATCAACCTCTTAGAAAAAGTAAATGTGCACTAAGAGGACAAAAGTGGGATTTCATGGTACAAACAAACATTTGTTATTGGGGTGGTTCCTATTACAGCTAGAGGAACAAAACTGTAGCAGAACAGCGTTAAGGTACATTACAGGACCTTGTGAATCACTGTTGTACCTTTGAGGGTACATGTCTGATGGTTTCAGGCATAGTGGTGCAACAGACAGCATTGCAGCCGCACAACCCCAGGGTTCCCGGCTCGGTTATTTATCTGTGTGGGATAAATAAATTAGTTTTTGGAAGTTTTATCAGAAAAAGTTTTAAACAGAAAATCGCTCTTTTTTTCATACAAATTGTTATTAAGACACTCCGACTCTAAAAAAGGAGTTTTGTGTGAAATATTATTCTGTAATTTGCAACCTTTAGTGTCGAGGTGCTGTTAGTGTCCTTAGTGCCTCTTCATTCAGTGATATGATGGATGACTGGAGGTGTGACTCAAAACTTAAACATGACCATATTTATACCACGAAGAGCTGCTAACAGCACACATCGCTCCAGTTCCTATTGTCTGCCCCAGAAGTCTCAAGGCTTAAATGTCACGCCTTTGAGTCAAAGTATTAATGTGGTGTTTCAGGGTAACAGGGTAAATGCCACCTTGCTTCTTCCAGTAAAACCCATTGCATGCCATGTTTCACATAGCCAACAATATGTTCGCTTGGGTTGGGGTGCCAATTTAACGGGCATCAAACCTGACCTTTTAAAGTGCCAGGCCCCTAGTGGGTGATAGATGGTGTGCAGTATTTTTAAGTCCTCAAACACACGTGTCTTCTGGGAATTTGAACTTTTTCTACAATGAAGAGCTTGGAGCAGTCTCCTGTTTGTGAAGGGCTCTTCGCCTTGTTTAATAAGTGAGCAAAATCACCGTGGTTATATACGAGCGTCCTGAACAATGTGGACTCCACCATTTTTACAGTGGATGGGAGGATGTGGAGAGCTGTTTAATTGTTCTTTTTGGGCTTGCTGTATCTTCACACACAGAGAATGGGACAGAGAAGTTGTATCTGCAAAGAAAAAACCCAGTCTCCTGCGAGCACTTTCCCGATGCTTTATTCGACCCTTTATCTTATTTGGAGTCCTCCTCTATTTTGGGGTAAGTGTCTAAACGTCTAATTGTGCACAAATTTGTACTTAATATTATATGCCCTGTCACTTTCTGTCTGAAATGCAGCAACTTGTGCATGTGCTTCTACATGTGCTAAAACAAAAAAAGACTAGAAGTCTGAATATTATATTATATTATATATAATGAGTGCTAGCTTGTGGCTGGCAGCCTGCTGCTCCTCTGTGGTTACGTCAGAGTAGTCAGGCTATTGATGGTGCAGCTCACATTCATGTGTGACTCTGCTCATGTGTCTAACATTAACTTCAGTGGGGTGATCCTGCCGTTGTCATTGGCCATGTAGAAAATGCCACAGTTTGTGTGAAAATACAGCAGCAATATATTCATTGTTCAGCACATAATGATATGTGTGTATTCTGGTAGAGTACGCACTAGAAATGTCCCGTGTGTAAAGCTTGTGTTATATTGTCTAATTGTTTATTGTAGAAGCATTATGTGGTTAGCTATCACAACGCATGTATTTTATTATGCATTATGAGAATTAGATCATTATGTGGGATCAAGCTGACATTAATCTCATGTTCCTGCATTTCTTGCACAGGAAGCCACAAAAACTGTGCAGCCGCAGCTCCTGGGCCGAATCATCGCCTCATTCGACCCCTACCATGAGCCAGAGCGAGAACAGGGCTACTTCCTGGCCTTAGGCCTAGGCCTACTGTTTATCACCCGCTTCCTCCTGCTGCAGCCCGCCATGTTTGGGCTGCACCACCTGGGCATGCAGATCCGCATTGCCCTTTTCAGCTTAATTTATAAAAAGGTGTGCTGCAGTAAGCTGAAATGTTGTTGAATATCAGTATGTATTTGTATTTAGGATTTGCTGATTCATTGTTGTTATGAAAGTATGTTGTTTGGTTAAAGTCTAAAAGATTTTTCTTTATTCTTGGTCCTAAGACACTAAAGCTGTCCAGCAGAGTGTTGGACAAGATCAGTACAGGGCAGTTGGTCAGCCTGATGTCAGCCAACCTGGGCAAGTTTGATCAGGCAAGTACAAGTAGCATTTTTTTCGGTTTATATATATATATATATGTATGTATGTGTGTGTGTGTGTGTGTGTGTGTGTGTGTGTGTGTATGTATGCATGTATGTATGTATGTATATGTATATATTTTTCACTTTTGTGTGTGCGCTGCTTCACTACAGACAACAGCTACCACACATTTTGACTCCCGAGAGCTTCTTTTTTATTTAAAAGTCAATTGGTACAACATTTCATATGTTCACATTTTCCTGTGGTGAAGCAAAGGAGCTTGAACTTTAGAACCCTTCAGGAAAGTTGAGCCAGGGTGATGAATTCTGATACACTTTGCAAGTTCTCTGAGGCAATTATCACCAGTATTAAATGTGGTGGGTGTGAAACATTTTGTCTCAGAGAACATACGCAAATTCTGCCTTTTTTGAAGTGCGGCTCTATGGGAGGCAAAATGCCCCACCATTCCAATAAGGATGTATGGAATGTGAAGGGAGTGTCATTTTTGTAGATTTGATTGTTTTCTTCTTGCTAACAACCACTCAGACCTGCCCTTGCTTGTGTGCATATATGTGTCTAAAATGTAAATGTGTTGCACTCAGGTGCATTGTGAAGTGACAGCTAGACATTTCATTTCCTTTGTAGATTAATTTTGTGGCAGCCAACAAAATGGAATAAAGCCACAGGTGCTTTATTACACACTATTTTTGTCTGTTCATAATATTCTCGGTCATGTGACCATTATATGATTTGACTATTTAAACCGTTTTTGAGCTTCATAGACAATTATGCACTTACCAATGAAATAAAATGAACAAGAAATTTTATTTCATAATACTGTCTAGTTTATTTATTTCTCACTTGAACTGTGTTTTAGACATATTCTGGTAAATTTGAATGCAACCTACTGTTCCCTTACTTTTGCCCGTGAAACTGTATTGACTCTTATATGTGTGAAATTATATAACCTACCTCGCAGTATGATGAAAATTAACCAGAGACTGTGTTTGCTGTACAGAGCCTGGGCATGGCCCACTTTGTATGGATTTCACCTTTGCAGTGTATCCTGTGTGTGGGACTAATTTGGGAGCTCATAGAATTCAACAGCTTCTGTGCCCTTGCTGCAATCTCCCTGCTGGGAGTCGTCCAGGCCTGTCTTTCTCATAAAATGGGACCTTACAAGTAGGTTTTCGCCTATTCATATTTGTCGTACCGCATAGATTCGTGCTTTGAATTTGTACATTTTTTCCTCTACCTCATTATATCACTCCCACCAAAACCCACATTCCACCCGAGTCTGCTGGTTGGGCTTTTTGATGAGTGAGAACAGGTAGCTCAGATCTTGCGCTCTAATCAGGACCTTGGTTTGCCTTGTGCTTTTGAGAAATGTAAACATAGCTGGGAAGAGCTTGTGCTGGCATCTTTTCAGCTTTGCTCAATTCAGACAGCATGCTTCCTGTATTTACAATCGCATATGAATTTCCCATGTTCCCATTCTTCCAAGTTCAATCTCTGTGCCCAGCCAGATGACCAAAAAAAAATAAATCATTTATCCTCTCCGACCTGAATGTATTCTCTCTTTGTGTCTTTTTAAAAAAGAGCACAAAGGATACTGCTTACTAATAAGCGTCTTGCCCTGACCTCGGAGATTATGGAGAATCTGCACTCAGTGAAAGCCTATGGCTGGGAGGAGATCATGGAGACCATCATCAAGAATATCAGACAGTAAGATACAATGTGACCAAAACAGTATTTCCTACACTGCAAAGGAGATGTTTTACAATTTGAAAATGCCTTGTAAGCAAGAAACTATTTCTTTCCCTGACATAGTTTCAGCCTTTGTTTATTACGCTTGTATTTTTTTCAACTCTGCACCTACTATGCCTTTGTACTTTTGTTATCGGTTATGAAAAATATGATGCCATGTGGCTCATTTCCTGTTAAACAGTTTTATTCAGTGAAATTTAAAGCATTTAGTTTTGCTTTCATCCTGGCTGGCTTTCAGAGATGAAGTCAAGCTGACCAGGAAGATCGGCTCCCTGCGCTACTTCTACAGCTCTGCCTACTTCTTTTCTGCTATATGGGTGATCACGGCAGCAGTGGTGCCCCAAGCCCTCACAACGGGCATCACCTTGCGACGCATCTTTACCACTCTCTCATACTGCATGGTGCTGCGTATGACCGTCACTCGCCAGCTGCCTGCTTCCATCCAGATGTGGTACGACACCATCAGGCTTATATGGAAAATCGAGGTAAAGGATTTTCATCTAATATGACATGTATGTCAAGCTCAATTATCCGTGCTTTAGCTGTGGCATGGGTGGTATGAATAGCATTGGTTTCTGGTTATTGTTTGAGGCCTAACTTATGAGATGTTGTGGAATAAATACATCAAAGAAGTAAGCAGTTGTTTTCAACATGCACCGTCTTCAGAGTGTAAAGCTATCTGTCAAAATGAGCACACAGAAAAACGGATCGTTATAAGGATTTCTGCAGTGATTCCAAGACCAAGCAAAATGTATAAAAGGCGGCCTTAGCTTGGAATGCCTGACAGTGCGTTTTCAAAAGTGCCTAACCTGGCAGCTGTTATTCACACCACAGCCCTTTAACCAAAAAGACATGAACTGTTGTGCTGTGGTTCAGCACTGCTCGAAACTGCACAGCATGGTGGATTCTTTGTATCATTGTATAACTGTTTGTACTGTCCTGAAACAAGGCCCAAGGTAACTGTTTCTATCTCAGACTGTATCCAAAAATGTGCCTCAAAACTTATTCACTTTTCTTTGTTTTTGTCCAATGTGGCTTTTAGGATTTTCTTAGCAAAGAAGAATACAAACTGATGGAGTATGACCTCAGCATTACAGACATGCAACTTGAAAACATTACAGCTTCCTGGGATGAGGTAGACTTTTCAGTGAACTGTTCTCTCCATCTGCATATTTAAAAACACTTTGTGGGCCTGAATCTGATGCTTTTTTGGATAGTGTTTTTTTTTTTTTTAATTATATATATATATATTAGCCTTGGATGTCATAAATTAGTCTGGAAATTTAAAAAGAAATGGAAATCCAAATACTTTGGAATTTTTTTTTATGACAAAATCAGACATTTGTTAAAAATATGACTCCATGTGTTATTTTACACATGCCTTTGTAGTGAAAATAACTTTTGTTTGAGTGACAGTGTGAATGGTGGGGGTCTAATTCTCAGACTGTCTGCCTGTAAGCAGTGCGAGCAGGTCCTCACTGAAACTCAGTTTAAATGGTGGGAAGAGACGGTTAATTGCTGTGTCCTTTTGTCAGCTGTTTTCTCACTCCATTTGAATAAGAAATGCATGCAGAAATTAATCAGCGAGCTGCTGTCCAACAAAGCCTGACAGAAGTGAATGATTAAACCAGAGTCACACCCACTTCTCTATTCCAGGGTAGTTCTCACTCCCCTGCTCCAGTGAAAATGCGCAGAGCAATAGCACAAGCTTTTTTGTGTGCTTTTGTAGGATGTTTCTCCTTGCCTGCGGCAATAAAAATGAAATAAACAGTTCGATCTATCCATGACTATGACAAACCATCGTATTTAACACGATCTTTTTACAGTTGCTGTAGCAGTCATGTTATATTTGTCAGATAAGCATACAGTATGACTCAGTCACAGGTTGGGAAAACAGCTTTAATTAGTTAGTTAGTAAATCTCATTTGTCAGCCCTGGACGTGACCTGCTGTGCCATGGGATCTCATTGACTCCTTTTAGCACCCTATGAAAAGCAAATTCAGCTGGCTTTAACTACAGCAAAAGCGATATCTGTCGGCTGGACACTTGTAATAATCACAAAGATATTATAGGGACATGTAGCAGTATAGGGGTGTGCTGTGATTGAGAGACTTTCTGTCATGGCAGGGTATTGGTGAGCTCTTTGAGAAGATTAAGCAAGAGAACAAAGAGAATGGCTATCCAAACGGAGAGGGACTCTTCTTCACCAACCTCTACGTAACACCTGTGCTTAGGAATATCAGCTTGCACTTGGAGAAGGGTGAAATGTTGGCAGTGGCTGGATCCACAGGATCCGGAAAGGTAAGATTACACTCTCGATTCATTTTTTTAAAATTAAATATTCTAAGTAAGACACAAGATGCTTTATGCACAGTCAGAAACCCTACACCTATTTCACGAGTGTTCTATTGTCTGAGGTGACCAAGTAAAACACCTCAATCTCTGACCTGTCCTATACTATCTTCTGTATGGGCAGAGCTCTCTGTTAATGACCATCCTGGGCGAGCTGGTCCCTTCCTCAGGAAAGATCCGACACAGTGGCCGTGTCTCCTACTCCTCCCAGACTGCCTGGATCATGCCTGGTACCATCCGAGACAACATCCTGTTCGGGCTGACCTATGAAGAATACCGCTATAGCAGAGTGGTTAAAGCATGCCAACTAGAGGAGGTAATTCATATCTTTTGATTAACTCGCTTAGTTTTAACTGTCTGTCTTTTTAGTTCTCTTACTCCCACTCTTTCTCATATATTCGTCCTTGTGTCTGTTATGTTATCCCTGCTCATAATTCTCTTTTCGAACCTCCCACTTTCTCTCTATTTGGTTACGTTTTTTTAAAAGCCTTCACTCTCTGTCTGTGTCTCTCACTCTGTCTCACTAATCTCATGCCACTCGGAATGTTCAGCTGGCAGTTGAACTGAGAATCTTTGTTAGATACAATGCTGCATTACTGTGTCATATTACTCAATATGGCTCACCCCCCTCACCTGCAATCTCTTGATACCAAAACAGCCAATCATATGCAGCCAACAGCCATGTTGAGTGACAGCGCCCCAGTTTAATCGAGCCTCTTGTGAAAAGAGGCTCACAGATCTGAAATGCTTCACAGGCTGCATAGTCACATTCAGTCCTCGACAAGCTGCTTATCTCACACCAAAATCTATGTGACAGTCGCGACCAACTTTCCATAGGGAAAAAAAAGTTCGTCTCATAATAAATGATATAATAGATAGATAATAATACACATCACTCTTAGAAATTGAAACTTTTGGCTCAGAAATGCAGTATGAAATGTAAGGAAAACTGGATATATACTGTATATACACCAACTGGGGATGAAACTGATGAGACAGAGACAATAGTAGGTTGGATGGTAGGTTAAATGACTCTGGTGTAGCTTCCTTTGTTTAGATGTAGATGCAAGGAATAAAACATGACTGGGCATGCTGTTATAGGAAAATAATCAATGATGAGGTGGTGTGATTCCAACAAAAGTACATTCAGAAGTGTTTTATTCCTCGTATACATGGCAATTTGCCTACGATTACAATTTTTAATTTGTTAATGAATGACATATCATGCCTTTTAACCTTTTATAGTTACATTTAATGTACATTTAATAAAACAAGGTAGTTCATCTAACCACTTACACTATAGCTGCTATAAACCGTGTTTTTTTCCATCACTGCATGCATGGCATGTTACCGGGAAACCGGAGAGCTCGAAATCCTCTGTTCTGAAGACTCTCGCATGGCGGAAAACATACTGACCTTTGCAAAGTGGTGACACTCGAAACTCCTTCCATAAATGCTAAATAAATGTCTCTTTACAGAAAGCTTCACCATATCAACAATTATACATTTTTGGTTGAATAAGAACACTTTTTTGTGTTTGTTTATTATTAGGCATAGATTATATAGAGCATCTGCCATACAGATTCCTGTGACTAAGCTGTTGCTATTAAAACAATAACCTATTATAACAAGCACATTAATATAAACCTATCATCTGAATTATATAGCAATATTATACACAGAGCTGCTGTTATAGAAAATTAATTAACATCTTTTGATCCAGCAGATGTGCTGTGGTATAAAAGAGGTTTTCCTTCCAGGAAAAGTGAGGCAGTTTAACGTATAATGAGTGCAATATTTACACTTTCTTGCTAATGACACTGTTTTAACAGTGGCTCGTGCTACCATATTGCCCGAGCCATCTTTTATTCATTGTTTCATTTTGACAAATCTCTAAAGAAAGATGGTTTCTCTGTATGCTAAACGAAGGGAATCCACATCATGGCATTTTCTCAGTGCTAGACTGAAAGTTCTATATATTAATGATCTGGTGTTGACAACCTCATAAACATATCTGTTGCTTCTTTAAACCGTAAAAAGAAACATCCATTAACTCCATTCGCTTTTTCACAGCTGGCTTCAGTGGGTTTGTGCAGTCCGTCTCACTTTTATTGTCACACAACATTTCAGACTCATTCAGACTCATTATTATTATTAGACTCCTACATGTCATGTCTGAAAGTTTCTGCCTAAACTACAGCAAAATTACTGTTCCACACAAAGTTCATTGTCTCAATGAAGCCCTTTTACAACTACTGAAATATTTCTTTCCCTTGATGCTCCAAAATTGGACAAAAGTTGTCAAGGAGGTAAGATAACTCTTTACGATGTCGTAACTGTATTTACTTGTTCCTTATTTGTGTATCTATTTTCATGATCTGTTTTATTTGCTGAGAAGCATAATGTGCCAAGACAATATTCATATCATCTGTATATGAGATGTAACGTTGGATAAAAGTGAATCTAAGTCAGATTTATCTGTGTGTAGAGATTTTGCCTTATCTCTGTGTCTTATTATCTCTGTGTCTGTGTGGAATGTTTACAGGTTGTGATAATAGTGTGTATTTGTATATCCTAAAGTAAGATCATGGTGGTATTTTATGACATATTTTGCTTCATCGTGTGTGATGTCTCTGTACAGTGTATTGTGCCCCATTCATGTCAAGTGGTCATATGTCAGTGTTCTTTTCCATGAATCAATGAATTATTTTTCCCAGTGTCAAGTGTCTTCTTCTGAGCTTGTCAGAACTAATCATGAGATTATTTGGATTACGCACTATGCTCAGCTGAATAGAAATTAATGCAGCTTTCTCTGGTGCTTTGATCTTTAGGACCTGGCTGCGCTTCCTGAGAAGGATAGGACGCCTTTGGCAGAGGGGGGACTGAACCTGAGCGGGGGACAGAAAGCACGGGTCGCCCTAGCCAGGTACAAAAAGGAAAATATTCCTCGTTTTACAGTATATCTGCAAAGAAATAAAATTCTACGTGAAAATGTGAATAATGTAATTCTAAGAATGTAATATGGTTGTATCTTATCCGTGACAGGGATTAAAAACAAGACAAAAGTTCTACAATGACCATCAATGAATATATTTCAAGAATTTTTCAAGAATTATTTAACAATTTCAATATTTCAAGGATAATGAGGGTGAGCAGTTGGACTATTATAACCAAGGGGATCCAAAAGCTGTTTAGAGGGCAAACATCAAACATGAAACCTAATAAACGAAATATCTGGTCCCTATATAAAATAAAATTTTTGTCTTCTTTATTTTCTCATAAGTTCTCACATGTAAACTTTTGTTTTTATTTTCACATTTTAATGAATTTGCTTTACTATAAAATTGTTTATAAAGAATAAATACGCTTTGAATGAAAATGTAATTTTCATGAATTATGTTTGTGTACAAGATACACTGACAGATTCTCCACTTGTGTCGAATGTAAAGATTAATTTACAAAACTGAAAGGTATGTTTTGTTTTAATCTCTCAGGGCTGTGTACAGAGATGCTGATACCTACTTGCTGGATGCACCTTTCACACATTTGGATATTGCTACAGAGAAAGAGATATTTGACAAGTATGTATATCAAATATGAAAGCTGTCACATGCAAGTGATTATGGTGGTCCTTTCATTAGTTAACTGCTATACTATATGACCTGAAATATTGTGTCTTATGTTGCATTGAGTTTATTAAGTATCTGTTTAATTTTAAACCACTTGTAAGCAGATGTCTTTCTCCAGGTGTCTGTGCAGGCTCATGGCCTCCAAGACCCGCGTTGTGGTCACTAACAAGATTGAACACCTAAAGCGGGCTGACAAGATCCTGCTGCTGCACAACGGTGAGTGTTTTTTTTATGGCACGTTCTCAGAGCTGCAGTCACGACGGCCTGACTTCAGCTCTTTGTTGCTGGGTCTGGAGGCCTACGACAACGTTACTGCCGAACGCCGCTGCTCCATCCTCACTGAGACACTACGCAGAGTATCTGTGGATGAAACCTCAGGGATACGTCCCGATCGTCCCCCCTACCGGCAGGTGGCTCCACCCACCTACATAGACGAGAGGAAGGCGTCAGTGATCATCAACCCACTGGCAGCCGACCGTAAATCTTCCTTCATCCAAGTGATCGAAGAGGAGGCCAAGCGGCCACTGCCTGACCGCAAGTTCTCCCTGGTGCCTGAGAATGAGCTGGTGGACGAGTCGTTCATGGGGAATGATATGTATCACAACCACGGCGTGCACATGGCAGGCCAGAGAAGGCAGTCTGTGCTGGCCTTTATGACCAACACACAGGGTCTAGGTAGACGTGACCAGCTCCAGTCCTCCTTCCACAGCCGCCTGTCCATTGTGCCCCAGAGTGAGCTGGCCTCTGAGCTGGATATCTATACCCGAAGGCTGTCCAAAGACAGTGTCTACATCACCGGAGACATGGAGGACGAGAATATTGAGGTAAAATATTGATGGTACTTCCATAGTTCCATAGGCCCTGGAACCTAGCCCTTCTCTTGATTCACCCTGTTGCAGTTTACAGTTTAAAGCCTAAGCTTAAAGACACAAATCATATGATCTTAATAAAATGTCTAACCCAAGGGTCATCAACTATTTTCATAAACCAAACTGAAAAATACCGTAGCAGAGCTGTTCAATGTATGAAAAAATGGAATGAGATTCTAGTTTTCTAAACATCAGCCAGCACAACTTCTTATCCTATTTGTAAATTGAGTAACTTTTACGTAACTCAGAGGTAAATCTCATCGGACAAGAGACATTAAGTCAGAAAGGGAAGAATTTTCACAGATTTTCTTTCCATTTCATTTATCCTTGCCAATCTGGTTAGTGAGGTAAAAAAAAAAACTCCACAGAATTGGACAGTGAAGTAAGTGTTTATTCTCTGCTTCAAGGTCAAAACAGATGTATCTCCATGGCACTAGTCAAAAGTGGTAACATGAACTACTTGATGACTTGATTTAAAGCCACAAACTAATGATCATTGGATAAGCATTAAAATGTAACTATTGTCACCATTCAATTAGGTTAGTTGCATATCCAGATTTTTGTAAGGGAAGAATTTTATGGAACTGGACCTTCGCACACTACACATGAATACTATACTATGTGGAGCAATAGGAATTTATTGGTTATGTGCTGGTGATAGTGACGGGAAGGTGAGTATAAATTGCCAGATCTGTCAGGTACTCGGTAGTAGCGCTATGCCAGTCCATATGGGAACCATGCTCACTCATTCAGACCTCATGGCAATTTAGCATAGCCAGGAGTAGGAGGGTGGAGGAAACCCACACAGACACAGGGAGAAAATGCAAAACTCCTCACAGTCAGTAACCCAAGCTCAGGATTGAACTGGGGGACGCTGGAGCCGTGAGGCAATGAAGCTACGCACTGTAACACTATACCACCATATAAGACTTAATATCTTAGAAAAGAGTGAACATGCTTAATTGTGACACCTACATAATTTCAGATCCATGCTGTTGTTGAATAATTAGCAGTGTTTTTCACAGGCATGCTTTGCAGATGAACAAATAGAGGATACTTTTGAAACCACAAAATGGAACACGTATGTCAGATATGTGTCGGCCAACAGAAGTCTCACATATGTTCTGATCTTCATCCTCATCATTTATGCTATCGAGGTAATCATGCTAATCATTATTCATCTTTGCAGTGTTTATACGTGTTTATCTTATTGAACTCAGATCTTCCAAAAAAAAAAAAAAAAAAAGTGGATGTAATCACTCGCCACTAGTTAGCTGTGGGTAGAATTCAAACGTCGCATCGAATATAACACTTTTTGAAATTTGAAAATCAATGTAACTGTGCATTGTACAATTGACAATGGGCAGCTGGGTTTTGTCTCTCTGTCGGTTATTTGACTACCTAACCGAGGCCAGCTGAGATGATGGGCACAACAAAATGATTTACAAACATGAAACCGGTCCATTTGTGAGAAACACTTGAAAGAGGTTCAGTGGTTCAAAGCCCTAAAAAAAGAATCAAGTGTCTTTTCCTCAGTTCTTTGCTGAAGATTGCTTAAATTTCTGTTTGTAGGTGGCTGGATCTGTTGTTGGGATTTTTCTGATAACTGAGTGAGTATAAACTAAAGCCCTCCTACTTTATCATATACAGATCATAAGCAAAGCAGTAGAATTGACACTTTTTTCCACAACAAATCTTGATTTAAAAAATAAGCTCTATTTATTTATTTATAACGCTTAATGTATTTCTTTCTTTCTTTCTTTTTTTTCTTTTCTTTTTTTTTAAGCAAAATATATTAAATTATGTATGGTGGTCTAACAGTAGTCTGTACTCTAAATAGTCTTAACCCATGCATCCTCTCCATTCTTTTTCAGTGAGATCTGGAAAGAGGAGAATCCTAGCCCAAATGCCACCAAGCAAACCAACGTATCACTATCTGGTACACAGTATGCTATCATTGCCTCACCCACCAGCAGCTATTATATCATTTACATCTATGTAGCAACGTCGGAGAGCATCTTAGCTCTGGGCTTTTTTCGGGGTCTACCTCTGGTCCACACCATGATCACCATATCCAAGAAGCTGCATCAGAAAATGCTGAGCTCTGTGTTAAGGGCGCCAATGTCTGTCCTCAACACCATGAAGACAGGTGTGTGAGATACAAACGCAGCAGCCGTATGCTTATATCTTCATGTGATGCGGTGCGTGTTGTCAATGTTTGCACTCTGTTTTCATTTTCAAAGGTTGTATCATGAACAGATTCACTAAGGACATGGCTACTATAGATGACATGTTGCCTCTGCTGATGTTTGACCTTGTCCAGGTTTGTAGCCACAACGAGTTTCAAAACTTGTGTGCCAAAATAAAAAAAAAAAAAAGAGAGCTACAGCACTGAGAAGTATGACAAACCAATTAATCCATCCTTGATTTAGCCGGCCTGAATTAAACATTTTCTTTCCTCTATACAGCTGACCCTGGTGGTGCTGGGATGCATTCTGGTGGTGTCCATCATGCGGCCATACATATTCCTTGCAGCTACACCCTTGGCCTTTGTCTTTATTGTGATGAGGAAATACTTCCTGCGCACAGGTCAACAGCTGAAGCAAATGGAGACAGAAGGTGAGAAGTAACAGATACTGTACGTGGGTGCCAATCTTTGCATATGCACATTGTCAATCAGGGGGCAAAAGTGTTAGTTTCCTTGACGTGTTCCCTCACTTGAGCAGTGTGTTTACATAATAACCAGTGGTGCCAGCTTTGTATCAGAGGCAGACACACAATGGTTAGGAACAATGTAAGGATCAGAAAGAATCCTAAGAATGAGCGCTGCATTCCAGCAGAGGTTATAGGGATGGCTAGAGGGGAAGCCTAGGGCTCATAGTTTAAGACAGATCTCTGACTGTACTTGGATCAGGCTGGGATGTGACTCTCTTCCAGGGGAGAGCCAGAAATTTTGACAAGGCCCTGGCAGAAGGTCAACAGCACAGCAGAAAACAGGAGAGGAGGAGAGGATGAATGAGTCAGGCAGGAGGAGATGGGATATCTCAGAGGAAGCAGCATGGGCAGAAGTCAGAATTTGGTCTCTTTGTTTGTCTTTGTTATTCCGCAGTGTGATATGTCCCAAGCGACGCTATAACCCCACTGCTGACCCAGTCTGTCCAGATCACTTCTCACCATGCTTCATGAACAGGAAGCAGAAATGTGTTATCCTCAAACGCTGATGGCTAGTTTTTATGTCAGTCTTTATAAGGTCACACAGAGAGCAAATGAGGATTTTCCACACTGAACTGGTACAGTTTTGGAACAACTCAACAGGAGATTTCTTCCTGACTATGCTATCATCATTCACTGAATTGGGCAAACTAAGCAGGACAGGGTTAGTGTTGTTTGTGAAAGGGAATTAGGAATGTTTGCATGCTCTAATGAATGTTGATAGTGTGATGATTAATGAATAGTTTGGGAATGGCTCATGCTACACACAGGGCTTTTGTATATGTGCTGGTGAGGCTGGCACATTCATGAGTAAGGGATTGATAGCAAAAGGGCAGAGGACAGACTTTTATTTCTTCCTTCCTTTTCCTGGCTTCCTTCTTGGTGGGGCCAGGTGTGATAGGTTGTATAAAAAGACTCAACTTTTAGGAGCACAGGGTTATATTTAAGAATGCAACCAATCAAGAGTCAGTACACTTGATTCTACTGTTGTTTCAGATTCACAAGCAATAATGGAATTATGTAATAGATCCTTACATTTGAAGGGATGAAGGAAGGATATTCTAGAGGCAGCGTTGTATAATAATCAGCTTTGTCCTGACTAAAAGTTTGAACAATAGTCACTTTTAAAATAAATATTCTCTCTTTCTCTCTCTCTCTCTCCCTTCTTCCAGCTCGAAGTCCCATCTTCTCCCATCTCATCATCTCACTAAAAGGACTGTGGACGATCCGGGCCTTTGACCGGCAGGCGTACTTTGAAACTCTGTTCCATAAAGTCCTCAACACACACACAGCCATCTGGTTCCTCTACCTTTCCACTCTTCGCTGGTTCCTCTTCCGTGCTGACATCATCTATTTCTTCTTCTTCACGCTCGCTGCCTGGATTGCAGTAGGAACCAACCGTAAGCACTTTCTTCTATTTTCTACTCTAAAGCTTATGCACCCTCTAGAGTGCACTCTATGTGAACTAGTGAGCTTTATGTATGTGGCCATGCTAGCTGGAGCTGAATGCTGGAAGTTGCAGAGGTTGTAGACAGTGAGCAGATGCTTGAATGCTTGATTTGGCTGGTTTCACAGACAATTTCACTGAGAGGTAATTGCTAGCAGTGTTTGGGAAAATGCCTTTGAAGTGCATTTAGAGGTCATTGTATGCACTGGTGTGCTTGATGTTTACTCATGTGCTTGTGTGTTATTCCACAGAGGACAAACCAGGTGAGGTTGGTATCATTATAGCTCTGGCGATGCTCATTCTAGGCACCTTCCAGTGGTGTGTTGTCACCAGCATTGCAGTGGATGGAATGGTATGTGTCCTCTCTCTCTCTCTCCCACACACACACACACACACACACACACCAAAACACACATATTCATTCATTAATCTTTGTAACATTACTTATTCTTGCCATTCTCCTAGGTAAAGTTGCACCCTATTTTGTCTTTGACTGTGGCTGAAAAGCAGAAGTTGTCCTGTTTTGTAATGGTGTGGAGATGAAATGTTTGTGAAGTTGAAATGCAGAAAGCATTTTTCTGCACAAAGTCTGTGTTATTGGTCTTATCGGGGTGAAGAACATCATGTTCTTCCACAGCTCTTCAGAGGAAGTGGTGAAATGTGTTGTTGATATTCATAAAACGTCTGCCCATACAAACTTCTGCACATTTGCAGATATTCACCCTGAAAGTCATGGATACAATTAGACTTACCTCCTTTAGCCTGCACTCAATCAAAAGTACAAGACGTTCAAGCATCATTTGGAAGCTAAACAAACCAACATTCATGTTTAGGCAATTACTTGACTTGCTTACATCATTGCTCTTATTCTCACCTCCAGATGCGTTCTGTGGAGCGCGTCTTTAAGTTCATCGACCTGCCGTCTGAGGAACCCAAACCTAGGCTGGGCCAGAGAAAAGCCTCAACCCTGGTCATTGAGAACCCGGAGGCCTGCACTGACACTTGCTGGCCCAGCCATGGGCAGATGGACATACGCAATTTAACAGTCAAATACACTGAGGCGGGACATGCCGTGCTCAAGAACCTCTCTTTCAGCGTGGAGGGTGGACAAAAGGTATGTGTTGGTGCCAGTGCAGTTGATCATTAGAGTTCACAAACCAAAATTTCTCATAAGGCGATGGTAGTTTAAGAAAGGGTTCTGTTAGACTCCTTTATAAAGCTCAAGCCATCCAATGAACCCTTGAGGAACCCTATTTTCTACATCTTGAATACCTAAGACAATATTATTAAAAGCTTTAAATATTTTCTATTGCAGCACTTTGATTTCCTATTTAGTCTTTTTAAATTAAATTAAATTAAATTAAATTCAACCCCCATGCAAGCTTTTTTCTTAACAAAATGTCTCCATGCTTCCAGCAACTGACACTGAAAAAATCTACTGGTAAAGCAGAGAACAAACAAAATTATGTAGGTCACCAAAGCTTTTTCTGAATCCTGGCCAGACCACTATTTTAAGCCTCAGAAAGAGAACATGTCTGACGAAAAGGACATTGGGTCATCCTACTGTAAATCTGTTATTATGTGTCTCGCTTTTATGGCAGTCCCCATCCTTTTTTTTCCGATTTTAGAGGATCTGTCTCAGGATACAGTGAACAATTATGTCCCATCAAACAAATATCTTGTTAGTGGGAGTATCCATGACAAAAAAAAATTTTTTTGGATACAATTTTCTACTATTGTTTTAGCTAGAGGAGATTCTTTTTCAAACGTGGCAGTGAGCAATAAGATAAGAGCAATATCGGTTTCTTATCAATAATAACTAAAGTAGCAAATGATACTTTTCTGATGATCAAATTCATTCAGGCCTTATAATCGATGAGTTTCAAAAAAAAGGAAAAACACATCATAATGTTTATCATTCAGCAGCAATTCATTTAAGCAATATTGAACGAACAAGCATGCTGTTGTAGTGAATGTTAGCACAGCTGTGATTACTTGCGGCCTCGTCTCTGTGGCACACTCGCAATATCATGATTGCGAGTGTGATATTTCTTTTATACAACAGTTCTTTAAACAAGAAATTAATATTGAGTAACTGACATTTCAGACACAATTGGCCAAAGGTTTTGTTTGTTTATCTGTCAGTGAAAATACTTTCCAAAGAGGCCACAGCTGGATTGTGTGACAGCACGTAGTGAGTGTAGTAACGGTTTTAATTTTATGTAGCAAACACAGACAAGCGGAGTGATACAAACAGTGAAATGTCCCAGCACTGTTATACTTAATATCAGCACTCTTGGATCACCACTTTTCCAATCAAAATAGTGGACCGGAACTTACTGTTGTATATTATGGATTAATACAGCTTTAGGAAAATCTAATCTAATTTTGAAGAAGGTTGTTCCCCAACAGCTCTGTTCTTTTATTTAAGTAGGAAAAAGCATTATGTATTGTTTCCTTAAGCATCATATTATAGTATCAGCATATGTTAAAGTAGTTAATGACCAACTGCTTGCTTCAGACAGTGGATATGTTTTGGCACGGTTGGACTTGAGTGCAGCCTTAAACACTATTGAAAGGCTTAAGAATAGGCAGTTCAGGAGTAAACTGCCTGCCTAGTTTAGTTATTACTTGACAGAGCATTAGCAATTTATTAGCGTTATTTTTCAAAACTTTTTTTAAAAAAAAAATTGCAAAATGGTGTCCTACAAGGTTCTGTTTTAGGCCCTCTGTTTCCCCCTTTATATACAGCGCCTTGAACATGTCATTCACAAGCCTAATGTCTTTCACATCACACACTGCACACCTACACTAAATTTAAGACTGTGCTAAAGGCATAACATCTTGGATGAATAGAAACTTCCTCCTCCTCCATTCCGATGAAAAAGCAGTACAGATATTGGGTACTACGTCTGCTCAAAATGAGGATTCTGATTTTAACACATGCCTTGATGACTATACTACAACACCAAAACCCACAATTAATAAAAGTGGTTGTGTCACACTTGATGGTGGACTATTATTTGAGTCCCCCGTATGTAACATCTCTCAAATTACATATTATCTTTTAAGAAACATATAAAGAAACAAATTTAAAAATGTGTTGCTATCTGAGCTTTCAGCTAGTTCAATCTGTGCTGTTACCAAGAAAAGAAAATCAGAGGGAATTACCCCAGTTGGTTACTTTTTAAGTTTTGCTTTAACTACAAAGTCCAGCTTTTGATGTTTAAAGCCCTATATGGTTTAGCCATAGCTTAACTCTTGAAGCAGTAGAACCCATTACGACCACTCTGCTCAGCCAAGACAGGCCTACTGTTAATCCCAGGGATCACTTACAGCTCAGCCTCTAGGAGATGTTTTTCTTATATCATCCCTGAACTCAGGAATAGTGTTCTTTTTGCAGCAAGGGACCCCCTCAGTATAGATATATTTTCTGAACATATTTGTATTCAATATTCAGATACTCAGGTATGCTCAGTATTTAAATGTGTCCAATAATATTTTGGCTATTTGTTGGAGCCTTAGAGCCATTCTTTCTGACCTTTATAATCACAGAACACAGTTTAATTAAAAGTGCTATTAGGTCTTACCTTAACACTATTTATTACACGAGTTATTGGGATTGAGACCAGTCAAACAGGCTAATAATTCTAAAAATGAAATAGTAATAATTTTGATAATGGCAGATTTTGATTTCCAACACAGTAACAACATAAAATAAAAAAATTCACACACCCCCTGCTTATGCTTCACCCCTGGGGGTCCTCAGACCCCATTTTGAGAACCACTGCTCTAGAGAATATGAGGAACACAATGTCTAATCAGATTAAATCAGACTAAAAACATACTTGTTCAGCCTGGGCTATCTGTAGTTATTCATAGTCTTGTATTTTATTACAATTTTATTTTCTATAATTCTTCATAATTTCTATAATTTTTCATAATTACATGATCTTCATAGATTATTAGTTATTTTTTGTTAATGGAGAGTACTGAAGGGTATTATATTTATTTATTTATTATGTTTTATCATGATTTTTTTTAATGCGAAATGCATGGTAATTATTATTATTATTATTATTATTATTATTATTATTATTATAGTAATGGAATACACTAACAAGCTAGTGTATAAATGTAGATAACTGAATGAAGAACCTTTTTTTTTTGGTTTTTAGGTGGGCATATTGGGCAGGACAGGTTCTGGGAAAAGCACACTATTCAATGCGCTCCTGCGTCTGGCCTACACAGATGGAGACATGTCTATAGACGGCGTCTCTTGCTATAACATGTCCCTGCAAAAATGGAGGAAGGCTTTTGGTGTGGTGCCTCAGGTACGTCCACAGCTTTGAATGACACCAATTTGTATTGTTCTTACAGAATTATATAAGCCCTCACATTTTGGCTTTGTAACTGCTTGGCTGCTACAGAAAGTTTTCATCTTTACTGGAACTTTTCGGATGAACCTGGACCCATATGGATGCCACAGTGACAAGGAGCTGTGGAGGGTTGCTGAGGAGGTACGTCTCATTGCTGTAACACTCACTATGACCAATTTGTTCATAGTGCACTTTAAAGACACATCCTAATTGCTTGTCAAGTAACAGCTCCTCCATGGCAACTCTACATTGTCTATCAATCGACCATGTGACATCATCGACAATGATGTAATAGTAATTGAACTCATTGGCACTGGGTTGATACCATTCTTCTGTACTTAAATAAATGGTAATGGAAAGTATATAATTTTGTTAAATTATGCTTCATGGATAGAAGTGTGAGTTTGAGAAAATTATGGATGTGCTTCTTACCGTTATTTGCAATGAGAAATGTCAAAAAGCATTGCTGTAATCCTTGTGTGGATAGTTTTAATTTTTTTTTTCCCAGGTGGGGCTTAAGTCAGTAATTGAGCAATTTCCAGATAAACTGGATTTCCAGCTGGAATACGGGGGTCACGTGCTCAGCTACGGCCACAAGCAGCTGATGTGTCTGGCACGATCCATCCTCAGTAGGGCCCGAATCTTGCTGCTGGATGAACCCAGTGCCCACCTTGACCCCATGTAGGTGAACCACCAGCATAACCGTAGCACATAGAAGACGGCTAACATTGTTCTGTGATCTGTGCTAAGAGAAACCATTGATGGTAGAAACAAGAACTTCAATTTGAGATTAAATTGCTACACTGGTTTTTGTTATGGTAAATGATGAGTTGTGTTATGCTAACTGTGATGGATTACAGAACTGTGAAGGTACTGAAGAAGACGCTAAGGCAGTCCTTCTCCTCCTGCACGATCTTACTGTGTGAACACAAGGTGGAACCGCTGCTTGAGTGCCAGTGCTTCCTGGTAAAGCTCTCTCTGCCATCACTTTTATTTCACCAATTAGGAAACCCAGCAGCCATGCTACTGAAGTTGGCCCCAATATAAAAATCAGTTATATAAAACTTAAATAAGTCATTTTTTTGTGCTGTAAAATGATAGTTTGTATTGGTTTTGTTTCTGAGATATTATAGCATTATATGTAATGAATAAAACATGCTGTTATAAGAAAATCAGCAACAAGGTGGTCTGATGTGGCCAGACACAAAGTGGTGTTACTGTTACCACTGTGAAGTTTCCCAATAACGGCACTTCTCAGAGTGTTTTATTCTTCCACTTTTTACTTATTAAAGAATGCCATTTTGTACGTCTTAACAGACTGTAGTTCAGTTAAGTTAGTTCCTGTTATCACTTATGTTATAGCATGCTATAAACAGTTGCTCCCTCACCAGCTCTTTTTCACTCTCTTGAAGACAAAAAAACATAGCTTGTCATGTTAAAGAAGAAACAGAAAGTGCAAAGCTTTCAAAAGTTTCAAGCAAGTTTACCTCTTGACTGTTACAAAGTGCTAACACTGGACTCTCCTTCCAAAAATGTTACATAAATGTCTCCAGACAGAAAACTTCATCATACCAACAAGTACACATTTAAAAAAAAAAAAAATCTGTTTATGTGGAGCATGTGCCATACAAGTCCCCATTTAAGTTGTTATTTTGAAATGCTAATGGATTAGAGTGGGCACATTAATATAAACCTTATAGCCAGAACTACTGTCTGAGCTGCTGTTAGAGAAAATTAATCAACACCTTTTGGTATAAATCAAAGTCAATGGCCGTCACAGTGAATTGAACCTGTAATATGTGGAAAAATTAAACGTGCTGTTTTTGTACAGGAAAAAAACAGTAATTTGGTTGGATTTTTTTTTTTAAGTAAAAACTTCTCTGAAGTAACTATAACTATGTATTTCTGTAAGTGAAATACAGCTGTTGAAATATCTCAGCAATCAAACCAGCACAAACAATAATTTTTGCAGCACAGCACAAATACATTACTTAAGTGTTATTCCATTTCTTTGTCAATTGGCGTGCCAGTTGCAAGTAGGTTATTTAGACATGCTGTCATATGATTATCAGCAATACTATCATATTAGCATTCACAAATAGTAAGATAGCATTCATAATATGAGCTGGGTAATAAAATAACTTGCTTGCACAAAAACTGCTTTGCGACGGATGGCATTGATTTCAGTGCTGACTATTTAACTGAGCCTAATTACTGGAAACTTGAGCAAAGCAGAAGGATGTTGGCTAATGTAAATGCATGATGAGACAGAAATGATCAGTGGTGGATTTTTGTCACAGTGAACCCCTGTGCAAACATTACATTTGGGCCCAACTTATGTTACCTTGAAAAAAAAAAGCATGTACACACTCCCACATGCTTAATATATCATAAACAGTCAGTAACCTGATAGCCCTGTTATGCGATGTAGTACTGTCTATACCTGCTCAACTTGACCCAACACTAGAATAACAATGCAGAACACGAGCATGGCTTCTAAGTCATTTACACCCACTGCAGGATTTCGGCACTGCTGCCTGAATTCACAGCTTTAAAAATCACAGAATTATATGCAAATACTGAGATGGCAGTCACGACCAAATAACAACAAAGCCAGATAGGCTACTCGCTCATTCTGGTGAGAATGTGACAGGCTTTCATTTCAGCACATAGTTGCATTTGAATACACTACAAGACAGATCAATATGCAATAACTTGCAGCTGTTAGCTAACTATATAGTAGGTGCATTAAAAGTACCAAAGCATTAGTATTTGCTAATGTGGATATGATGTTTCCCACTTAAGAGTGGTAAGCTGTTAGGTTTGTTGTTAGTTGTTAAGGAAGGAGACAAGCTACCATAAAGACCACATGTAAATATGGATCCAATCATGGGAGCTTTGCCCTGTCCATTTCTTTCTCTCTTCTCGCTCTTTGTTCTTCAGCTTTACTTTTACGTTTATGATCAAATGGCATACTGATCATTCTGCCCAGTACGTTGTTAGGCTGCTGCACTATGTGGCCAAAGGTATGTGGACACCTGATCAATCACATCCGTATGTGCTTGTTGAACATCCCATTATAGATTATAATGGGGCGGAACCTCACTTTATGCATTGTGGCAACAGTTTGGGGAGGACCCATATACAAGTGTGATGGTGAGATGGTGAGGTGTCCACATACTTTTGGCCATATGGCGTATATAAGCAAAGCGATGCAACCTGATCAATCATTAGTGACTTCTTATACATACCTTATTACATACAATACACATTTTCCAGACCTCTCAGATGTCTACATGGGAAAACCATGGATTATCTTTCAAATTCCACAGAATTAGCACAAAATAATAAACATTTATTTCCTCATAAACATTTCATGAGGAAAAAAGTCTTAATATTGTATAGTATTAGGTGTAATAGAAAAGCAAATTGTAACAGTGAAACATCTTTCATTGTCTACGTCCAAAAGGTGGAAGGTGTGAGTGTAATTTAGCTTGAATTAACTTGGTTAGTACCATTATTCATGCTTTCACAGTTTGAACACAGTGATCTCAGCAGCTGGGTCAATCTGGGTCATGGTCCTCAGTGGGGCAGACCCTTTAAGCTATTATTATGATCAGTCATATTTGAGATTAACAATGTAATTCTGTTATATTAGCTATATTTAATATGATCAGTCATATTGGAGATTAACAATGTCATTCTGTTATGCTAGCTATATTTAATATGATCAGTCATATTGGAGATTAACAATGTCATTCTGTTATATTAGCTATATTTAATATGATCAGGCATACTGGAGATTAACAATGTCATTCAGTTATGCTAGCTATATTTAATATGATCAGTCATATTGGAGATTAACAATGTAATTGTTATATTAGCTATATTTAATATGATCAGTCATATTGGAGATTAACAATGTCATTCTGTTATGCTAGCTATATTTAATATGATCAGGCATATTGGAGATTAACAATGTCATTCTGTTATATTAGCTATATTTAATATGATCAGGCATACTGGAGATTAACAATGTCATTCAGTTATGCTAGCTATATTTAATATGATCAGTCATATTTGAGATTAACAATGTCATTCTGTTATGATAGCTATATTTAATATGATCAGTCATATTGGAGATTAACAATGTCATTCTGTTATATTAGCTATATTTAATATGATCAGTCATATTGGAGATTAACAATGTCATTCTGTTATGCTAGCTATATTTAATATGATCAGGCATATTGGAGATTAACAATGTCATTCTGTTATGCTAGCTATATTTAATATGATCAGGCATATTGGAGATTAACAATGTCATCCTGTTATGCTAGCTATTTTAATATTATGATACATTTAAGGTTAACAATACAGTTAATTAGAGTGATACTAAAATTTTTTTGTGATGCATGTTCACCCTCTTGCTATAGATGATGGAGCAGGGCAAGGTAAAGACTTACGAGTCAATCCAGCGCCTGCTGAACGAGACCAGCCAGCTGAAACAGGCCATGAGTCCAGCCGAGCGCCTCAAACTGTTCCCACGCCGCAACTCTAGCATGCGCGTGCCGCAGCCCAAACTGACTTCCGTCACACTTACACTACAGGAGGAGACCGAGGATGACATCCAAGACACTCGTCTCTAAGCCCCAGGCAATCAGACACTAACAGAGACTCTGCCTTCATGAGCTCCTGCTAATTTAGGACTACTCATGTCCTGTACACTATGTCCTCATTCTACACACTCATTCTGAAGTGTAATTTTTTTTATATCATGTGTGCTGATCATTTGGAATACAATTGCGGTACAATAAATGAACATCTTTTTATATATGCAATAAATATAATTTAAGGTACTTCATAGACTTTCATAACAGGAGACAGTGGGTCCAGGAAATGATCATTCCACTGTAAAAAGTAAAAAAAAAAAAAAAAAAAAAAAAAAGACACTTTTATCATGTTGTTCCTCTTGGTGGCATTCACAGATAATGTTTCAGAACAAACAGTTGTAAATCTTCTCAACTTATTTATTGAATTGTCAGTCCACAAGCCTCAAACTTGTTCCTGTAAAAGTACTGCGCAATGTGTTTTTGTAAAATGCATGGACAACTTTTACTTTTATTTTTATATTTAGGAATTTTATTTAACTACTAACAGATTAGGCCCGAAATGAAATGCAAAGTGTTAGTACTGTGGATTCTTTTTTTTTTTTTTTTTTTTTTTTTTTTTTTTTTTTTTTTTTTTTTTTTTTTTTTTTTTTTTTTTTTTTTTTTTTTTTTTTTTTTTTTTTTTTTTTTTTTACACTACCGGTCAAAGGTTTGAAAACAAAGCTAACTTTGTGAAAAAATAAACATGAAAAATTTATTTTTTCAAGAGATAATGAATTGTAAATCTTTATTAATTGTGTCAAAACTTAAATTCTGCATTCATCAAACTATTCTATTAATTGCTTCATGAGCGAGGGCATGGCTTAAAGTGATTAAAATCTTACATCCAGGTGTGCAAAAATTGTAGGATATCTATCAGCAGGAAGCAACACTCAAGACTGGCAAACTACTGAGGCGTGACCACATGACAATCAAATGCTTTGTTGATAATCGTCAGCAGGTTTGCTGCAAAATTAACTGCAAAAGACTTGAAGAATGAAACATGAAACCACCAGAAACCTGTTAGCCTCCAGCGCCACCATTTTCCAGAACTGCAACCTACCTGGAGTCTCCCAAAGTAGAAAGTGTCAAGTGCTTATAGGCATTACTAAAGTAAAGTGATTTTTCAAAAGTTTTAAGGACAGATGAGATGAGTAACTCTTGATGGACCAGATGCGTGGGCCTGAGGCTGGATTGCTAATGGAGATGGTGCAGCAGTTCGAATCCAGTGCCAGCAAGGTGGGGGAAGGGTAATAGTGTGGGCTGCTATCATTAAGGATGAGCTAGGTGCGCCTTTTCAGGTTGAAGATGAACTGAAATTCAGCTCCCAAAACTATTGCCAGTTTGTGGAAGATACTTTCTTCAAACAGTGGTTTAGGAAGAAGTTATCAGCATTCAAGAAGACCATGAACTTTATGCAGGACAATGCTCCATCGCATGCATCCAGGTACTCCACTGCTTGGCTAGACAGAAAAGGCTCCAAAAATGGCCTGATTTAAGCCCAATTGGGAATGTGTGGGATTTACAGTGAGAGAAGAAAACTCTCTCGCATCTGGGAGGCTGTGGCGGCATGCAGTGGTTCATTGGGGCGGTCAGGGTTTTGACACTACGTGGTCATGGTCACTTCGGTTTTTAATTCTCTCCACTTTCCCACCTGGATTAATAACACTGGAGTATATGTGTGGATGTGTGAGAGGAAAAAAAATCAACGGCTTGCGGTAATGGTTAGGGTAACAGTGCATTTTTAATTGTTGTGCTTGGAGGAAACAGGACAATTCTGTGAACCTCATCAGACACCTATCTCACAATTCAACATCAGTGGCTGACTAGAATCTCTTCTGTACATATGAACAATGGTGAGTTTAAAATAATACTTGATTATCCTAAGTGTTTATTAGAGAAGAACAAATCAAAAACTAATGTTGCTTTAAATTTCAGCAGTGGCTTCTGCACAAGGGTCAAAGTTCAAGCAAGTCCTGACTCAGCACACATTCCATGGGCAACTAAAACTACTCATTATGGCTTTACAGACAAAAGAAAAGGACTTGTGTTGCAATGACGTTACTTATTGCCACATTCAGTTCACTTTGAAACAAGTGAGAAAAATCGACCAAAATGTAATATTAGAAACACTATGTACAGTTCTTTTTTTTTTTTCTGTTTTTTTTTTTTAAGCTCTTCAATATACAAGCGCATCACCACATCCACTAGTCTATATATAACATTTAAGTTCCTGTTTTTTTATTTACACATATTTGGTAAAACCCTGATTAATTTGAACAATATGTAGAACCAATCTTGCAACTATTTAAACATAAAATACTTATCTGAAAATACTTATTGGCAAAAAAGACTAAGTTTCTCCTTTGATCACCTAAAAGCTCACAAAGCACTTCTTTTATTAGTCTTCCCAGGCTAATTCCTCAGTTTTTTTCTTCCAAACTCAATACTTCAACACTGAAATATAATAAAACTATGGTCCCAAAGTACACAAGATAATATAGTGTAACAAGTATGGACAACATTTATTATAAATACTAAAAAGCTGTCAATAACACACTTTGGAAGAAGTTTACAGAGTGGGGATATAGGGTTCGAAACGGGGATCTATTCACGGTTATTGTAGTTTTTGTGGAAGTTGGAGTTAAGAATCCAGATCTCCTCTTCTGGTTGTTTGTTTCTGTTGTTGGGTTGTGTCTGCCTTGTTCTGCTGCTCATGTGGGCTCTGCTGCTGTGCGTTTGGGAGGGACGGATGCTGCTGCTGATGGCGGGGTTGGAGGTATTGGTGGCTCGGTGCGAGCTGCTGGGAGTTTGCTGATGCCCCTTGCTGCTGGGGATTGGCAGCTGAGATTTGGGCCTGGCCACTCGGCGTGGGGAGGTGTGGACATTTTCTGAATGACTGCTGTTAATCTGTCAACGATCCACAATTCATGTATTAAACAGAACTGGATTCATGCACACTGCATAGTATGGGCTCACAGCAAATGCAATCAGATCACTTCAGTGGTAGTTATGTAATGCGTTTGAGTGTGAATAAAACGCCAGATTAGGCTTGTTACAGTGTCACAGCTGAAAGGATGGTTACCTCACTGTCGATTTCTTCAAAATACTACATTTCCTTCTATTACCGTCTACTCTAATTTTATTTGACCCGATCAAGTTCCTTAACCTAGAGGTTCTTATCCTTTTTGTGTCTGGCTAATGACTCCCCAAAAATGTAGGCTGGATTTTAGAACTCTCTCCTTCGGGATTCCTCCTACATCATACTACAGCAACAGTTTCTTCATTTCTCAATTCAGTGGACGCACACTGAATCGAGAACCTTTTGCTGTGCAATCTGCTACTGTTGTAAGCACGTTACACTTCTACCCCTGCTGCCCCCTCCTAGGATATTCATAACCTTATCATTCATGAAGGCTATCAAACATACAGAAGAACATGGCATTGCTACATCACACTGCACACTGTTGTGCTAGTTAGACCTTTTTTTTTTTTTTTTTTTTTTTGAGGTTGCCTTTCCTCCCAGCTGCTTCCTCTTTCATCTTATAACTACAGTGTGATAAATACTGACAATGTAAGAGATCTTATGGAAAAGTCTTTCTCAAAAATAAGAAAAGAAACACAGTTAGGTGGCAGACCAAAGCTCTAAAAACAGGGTTGTAAAACTCTGGCCTTGCAGACTACAGCTCTGCTTTACTGTAACGACTTACTGTAATCAATCCTTACTCCTTTGCTTCTATTCTTAGATGTTTTAAATAAGTATAGTAACCTATCTAGCCAATAAGCTGTATGTATTAGCCTATTTATAAAGATTAATTATTCCCCTAGCAAAATTATCTTTCAAGTATTTTCATGTCTGTAATCATTTTATCAGCCATTATACAGTATGCATACCTGCAGTGGATGAGGTGGACTGAATGTCTGAAGCGCTGTATTGTGTTTGGGTCAAGGTATTGTGCTCAATTGTTTGCACTGCTTCTTTTAGGAGCAAAGGTTTTATCGCAACTACAGTATCAATATTTCTGTTCTCTCAGTCATTCATACTCTGTAGGTGAACGATTAAAGTTAAGAGTATGTGCTGTGTGTGAAACAACTGTGTAACCCCCAAACCTTGAGAGAGAGAGTGAGAGAAAGAGAGAAAGAGAGAGAGAGAGAGCACAAGTGAGACATATATGCAGCATAAGGCTTTGTGGCCTTTATGTAAATTCCAACTGCCACCTGTAGAACCATTACTGTTCGACCTTTTCAGTACTGCAGGTTTTTAATGATTTGGAATCAGTTCCCCTGGGAACCATGGCTGCAAATGAATGTATGCAGGGCTAGGTAGTAGCTGATGAATTGAATCGGAGGTGTAAAACCTGAGAACTCCAGTAAAACACACTGGAGTTCTCAGGCAATGATCTGTTCATCCTGTAGAGTCATGCTGGTTTTACCTGCTGCACTGGAGGCTGGGTGCTGTCCAAACTGCTGTCTTCTCTGCTGGCTTGTGCTTGTAGTCCACTGTAGCTGTGCTCCAACTTTCTCCGATGAGCATCTTGACTTGGGCCAGGGAGCATAATGAAGTCCTCTTGGGACACAGCAATCTGCAGTAGATGATAAGTACATGTCTTTAACAGATATCTAGATAAGAGGGATAACAATGCTGAGTGTTACAAGTTTTTGAGCAGAAAAGGTTTCTATGACGTTAAATGTTTTACCGATAATGCATTTTGGTCAGGACTGAAGCAACTGAAAAACTGAATCAACTACAGGACACAGTATAACACCAATTCACTGTTCACTGGGTACAACAGGATACGGACTTGAAGCAATTTGCACTGAATGGAATTTTGGATTACCTTGCTTATATCTGGCTCAGATTTGCTGGAGCACAAAGTCTGTAGTTCCCTGATCAGGTCGCTCTCATCGTCAGAGTAGAGTGTGAGACCAGCCGAATCCCCGTCACTGACTCTGGAGAAGCACATTCAAAAGTCACACAGGCTCATAATCTAAATAACCCAAAATGCTTCCGTAATGATGTAGTGTGTCTGTGAGTGAACAGTGCCCACTGCTGGTGATACAGCAGAGAAACAAACCTGGGATGACTGGCATTTGTCATTAGGTGAACTTCTGAATTGGACACAGATGCTGAAGGAAAAAAAAAAAAAAAAAGGCAGAAATGTGTTACTCTAATGAATTAATATGTAGTGAGTGTAAATAGGGTTGCCAACAGATTTTCCCTGACCTTCTTGTATAGAGCTGTTCGAGCCTATTCCAGATGCAGGACTTGCTTTTTTTCTTGGACTGGTGTTGGATCTTCTCCATGCAGCGCTATCACGCCCTTTTCTCCCACCTTTCCTGTAGGAGTAGCTAATGGAGGAGAGTGGAAAACATCCACCCCGGAACTCTGGCAAGAGCTGGTTGATCTCTGAATAACATTTGCACACAGGAAGGGGCAACTGTAAAATTCTCTGAGTGCATTAGTACCCCACCTTATGTGTGTTATTGTGACTGATGTGGTTCTGCGCCGCTATTCAACAGGTGACCAACAGGTTTATCATCAGAAATGAACAGATTTATTTGTAAATCGTTCACAATAGCATTTACCCAAGAAATACAGGATTCCTGAAAATCTAATCAGTTCTGAAAAATGTTTGTATCTTACAAGAACTCTTGAGATATATAGATATAAAGTTACATATAAGGAGACTGTTTGATGTGAACCTTGACTGATAAGCTTCAAAACGTACAATTGGCAATTGTACTGTACTTTTATATATGGATTACATTGTCAGGATTCAAATAATCGTTTTTTTTTTTCAATTACACACAAATTTAATGCAAATTTTGTGAAACAAAAAAAATAAACCATTTAGCAATGTATGCATGCTAGTATAAAGAAGATCAGTGTTACAGAAATTATAATAATGGTGGGAAAAACACACAACTTGACTAAAAGATTGATGAATGAGTCACAACACGTGTTACCGTACCTGACATTGCGGCACATGATGTCTGTAACTTCCAATGATGTGTGTAACTGCATCTCAGAGTGTGTAAACACTGCACCCAGTGTGTGTTATTGCACCTCAGTGTCTTAATACTGCACCTGATCTGTCCAGTGGGCAGCTGTGCAGCACGGCTTTATTCAGGACAATGTTGAGAGCTGCTCGCACTACCGCCCTCTGCCCTGGACTTAGGCCCTTGTTGCTAGGAGACCATCGCTGCAAAGGAGAGTGCTTGGCTGTTACCCTAGAGATGACAGCATCCTCAATGCGTGGGACCACCAGCACATTCCACAGACGCGCCAACCACCTGCGAGGAAGCACAAACAGTGAAACAGAGACCATAGGCCATCATAGAAACGTGACCTCAGGTAAAAGATCAAAGTGTGCAAGTCAGATGCACTCACTTCAAGATGGCATGTCTCTGTTCTGGCAGGACTGGGCATGAGAGAAAAACATAAGGGCCAAGCAGGGCCTCAGGGGTTCCTAGGCGAGAGAGGCAGCTGTTGAGCTGCTGCCAGACTGAACACACCCAGGACAGAGTTCTGTGCACAGGCTCGTCAGGGGTCCAGGGCTGGCCTTGAGACTGCAACCAGCACAAAAATGTTAAAATTCAAAAGAACGACAAAGATGCTCCTCACAAGATTAACTGCTACCAATAATGACTAACACTTGACTGAATTAGTCTCTACTGCTTTTTACTTATAGTAGCACACAGTACAGCTGGTTTAAGAAATATAATTCAAGAAAACTAAAAGTTTTTCCTACCTGATTAAATATAACAGTTATATAGTGGACACAATGTGGAGTGGATGCAATGACAAACGAAAGCTCATAAAACTAGGACAAGGATGAGGAAAAGGAAAAGAGGGCGAACCTTGTGGAGAAGTTTCCTGCGGAGGTGGCGTCCCAGCATGCTGCTGAGCGGCTCGGTGTCCCAGCGCAGTTGCACCCAGCGGAAGTGCTGCTGTAGTCGCAACTCAGCACCCTGCAGCCGTGGCTTGGCTAGTGTGCCAATCAGAAAACTGCCCTCTTGGAAGTAGTACAGTCCCTCCACACCTACTGGCCAAAAGATGGTGGGTCAGAAGTGCCTTACATAACAAAGATTAAAAGGTTATACTCAACGTATTCTATGATTACTACAAATCATGAAATATACTTATGTATATAAATATACTACATGAAATATAATACATGACATACGTTTAACAAATGTTTTTAGAATCACTTGCATGTGTTGCATTCCTAATATGCTTGGAACAAAATTCTAGAGGAAGATGAAGTTGAGATAAGTGCTCAGACCGCTTGTTTTAGACTATACTGTTTCAGGAGGTGAGCAGGATATGCTGCAGCTAAATCATTTATAAATTTAAGCATCACGAGCAGGACGCGTCAATGCGGAACCTGATAGCCAGCCGATGTAAATTGAATAAGATCGCATCACTCTGACGTTCTTTTCCTGGTAAGGACACAGGCTGATGCTTTAGGTATTTAAAATGTAATTATTTTTAAATTGTTGCTACAAGTGTATTACGAGACAGAACATTCCTGACTAGTGAACAGAAACAGGAGAGTTAAAGCAGTGTTTCATCTCATTCTCATTTATTTCCACATTTTGCCTTTACTGTTAGCTACCGGTTCTACTACATGTCCATGAAAGGAAGCATGAGAGTCTCACTGTGGTTTAGAGAGAGGGAGTAGAGGGAGCCGCGGTTCTCCAGCGCCTCGCACAGATTCTCCAGCATGTGACTAAGGGAGTGAGCTCTCTCCAGTCCTTCTAGCACCACCACCACACACCGGCCTACAGCAGCCTCCTGAACACACACCAGGAACCCTGACACAGCACAACACAACACAGTACCCTGATTTTATTATACACACCAACAATCTGATGCTTATATACTGACCGGTTATAATATTAATAAATCTAGCAGAGGTCCTACCACAATTGATGAAGGTTTCCAGCAGGTGATCTTTAGACAGACCCTCCTCTATCTCCACACGGATAACATCACAGCCTATTCCCATGGCCTCCTGCCTGTGCTGAGCAGTGAGTACACATACACAGGCAAAAAGAAAAAAAAAAAACCCTGAATAACAGATTGGAGTAACAGAACGAGTGCAGATGTTTCCAAACAGAGGTACCGTCTGATACAGTAAAATAATAAACAAGCTATTGTGTTCTGTGGCATGTATTAAAATGCTGAGCAGGCCCAGCTGACCTCAATTTTAGATTTAGATGGCATAAGGAAAAGATGGCTTTTAAAGAGGGTTTATTATTTAGCCACAGATGGCAGACGCTTCAGCCACAAAGACTACTCGCTCTACCGTGACACAGTGACTAAAGTACTTAGATCTGTGGGAAAGACATCAGTAAACAGGGTTGAATATAGGGTGGTCAGAAGCACACATTCAATGACTGTAATGCTTGTGCAGTAGTAATAATATGTAAAGCAAAAGCAGAGCAAGAAAAGCAACTGTTCTTTAGGTGACTGACAATGCCGACGCAGGACATGGCCAAACTGTCAGCAAGAGCAGTAAAGTGGCCCAATATCTTACTAATACACTTTACGTTGTGCCTTCCTTTTATTTGATGCCTGTCCGTAACACATTATTACCAACATAAATTCATATATCACATCTGTAGCGGCAAACTGTTGCTAGAGAGACATGTATGTTTTTATTAATTAATTAATTTAAAATAATAATAATAATAATAATCAGCACATGGTAACCGCTTTTGTTCTTTCTCTTACCTTGATGTGCTGAGAAATCTGGTTGGCGATGTACTCCTGAAAACTTCCCTCCAGTCCATGGAAAATGACATTACGATATTGTTCAACCTAGCCAAAAGACAGGGGGCAAACAAAGAAGTGTTGAGTAATTTAATGAATCAACATGTATCCTGAATTAACTAGTCTTTTGCACAGGCTACACACTGGGTACTCCAAATCTAAAAACAGGACCCCTGTCCTGAGACAAGGAACATTTTCTAACAAATCCGCGTGTGTGTAAAATGCAGCGTACCAGGCGCACATAATTCTGCAGCAGCGGGAGTGGGATCAACGAGTCGTAGGTCATCTCTTCCAGAGCACACTCTGACAGACCTGATACAAAGGGGAAAGAATGGCAGTAGCTATAAATCAGCCTCCCAAGGATCTGGGATCTCACTCTGTTGAAACACTTGACTAGACTGTCTTAATGTGCTTTCAACCAAGACAGAACATTCTGGAGTCAGGTGCTATAAATAACATGGCTAGGGATCAGATATCTTACTTGCTCATAATGCGGTATATTAGAGAAGCGTGTCATGCTTTAAAGCAATCATCATCTATGAGATTTGAATAATTCTTTATAGATGCTTTATTTTATGGAGCTTGGAAGCTGACAAAAGTATCTGAAAATGAATTTTGCACATTTGAGTTATATTACATTAAATACATTTTTAAAAGTTTCTGTGGTATTTAATTTTACATTTTTACCTTTTTTTTTCTTTGCTTTGAACTTGTTTGGGGGTAAAATTTCAGATTTTAAAAAATCAGAACCCTAAAGGGTGAAACCTTTTGAGATTTTTGAGATTTGAAGTTTGGGATTTGTATTTAAATTAAAAAAAATAAGGTTTTGATTAAAAAAAAAAAAAAAAAACTGAAATCTTACCCCTAGCAATTTCAAAACAACAGAAAAAACAGATGAAAATGCATTAAATACACAACAGAAAAAAATAACGTTTTATTTAAAATGTCTTGCAGTGGTCTTCAGTTCCTGCTTGTTCCTGGGGCATTTTGGGGTGATGGACTTGGCCATTGTAGAACTTTCCACTTCTTTGCCTTAAAAAAGTCTGCTTCGGGTCATCGTCCATCTGTACTGTGAAGTGCCCTCCAGTGGGTTCTGAAGCATTTGGCTGAATCAGAGAAGATACTATAGCCCTATACACTTCAGAATTCCTCTTCTTTCTGCTTTTGTCCTCAGTCACATCATCAATAAATACAAGGGAGCCAGCTCCATTAGCAGCCATATATGCCCACGCCATAACACTCCTTCCACCATGCTTGACAGATGAAGTGGTATGCTTTGAATCACGAGCACTTCCTCCCTTCCTCCATACCCTTCTCTTCTCATCATTCTGGTACAAGTTGATCTTTAGGTCCTCTGTCCATGGAATGTTGTTCGAGAACTTTACAGGCTTTTTTAGATGTTTTTGGCAAACTCTAATCTTGTCTTCCCATTTTCGAGGCTTACCAATGGTTTATATCTTCTTATGCTAAACATTATGTATCTACTCTAGTGAAGACTTCTCCTGATTGTTTACTTTGACACAGATATTCCTAGCTCCTGGCGGGAATTCTTGATCTGTTGAACTTCTATAAATAGGTTTTCTTCAACAGGTAAAGAACGTTTTGTAATCAACCAGAGTTGTCTCCACGGTCTACGGTCCCTCTGGTGTTCCTGAGCTCACTAGTGCATTGTTTATTTTTAAGAATGCACCAAATAGTTGATTTGGCCACACCTAATTTTTCTGCTATCTCTCTGATGCATTTGTTTGTTGATTTTTTTAGCCTAATGATGGCTTGCTTCACTGGCTGTACCAGTTCTTTGGACTTCATATTAAGAGACTCCAAATGCAAATGCCACACCTGATCAACTCAATATCAGGTTGAGACTGAAAAAAGAATAAGGAAGCTTCCGCAATAAAGTACCTTTGAGGCGGATGGAAATCCGCTGGCTCAAACGCTTACGGATCAGGTCCCAAGGGGACTGGGCCAGATCCTGTCCAGGTAGCCAGACAGCATCACCTGCAGTACACACACAGCAGGCATTAAATGTAAGTGTGCAATAGGCAAAATGGAAATATAATTCTCAGTGACAGCTGAGCTTTCATCTTGTTTGTTGACAGAGACAACAGTGCTGCATTTCTCTAATCCGCACCAGTTGACTGTCCAGAATTTCTTCTCTCATGAATAAACCCCTATCCTCTTATTTGTATGTTATTTTAATATTATTTCATTTTCTACAGCGTCATTACTGACTGATTCCTGACCTCATTCCTCATTCACTCAACATAAACTGCCTGTAAACCCTCTAAATATGAGGAAACTGAAATAAGAAAAACTAAGAATGTGTAAACAAAAACAAATCAAACAAGCTGTGAGATAGAGAAGGCCTGATAGATGAAAAGGGATAGGTGAGAAGTTGGGTTTATTTTCAGAAGCCATGCATGACTACCATAAGGCCAGGCCAAGCTCAATTAGACCTTAATGCCAACTCCTTCCCTACTTGGCCCAGGGTGGCTTTGGATAGCACCCAGGGAACAGAGCCATTTTAAAGAGTCAGCCTGTGTGTGTCTAATTATATTAAAAGTGTGCACGCTTGGAAGGGCAAATGTTTTTGTTTATTTTACGAGTGAGTGTGTGTACACACACACACACACACACACACACACACACACACACACACGTGTGGATTAACCCTTTATAAACCAGCTCTAATTAATGGTAGTTCATCATACAATATAATAACAGCATTCAACATACAGTCAAATGCAAAATATTGCACCCACATGGTTGAAGTCAAAAATGAAATAGTGGTGTATCCTGCAAAAACAGAAAAATATTCTGGTTTTGCTGTGTATGACACCTGGCAGAGTTATAACTGCTATGTGAAGAGGAATGGGTGGGGGTAAGCTATAGAAGACTGAATCCAACAAGTCTGAGGTTCCAAAAGCTGTTCAGAGAACAGAAAAGAGGCTGGAAGCAGTTACAAAGGGAAAATATGGGCATAGAAGTTATTACAAAGTTTTACATTCTAAAAAAAAGAGAAAACGACATTTTAAAGAGATACAAGCATTTAAACTTATGTGTTTTGTCACTTTTGTAAACGATATCTCTTGTCGCTATACATTACATTTGTTTGTCTTCTTTGCTTCGTCTAAAGATTTGCAAACTTTGATTGGAAAGATTGTATAGACGTAAGTTGCTCCCATAAGAAAACAATATGAAATACATTTGTTTCATAAAATTTTTCACTCTCTTGACATTACACACGTGAAAAGGCTGAGGCTGAGAAATTAAAACCTGATAAATGACCAAGAAAAAATTTTTAGGAAGCAGCAGCTGTTTACAAGGCTGAGGCGCCTTAGAATAGCAGGCTGCCCAACCACAAACATGCTTTTGGTTTTCAGATCGCTTACCACAGGCCATACTTAACTATTTAGCAATACACACCACACACAGAGGAGCAGCTGTTTCTGCACTCAGCATGGCACTACATAATTATCCCGCTTCAAGTGATTTCATTAACTATAACAGAAGTTTTGAAAGGTTCCTGAACACTTGACTGTTGGTTTCAGGAGATTCATTTGAAGCGTGACAGGAGAAGAATAAAGCAAAGCAATTTGTACCAATGATTACATTACATAGAATTTAATATTGTTTGGAAAGAGAACTGAGGGTGGTTATGTTGTTGTGATAAATTCTGAATTAAGTAGAAATGCTACAGTACCTACAGTACAACATTTTGAAAGAAATGAAACTGAATGGAAGGTAAAACCTTCTGCAAAAGCTACCAAATAATGGTGGAAATCTAGAGCAATGGAAATGCAGGTTGCACTTTTTTAAAGTTTCTGGGGCTCACCTATCTTCACTGAGGCCACACTGTCTGAGGAAAGACCCAGAGGTATGTCCACTCCTCCCAGTCCCTCCTGCAGCTCCCAGCTCCCACACACCAGTTCCAGGTGATTGGTTAGCAGCTGACTCAGGATTCGCCACAACTCTGGCCAGCTGGTGCGATGCTGGATGCTAACTGTGCCGATAGTAGCGCCATCCTCCAATAGATCGACAGTACACAGGTGCTCATGTGAGCCCATGTACACCTGCACCACCACTCTGTAGCAGTCTGACAGAGTGGGCATCAGAAGAGTTCATCAGTAAACTAGTTCATTACATTGTTTACTTTATATTTACTATACAAAAGCTTCAATACAGCTTGCTTCAAGAGCTTCATGAGTCTTTCAGGGTTAGCCTATCGTCAGGATTCTTAAAGTCTCAAGTGCCACGATGCTGTGTGGTTAACTTAGCTAAATCATGTTGATTTACATCTTAAAATCTGCATCCAGGGATTTGACATGCTTAATACATTTGAACGTTAATGAGCTTACATTCTGCCATAGACGGAATGAACACTTAACAGCACTACACTACGCACATATTGCAAAAACTTCAGAAGGTGACTGCAACTAACAAATAGTTATTTTTTGTATATTATTTTTTGGTTGGTTAAGCCCTTTCTACAGACACGCCAAATCCCAAATGTCTTTTTTCCCCCCACTATATATGCTCAATGCATGACGTATAACATAATGGCATTTTAGACAGTTCACTTTATGCATAAAAGATTACCATTTGAGGTTCAGCCACAGAGAAAGAGTATACTATATGCATTATCACTTTCAAAACATACTTTCATTTTATATATATATTAATAACATGAAGTAAGTCATTTATCAGTGACAAGAAGCATTTGTCCATATGTTTCGGAAATGCATGGTAGTAAAAGAGGATTTAAGTGCTGTTAGATTTCTTTTCACCACTGAATATATTAAATATTACAAAAAATTCTAACAGTATTCAAACAGTGAAATTTGTTCTGTGTGAAGGCTACTTAAGGCCAATTATCCACTACAGGACTGCTGAAGCATATGGAAGAGCACTCAGTTCTGTATATGTCAAATCATTTAAGTGTATATATGGCTTACTTTGAGTAACTAATCACATAAATGCACATGTGAACACACAAACACACACACACACACACACACACCTAGGTTCTCCAGCAGGTCTTTGCAATCATCTGTAGCCACATCATGTATAGTGCGGTTGCATTTGTCCCGCTTCTCAATGTCCTGTTGGCTGTGGCTACATAATACTTCCAGGCATTTCTGAAAGCACACCAGTGAGATGTGTACACACAAAGGTCATTCACATATAAATAGGAGGGGTCTCAAAAGAACTGTGACAGCTTGAATTACAGACAGGTAACAAATTAAAGGGAGAAATGGTGGCTCTGTTATGCTGTGTGAGGCATTTTGCTGGCATAGTAGTTTCGGTCCACTTGTCTCCTCAGGAGGAAGAGCCAGTACAAATCAATACAAAGTTATTCTGACTGATCACCTTTATCCAATGTTCCAATGACACATTTCTATCCTGAGGGAAGTGAACTCTTCCCGGATGACAACGTCCCCATCCACAAAATAATGTAAATCATAAACTATGGTCATCCCAGTCACCAGATCTCAACTGAACACCTAGGAGATTCTGGACTGCATGTGTTAGATAGCATCCTCTACCACCACCATCAGAACACCAACTGAGGGATCTGTAGAATCTATGTCATGGTCAGTGTCCATGTGTATATGTAAGCTTCCATCACCTTGTAGCCTCTGGATGCAGCGATGTGTGCAGCAGTCCATCCATCCTGGTTGGGAAGGTTGAGGGTATGGCGGGTCATGACTGGCCTAGGGTGTGTGTGCTGGGCGTCTATGCCGTCCACTGAGCCATCCGTCTCAGCCTGAGGAGACGGATGGTAGAGCAGAAGCTTCAGGGCATCCACATGGCCTGAACTAACTGCGGCGTGAAGTGCAGTGCAGCTATCCTGTGTGCAAGATACCCACTGATGAAGGCAAATGTGTAGTTCACAGACTGGAACAAAGACTCAAGTAAAACATGCAGACCCAAACACATGCAAAGCATGCAAAGTTAAAAAAAAAAAATCAATCAGTGTTTAGTTGACAGAGATAAAATAAGAACTCATGAGCCAAAGAGAATGTATTAAGAGCATAAATAAGCTCTATTAAAACAGGAAGCACATTCTACAATATATTCTTCAATAACCTTCAGTTATGGTCACTCACTGCTTCTCTGTGAGTGTGATAAAAACTCACAGCAGTAATGTGTGAACGGTTTGCTCCAGCATCCAGCAGGGCTCTCACACACTCTGCGCTGCCATGCTCAGCGGCCAGGATCAGTGCAGTTTGACCCCCTACACACTCACGCTCCACCTCCGTGCCATGTTCCAGCAGAGCCCTCACACACCTGCAAGTATGCATCCAGTTGCAATGATGGCTGCATCTAATCTAGTTTCACTTTGAAATAGATCATGTTAGGGTCTAAGAGCGGAACACAAAAACACCAAGGCCTGATAGTAATTTACCAATGTTGTGTCATGCCTGTCTGTATTTATATCACAGAAGGACATGCCTGACTTGTGCTTGATAAAGCCCTGAGTTAAATCTACACAAGATCAGCAGAGAGTGGTGACAGCAGTCATTGGACATTGGAACAAGAGTTTGCTGAATTGCAAATAGCAAGAGGTCTGTCACAATTTTTTAGAGAGACACTTGCCTTTTCCCTTACAAAAATGTGACAATATATTACCATCCAGTATGTTGGCTGTATAGTATATTGACAATATATTGTAAATATAGTAGGCTCCAGGTCCACCGTGACCCTGACTAGGATAAAGCAGTTAATGAAGATGAATGAACGAATGTACATATAGATTATTGCCACTTTTTATATATGGGAGAATATATAGATTACAGGAACAATCACATATATTATGATTTAGATGGGTAAATGTACTGAGAACATATTATAATATACACTCTTCGGCCCCTTTTTAGGAACATCGGTACATCTACTCTCATTCATGCAATGAACGAACCAGGCAATCATGTAGGAGGAGCGCAACGCATAAAAGCATGCAGATACAGGTCAAGAGGCTCAGTTAATGCTCAAATCAAACATTATAATGTGGAAAAAATGTCAGTGACTTTGACTGTGGAATATGGTTGTTGGCGCCAGATGGGCTGCTTTGAGTATTTCAGTCGTATCTCCTTGTGTTTTTCATGCACAACAGTCAGAGTTGAGACAGTGCGAAAAACAAAAAACTTCCAGTGAGCAGCAGCTCTGTGGGCGGAAACGCCTTGTTGATGAGAGAAGTCAGTGGAGAACAGCCAGATTGGTTTGAGTTGACAGGAAGGCTAGAGTAACTAATAACCACTCACTGGCATGTTTTTGGGAGGTGGAGGAAACCCAAAAAGACACAGGGAGAACATGTCAAACTCCATAAAGAGATTAACCTGAGCCAGGATCAAACCAGGAACCCTGGAGCTATATGCTTTGTATGGTTTTAAAGAACAGCGGCAAAGATTAAAGCAAGGAGATCTGCTCACCCATGGTGGCCATTAGCAGCAGCAATGTGTAAGGAGGTAAATCCATTTTCATCAGGAGCATCAGCAGACACCCCCAAACTCAGCAGCAGATTCAAGCATTCTACAGGAGAGAAATATTCATTATGTATACACACACACACACACACACACACACACACACACACACACACACACACACACAGTGGATATACAGTGCAACTCTGTGGTGCTTAGAGTATGTTCACTCATAAATACAGTTCAATCTTTGACTTTTTTTATTAGAATGACGCCTAAAAACCAAGGGTAGCAGACTGCACCCCCTCGTTTGAATTATACAGGTTTAGCAGAGCATGCCAGTGAATCCATACCTGTGTGTCCATTTTGAGCAGCAGAAAACAAGGCAGAGGTTAGGTCTTGTTGGAGGTGACTAACATCCATTGATGGATCTTGATTAAGCAGCATAGACAATAAAGTGACATTTCCCTGGGAAGCAGCTTGGAGCAAAAGGGTGTGCCCGTCATCCAGGGGGACGGGTTCACCGCAGATTAACGGGGGGACTATGGAGGGACACCAGCCTGGGAGGGGCAAGCGACAGCAGTTACTAAAGGGAGTGTATCAAGAGGTTGCACCAAAATGTGCTCCACAACTGCAACAGTCACTCAGTTCTGGCCTGCTGACATTCAGGAACTGAATAAACTGGACCATCTACAAGACATGGCTACAGAAAAAGACATGAATGAGGAATTACTGAAAAATAAGTGTCTTAAATAAGGGTAAAGTGAGTCAGCTTTGCTCCATTTTGCAGGTGACTGTTTCAGTAGGGCCCACATTTTGGCATGATACCAGAAATATCATATATTTAAACTCTAATATATTTAAATTTTTGTCTATCCTAAATCTCACATTTTGTTGGTGAAATTATTTATCAGCTTTCAAGACAAAGTACTTGAGTAGTAAATAAGTAAACCGAAATGTGTATGATTGTAAATAACTTTATGTCTAGAGAGGTTAGTGAGAAGAGAGCAAGTGCAAGACTGAAAAAACAAAGAGAGAAATTTTTTAAGGTAAGAAGATTTAAACAAGGCATATAAGCTTTGAAGTCTATGTTTACGCCCTAGACACTACAATGAGAAGTGCACTTAAACAAGTGCAGTATCATGCAGTGAATGGTGGTGAATTTTAAGGTACTATGAAATATATCAATCATTAAATTAATCCATTTGCTTAACCTATTTATGGTATCTTGTACATTTCTATACCAGTTTCTCTTTTAACGCATTTGTGCAATTGCAGGGGAGCATTGCTCACGGCATTTAATAGGAGAAAAAAAAAATTAAACATCTCTACCATAAAGGATCATGGCTTTGATTTTGGACTATTTTTAATATTTTCTTTAAATATACTGCTCACAGATTTTGTAATTTTGTTCAGCACTCGAGGCAGAAAATTAACTTCATACTAGAGACTGTCACTGCCAACATAGATGCCTTAGCAGCAGAAACATCTTTTTACATGCATGTATTGTTGTTTTGAAGCTTTAATATTTGGTATCATTGTTTATATGGACATATGCATGTGAGATTTTCAACCTTTACCAAGGTTGGTTTAACAAAATTGTTTTTTTTTGTGTGTGTTACAAAAAACATCCCAGAAGGAAAAACCCTACAAGCCACCATTCTGACAGCACTATTTAGATATAAGCTAAGCCCACTAATGCAGAAACATCCTTACTAATTTAGTGTGTGTATAGTAGTGAAACAATTCATTTTTTATATATTGTATAAATAATCTATTTTCATGACCACTTGAACACATCTAGTTAGTTAGTAGTTAACAGGAAATCTCATGCAGGAAAAAAAAAAAAAAAAACATACACCGTCTCAATCTGCGTTTCTACATATGAAGGAAAGAAACAAATGACAATGAGCCGAGTGCACAGACGAGTGACAGGCACTGCAGGTGATTGGGTTAATGGTAGAGCAGACAGGAACAGGCACATGCTGTAGACAGATGAAAGTGGAGGGAACAAAAGGGAAAGAGCAGCATCTGGCATCAGCTTCAGAGTGGAGTAGGTTACAGCGAAGTGTCCTCAAGACCCAGCTGTTCATGTGAAGATTGAAGCTTCAACCCCAAACCCATTCACATATTGCTATTACAAGCAATGTGATAGTTATTGGGTTGCTACTTATATGAGCTTGGTTTTACTGATTTTCCTATTTAAGAGAAACCCATGATTGCTTGATATACAGTACATCTTGCCGGCTATGGAATTTTTGGAAGTAAGCCTAAATGGTACATAATATCTCCTTTATATATTTCTGTTGGTCTACAGCCGCTGTTGATTAACCTCCCAATGAGTTCAGGAGGCACACACTGGGCTTGGAAAGAAAGCATTGCACAGGAGTAGAGAGGCAGTAAAAGGGTGGGTGGGGGACCTGAATATCTGTTTACCTGATGCTGCTGCCAGGGGGCTGCCTGGGTGCTGGGGGCTATGGGATGGAACACTAGCAGGGTTTACAGAAGGGCTACTGATAATGGTAGCGATGGTGGAGGACGTGGTGGTGACAGGGGAACAATCCACACATGCTGCCGCCGTCTGCGGCTCCCGCTGCCTGCCAGGGCAGTGCTCACCCACCTGAGATGCAGTCAAGGCTGGCACCGCACCCCCCAGATCCAGGGAGGGTTTGGGCGGAAGCTGGGGGGTGCTGGCTGACTTAGGTGGTCCTACCCCAAGCCCAATCGCTGGGGACCTGCTGGCTTCACCCACTACTTTGATTGGTGGGTGAGGAGGGGATGGTGTCTGAGAGAGTCCAGGTTTTTTTGGTGGGATGGGAGGTGGATTGCCTCTGTCGATACGTGCCACTGTGGGTGACTTAATACCAATCTGTGGATGACCAAGGCGACCAGCAAAAGGTCCTCCCTCTGAGGCAGAATGGGACAACCCAGGCCGAAGGGCTGTGGGGGGACCTGCTGTTGGTGGACTGGTAAAACGCGACAGAACTTGTGTGACTGTGTGACGTGCCTGCTGCTTGGCAGCAAAGTTGTCACGGTTGGTTGGGGACAGGTCTCGTGATGGGGGTCCTTGGTTGGACATGCCGTTTTGGTCCTGCTCTGAAGCCGAGGGTTGGAATTTATAGCGGGCTGCCTGGACACGGGACCCTGTAGGTAGAGCAGTGGCAGTGCCAGGTGAATGTAAACTGTGAGCAGAGTTCAGTGCCATCTGGCCCTCCCCTCCATTCTCTGCCTGAGCGCTTCCATGGTGGAGACCTCTCACAGTAGTAGGGGTTTTGGGGAGGTTCATGCTAGTATAGGTGGTGCCCGTGGGCTTGACAGGGATGCTCAGTGGCAGTTTCTTAGGCATTTCATTCTCAGGCAGTGGGTCTGTCTGTGAGGCGGCTGCTTGGCAGCTGGCTGCCTCCGTGCCCACAGCAACTGATGCTATGCTCTTAGGTTTGACTGGTGTGGCTACGGGTGCAGAGGCCGCTGCTGGGGGCAAAGTCGGAGCATCTTTGCCCCGCTCAGTCCTGAGCTGTTTTACCTGTTGGCGCAGACTGTCGCTTTCAGCACGCAGTTCAGCGGCACGACTCTCCTCACGGCTCAGCCGTGCACGGAGCTGCTCACGCTCTGTGTCAAACTCGGCCAGTTGCTTCTCCATTTCCGCTTCCATCTGCTGGCTGCGTTTGCGCTCAATGGCCAGCTCCTCTTCCAGGCGGCTTGAGGTACGGCCCTCTTGCTCAGAGGATGATGAGAGCTCCTCAACTCGCTGGCTCTCCTCCACCACACGTGCTGCCAGCTGCTTGCACTCACGTACCAGCATCATCACCACGTGTTTGTTCTTCTCGCGCTCGTCCTTCAGCTGTGCTGAAAGCTTGCGATGCTCCTGCTCCAGACTCTGCAGCTGCATTTTCTCCAACTCCAACTAGACAGAGCAGCAATATAGCACATAGTCAGACACACTTATTCAGACTATACTTATTAAAGACAGTATGAGAGTTAAAACACGGATTATAGCTACCCTGGGCGTAAAGGGACAAACAGACTACGTGTCTAGACTAGTAGTTTTTATTTGTAGTTGTCCAGAGGACAAGTACATTCAGTAGGCTGCTAGTATAGCAGTCACCAGAGGTTCTTCTCTATGAATGTTTAAACATGTACTTCAAAGTGCCGCACCCTAATACTGTAACTATAATGCACACTACTCCTTCCGAATCCCACCGCTTGCTGCATTACACACACCAGCGTAGGCGCAATCTGAGTGTTGGTAGAAGGATTTTTATTAGACAGATGACAGAGAATCTTTTCAGAAATAGGAACATAGGTAGAAACAGTGATGAAACTGAGCAAACTAAAGTGCAGTGAAAAGCTGTCATATAGCCCTACTGCTAGCACAACATGCAGTCACAGTTAATTATCTCATAGCTGAAATGTTTGTCAATGACTTGCTGTGTGGAGGATGCAAACTTGATATGCTACGATAGAAAAAGAAAAGTTGTGCAGGACTATACTTGGTTTTTACCCCTACTACAGAGAAGTAACTTTCCTGCTCACAGCCTCTTTGTATGCTAAGCATGAGCATACACTATTTTAGTGTAGTAGTTTGTGTGTGAAAATGTTGAGTCACAGAAACAATTTTTTTATCAAATTAACACATTTTTATACAATTATTATTTATGCATGGGCACATATGTATTCACATACATGAAGCATTTCAGGCAATGTTCCTGTTTGTATGACAAAATCTCACAACTTTATAAACGGAAAAATTTGATCTTGCCTTCAAAACCCACAACCCTAAACAGTTAATAAGCGAGTCACTGTGACCTGATAGTAGGTGGTTAAATGAGAGGACAGTAAGTCTCATTTTAATCTCTCTCTCTCTCTCTCTCTTTTTTTTTTAAACCAGACATAATATGCATGCTGCTTCAGCATGCTGCAGTGCAATACTCTGCTGATTAGTGTTGCTTTTTAAACTAGATGGAAGGGGGACGTAGCACTGGCATGTACACAAGCCACAATCTTACCTTATTTTCAGGCTTGCTGCAAGCACTGTGCTGCTAGAAATATGTACAAAATACACCAACACACCACACGAAATTCATGAGTCCTGTGTAAAAATAAAAGTGTCACAGAGGTTCCTCTCTGTCTTTCCTACGTGCTTTAGCATTAGCACTGTTCAACAGTTGTTTACATTGCCAGGGAGACGCCACTGTCAATCAGAATGTGACACATGCACACAGGTGAAAGTTTTTGTAGGTTTTAGTTATAATTAAATTGTAAATTGTATACACACACACACACACACACACACACACACACACACACACACACACACACACCGATCAGCCGTAACATTAAAACCACTGACAGGTGAAGTGGATAACAATTTGCGAGATATAGAATAATAAGAATATATACAAGAATAATAGATGGCTAGATGACTGGGTCAGAGTATGTCCAAAACGGCAGGTCTTGTGTGATGTTCCTGGTATGCAGTGGTTACCTACCAAAAGTGGTCCAAGGAAGGACAACCAATGTACCGGCGACAGGGTCATGGGCGCCCAAGGCAAATTGATGCACGTGGGGAGCAAAGGCTAGCCCGTCTAATTCGATCCCACAGAAGAGCTACTGTAGCACTACTGTAGCTGCAAACCGGTCAGAATGCCCATGCTGACCCCTGTCCACTGCGAAAGTGCCTACAATGGGCACGTGAGCATCAGAACTGGACCATGGAGCAACGGAAGAAGGTGGCCTGGTCTGATGAATAACATTTTCTTTTATACCATGTGGATGGCCGTTTACCACAGCACACCTTCAGAGGTCTTACGGAGTCCATGCCTTGACGGGTCAGTGCTACAAAGTATTAGGCCATTGGTTTTAAAGTTATGGCTGATCATATACACACACACATACATATATACATATATACATGTACATATGAGTCAGTTACATAAGTATTTGGACAATGACACAATTTTTGTAATTGTCTGTACACCATCCCAACAAATTTGAAATGAAGCAATCAAGATGAGCGTAGACTTTCAGCTTTAATTCAAGGTGATTAACAAAAATATTACATTAACTGGTTAGGAATATTACATTAACTGGTTAGTTTCTCCATTTCCACAGGCTCAAAAGTAACTGGTCGATTGACTGATAAGCAGTTTCATGGCCAGGTGTGGCCTGTTTCCTCTTTTCATGACAAATTAAGGAGACAAAATGTCTGGAGTTGATTCCAAGCATTGAATTTGCATTTGGTAGCTCAATATGTGGTCCAAAGAGGTGTCGATGCAAGTGAAGGCCATCATTAGGCTGAAAAAACAAAACAGACCTATCAGAGAGATAGCAGAAACTTTAGGAGTGGCCAAATCAACAATTTGCTACATTCTTAAAAAGAAGGAATCCACTGGCGAGTTCAGCAACACCAAAAGGCCTGGAAGACCACGGAAGACAACTACAGTGGATGAAAGTAAAATTCTTTCTTTGTAGAAGAAAAACCCCTTCTGGCCAAGTCATGAACACTCTGGAGGAGGTAGGCATATCATTGTCAAAGTCTCCAATCAAGAGACACCTTCATGAATGTAAATACAGATGGTTTACGTCAAGATGCAAACCACTGGTAACACTCAAGAACAGAAGGGCCAGATTAGACCTTGCTAAAAAACCTCTCAAAAAAAAAAAAAAAAAAAAGGCTGACCAGTTCTGATGCAAGATTAACTTGAGGGGAAGAGAAAAGTATGGAGAAGGAAAGGAATAGCTCATGATCCAAAGCATACCACATCATCTGTCAAACATGTGGAGGAAGTGTTATGGCATGGGCATGTATGGCTGCCAGTGGAACTGGGTCAGTGGTGTTTAGTGATGATGTGACTGCTGATAGAAGTAGCAGGATGAATTCTGAAGTGTATAGAGCTATACCTTCTGCTCAGATTCAGTCAAACGCTGCAAAACTGATAGGATTCGCTTCACAGTACAGATGGATAATGACCCAAAGCTTACTGCAAAAGCAGCCCAAGGGCTTCTTAAGACAAAAAAACTTTCTTAAATGTCTGATGACTTCAACCCAATTTGAGCATGCTTTTCACTTAATGAAGACACAACTGATGGCAGAAATACCCACAAATAAGCAGCAACTAAAGGCAGCTGTAGTAAAGGCCTGGCAAAGCATCTCAAGGAAGGAAAGTCAGCAATTGTTGCTGCCCATTGGTTCTAGACTTCCGGCAGTCATTGATTGCAAAGGATTTGCATCCAAGTATTAGAAATAATCCTAATATTTATGATCGTTAATTTGTCTAATTATTTTTGAGCCTTAGGAAAATGGAGGGATTCTGCAAAAAATGGCTGTAATTCCTAAACAGTTAATGCAATATTTTTGTAAAATGCCTTGATAAATAAAGCTGAATAAAGCTGAAATTATATATATATATATATATATATATATATATATATATATATATATATATATATATATATATATATATATATATATATATATATATCTCAGGGGGCATGGTGTCTTAGTGGTTAGCACGTTTGCCTCACACCTTCTGGCTTGGGGGTTTGATTCTAGCCTCTGGCCTGTGTGCATGGAGCTTGCATGGAGCTTGCATGTTCTCCCCAGTCCAAAGACATGTGTTGTAGGCTTACTGGCATCTCTGAATTGTCCATAGTGTGTGAATGAATGTGTGTGCGCCTGTGATGGGTTGGAACCTCGTCCAGGGTGTCCCCTGCCTTGTGCTCTGAGTCCCCTGGGATGGGCGACCCTGTGTAGGATAAGCAGTACAGAGAATGGATGGATATATATATATATATATATATGCATGTATGTATGTGTGTATGTGTATATATATACATAACAATGAATGGGCAGGCTTTCAGAGTGAGGACCAAACGAGCACATGGCACCTCTGCTCATAAATATATTAACAATGTCACACTGGACAAAACCATAGTTATAATCCAAAACAGCAGTAAGTCTGCAGTCTCAGCACAGCACCTCCACAATAATGAGGGTTATTAAATTCATATTATTCACCAGAGAGACTGGCATATGAGTACATCACAGTTAACCAGCTATGAAACAAGTGATCTGTCACCATAACAACCAAGTGTGAATGTTTATTCTTGGAAGAGAGGGAAATCTCGTCTTCTCGGTTTCAGACACAAGGCTGAGCTTGAAGGCAGTAAAGATAAATCACATGTATGAAGGGAAAAAAACAGTCTTTTATTTGCTAAGGTATTGCATTACACCTAAAACCAGCGGCGGTTTTATATCAAGAGCTGGAACCTGACTTCTAGCTAGTGACGGAGAAAGGCACTCATGGTGTTGGAACTGGTATACGCTGTACTCAGAACCAAAAATGATTAGCTCATACTGATGGAGTAAAAAAAGTGATACAGTGAAACTATCACTTAGGAGGGTTAGATAATTGTTAATAGCAAATACTGTGTAGGTGTGGTTATTATTGAGGTATTTCTATTACTAGCAATTTTACCATTCAAACAACAAAAAATGTAAAGTTATGTTAAGAATATTTGTATTAATATGTTACCCCACTCTCCAAATTCTGACAGCTGAATATGCATCAACTAAAGAGCATGTTTGTCAATGGGGAGGTGAGCGAGTGGGCTGCAATGAGCTCTGGCTCTAGCAGGAGAAAGAAAGCTTCAAACATGAGCATGAACAGCCTCTAGGCAAGATACAGCTCTGATGTGCATACAGTGGATGTAAAATGGCAGGTTTGTGTGAAGTAAAAGAATGAAACTAAGATAAATCATGTCATGTCTTTCTCCACCTTTAATGTAATGCTTCACTGGGATGTTTCTTTACGCAGAATGAACACAAAATCAAAAGCACACACTAATGTATCCATGCTGATGGACTACAAAAAGCAGGACAGTTCAACAGAAAGGCATGTATTTTTACAAGGTAATGTGATTTACTAACTGATAAGAAGGCAAGACAAATATCCACCAAATGGTAGTTGTCAGAATATAGGTGCAACAAACGTGCAATCGCAGCTTCTCAAGTTCTACTCTTTTGCTATGGCTGCAATGATGATGTGAATTTTTCAAATGTCTAACTGGCTTTTGAGTAAGAACTAGTAGCCAATAGTAGCACATGAGGCAGGTCATGTGGAAATATGAGCTGGAAAAAAAAAAAACATGATCTCCCCCAGAAAAGGAAAACCCAGAGATACACTATACGGCCAAAAGTTCGTGGACACCTTGCCATCACACCCATACATGCTTTCTGAACATCCCATTAAAGATGTAGATCCTCTTTGATGTTATAATAACATTCACTCTTCTGGGAAGGCTTTCCACTAGATTTTGGAGAGTGTCTGTGGGTAGCCACAAGAGCATTAAAGAGGTTGGGTACTGATGTTGGGGAGGAGGCCTGGGTTGCAGTCAGCATTCCAATTCATCCCAAATGTGTTCAGTAGGGTCGAGGCTGAAGCAAACCATGTCTTCAATGATCTTGCATTGTAAACAGGGACACTGTCTTACTGCAACATGTTTGGGCCCCTTAGTTCCAGTGAAGGGAAATCTTAATGCTACAGCATATAAAGACATCCTATACAATTGCGTGCTTCCAACTTTGTGGCAACAGTTTGGGGAAAGCCCATATATCGGTGTGATGGTCAGTTGTCCACAAACATTTGGCCATATAGTGTACCACAATAATACAGTTACACACTAAACTTAAATAGGCTTTCTCTCCCTGGTTCTGTGCCTCTCTAAACTTCCAAACTGGGAGTCTTATATTCACCCACTTGGCTTGCAGAGGACATGAGGAGGGTGTGTGATGATCTGGGTGGGTGTGTAGCCAGCTCCTGAATCACGTAGCTCATATTACCTGTGAGTAAACAGGTGTCCATAGATGCATTTGACACTACTCTTTTCTTGTACCAGCAGCTAATGATTACACACCTCTCCCTCTGCCTGTACACATTTGTAGGCTTTAATTTGCTGCTACTTAAGCTATTAAAAAACTTCAAGTAAAAAAAACAGTAAACTAAGTAAAACTGTCAGTTGTCACCCTGAGAGATGTAGAGAAAAGGTACTTTCCCACATTACAGTGTTACACATGTAGAAATGTTATGATACCATGATTTTGTTTTGAATGTACAGTAAATTTGATAAGTTTGAAATATACTGCGATGTAGATTTTTATGCACAGACTGGAATACATGTACACTTCGTATACTAGATCAGTACTATCGGTATTAGGACTGAGCCTGCAACATGTCTGACTATTCACAGTCAGATATGTTCTGAATATACAAACCACATACACCTAAAACAAAATAATTCAAGTAAACCAAGACACAAAGCGCTCAAACACACAAACATAAATGCATACACACCTCTATCCCTTTACCAGTAACAATTACTCATTAATAAGCAAACAGTTTTTCTATTTGACAGACACACATACACGCACACACAGCCATACCCTCTTTTGTCTGTTCTCAGCAGCGGCTAGCTGCGCAGACATTCTCTCCTGCATCTTGCGGCAGTGGGCCATGACGGCCTCGAGTACAGTGATGGGGCTGGCGCTGACAGCCCGGCGCTCCTTGTGTCCACCCCCAGACTCAAAGTCCCTCTGCAGGGCCAGGAATGGGTCGGTCATGCTGAAATGGCCATAACGCTCCTGCAGGAACACCTCCTTCCTCCGAGCCTGTAGGGGGAGACACATAGAGAGAGAGACATCAAAATACACACTCGGATGGTTCCAAAACAGATCGGCAACGGTCAATATAGTATGAGATGTAGTGCAATGTTTAAAACGCACAGGTACACAGACACACAGGGCAGGTTAGCACTTCTCCAGAAGGGATCCATTAAGTGCAGTGTCCAGTTAGACTCTGTGTAAAGACCAGCTGGTCTGCTCAGCAGGAACGGCACAGGGCCAGCTCTCACTTTCCCACACTAACACGGTTTCTCAGCTACTGTCCTTTTCATTTCATCATAATCAACATGTAAAAATGTGTATTTTAACCTCGAACATGAAGGCAAACTGTATCAGTCGATATTTCTTGCTCACAAAGCCATATTGGGGCAATCTAAGATGTGAGTGCACTTGGGCTTACTGTAAAGAAGAGGGTTATACAATATTGTCTTTTGTGACTAATATCAGAGGACAATAATATAATGTGCAAAGTTTATTGCACTCTCTCTCACTCACACACACACACAAAGTTTATTGCACATTATGGTCTTTTGTCTAATGAGTGTTTTTCAAATCAAGAATGTACTGTAAGCAATAAAAAAAAGAAAAAAAAATTATACAGATTGTCATGTCATATCAAGTGTTTACCATTGTGTGTTGACAGTTCTTTGCCACATGTATATAGATCCAGATGACTCCATATTTAGTGCAGAAAGAAGAGTAACACCTAGCCTGAGAGTGGGAGGAACAGAACTAAGGCATACAAGAATGCCAGAGGTTACTGCCTCACCAAAGAAGGAAAAGACTAAACAGCAAATGCACACTTGTGCTTTCTCTCTCTCTCTCTCTCTCTCTCTCTCTCTCTCTCTTTTGTGACTAATATCAGAGGACAGTAATATAATGTGCAAAGCTTATTGCACTCTCTCTCTCTCTCACTCACACACACACACACATTTGGTTAGTTTGTCTATTTAAGCCTGTCTTTTCCTTTGTCAAGTTGCAAGGTCTTATCATGCTTCATGTCCTTAACCCTTTTATGCATAGTGTCCACATTTACGGACAGTCCATAAACAGACAGTCCCCTTTTTTATATTTTAGGAAAATATAAAATTAGAGTAAATCACCTTCAAATCACTTGAACAATCGTTCAATTAAATTAAGATAAACTAATGTTTACTAAATAAAAACAATATTTTTGTGCCAGAGTCCACTGATTGCCATTTTTAAAAACTGGATTTGTTTTTAACTAGTCTTGTTTTTGGGAAGCTGTTTTTTTTTTTAACCTCCTTGTGTCATGCAACAATCCTAAACTGTGTAAATTTGTTATGTTTATTTTCTAATATTTTTGTCTTCAACATTACGTGTTTAGACCTCAATGTTAAAAATTATGAACATTCAAATATTTAAATTTTTTTATTATTATTTCAGGCAGACTGTGTTAGCATTTTTTTTTTACTCATGGACAATCCATTTACTTTTTAATATAAGTAATATTTAGACAGTATCAGAATTCATATATCATGCAATTTTAAGGGAAAAAAATATAAAAGATATATAAAAGAATCTGGATATGCACATAAACAGTTAAGTTCTGAGCCATGTTCTTCCCGCATTTCCAGTTCTGTGTTCCTGTTTCTTGTCATTTCCTGGTTTTTGAGCTGTGCCTATGCCTCGACTATGATTATGGATTATCCTAGTTTGTCTCTGCCTGTCTGTGTTTTGAACCATGCCTGGAATAATGTTGACATTAATAATTCAGCTGGCCTAAATAAAATCCATGCTGATCTCACGTGACTGCGTCCTGCCTGACCACCTCCACCACACAGGATACATATCTCAACTAGGGCTGCAACTGTCAATTATTTTGCTGAATACTGTCTAGAATGTTTAAGTATTCTATAAGGATAAGTTAAATACTTCATTTTAATAATTTCATAAAACAAAATCTGCAGTAGAAATCATGTGAAAGACTCTTCTGTGGGATATCATCACCCTATTCATTGTGAATAAAACTTAAAACATATACTTTACCCCTTTGTGGACTGAGACCTTGTTGTGGTGAAAAGGCAATGCCAATCAGGCGGCAAGCAAGTAATGGACAGTCTTAGAGGGAATAGACCCTTGCAATGGAAACCGGCTTTGAGAACATGGTGAGAAAAAAACATGAGTTTTTTGTCAAGATGTATGTGAGATGGAAAGGCATGGACTAGCCATAGTCCGCCTTACATCTACACATAGTAAGGGTTCCGCTACCGCATTTCATGACCAAGGCAGTGTTACTCCTAGTCAAGAGTTCCCACAGGAGTTCAGGCAGATGTGGGGATACTCACCAATGCCAGCCGGTGGGCATCAAAGTTTTTCCCCAGTGTATAAGAGGGTGTCCTTCATGGGATTTTGAGTATCATTAAGGAACACACTGACAGATGTTTCTGCATATTTGCCAAATAGCAGTGTTGGAGAAGCGGAGACGGTGGATCAGGTGTGACTCCATAGTGCTCCTGGGGGCTTCAATGGTCATGGTGGGAATGAAGGAGCTACTTGAAAGGGCGTGACTGGGAGGAATGGCCTCCTGGAGGTCAATGATTTGAGGCCATACGTTTTTGACTCAGGTAAAGAGAGGAGCACAGCTGTCAACTGATTCCCACGTGATGGCGAGTTGGATTCATTGCACAGGGACAGATTTACCTTGTAATCTCAGGAGAGCCTTCTGAGTTGCTTGGGAGCATCAGGTAGAAGCTTCGCTGAGAGAAAAATTTAACTCATATCACTGAAAAGACAGGGTGAGGTTAGGGACACTGAGTCTGAATGGACCATGATCGAGGCCTCAATAATAAAGGCAGCTGCAAGAAGCTGTGGCTGGAAGGCTGTCAGTGGCAGTCATGGCCACAACACTAGGACACACTGGTAGACTCTAGTGGTGTGGGAAGCCATCAAGTTAAATAAGGAAGCCTTCCAATTACTTATCATAGAGGGCTCTCCTGATTCAGGTGAGAGGTATAGAAGAAGGAGGCCCTTTTCTGTCACATATACAGTACAGCAAAATTCTTCTCTTAGCATATCCCAGTTGGGTTCACAATGCAGGGTCATTCATGGTGCCCCTGGAGCAGACAGAGTTAAGGAACTTGCTCAAGGTGGCAGCTTGGCAGTGTTGGGCTTTGAACCCCCAAACCTCTGATCAGTAAACCAGTGCCTTAACCACTGTGCCAAAAGAAAGGCTTCGGCAAGAGCAGCTGCAGAAGTGAAAGCTCTGGGATGAGAGGAGTCTGGAGAGGCCAAGACTTTCTGGTGGCTCCAAAGATGTTCTGGCAAACTATTCAGTGCCTCAGGAGGAGGAGGAAACAAGACCATGCACAAGCTACCGGGGATATTGTTGAGTGATGGAACGAGTACTTTGAGGAACATGCTTTCTCCTCAGGTGGCAATGCCAGAATTCTCTAGCTTACTGGGGTCCATCTCTGTGATTAAGTTCACATTGGCAGTTTGAAACCTGCATATTAGGAGGGGTGCAGGGGTGGATGAGATTCGGCCTGAGATGTTGAAAGCACTAGACAAGTTGGTGTGTGTGTGTGTGTGTGTGTGTGTGTGTGTGTGCGCGCGTGCCTGTGGTTTCAATGCTGCATAGAGATTTGGGGTAAGGCCTTTACACTAGCAAACTGGGATAGTGGTCCCCTTTTGTAAATATGGGGACCAAAAGTGTGCTCCAATAAGGAAATCACACTTCTTAGCCTTTCAAGGAAAGTCTATGTCAGGGTTCAGTAAAAAAAAACAAAAAACTCTTCAATAGTTGAAAACTTAGGATTCAGGAGGAACAAGGCAGGCTTTGCACAGGTCATGGAACAGCAGACCAGTTCTACTCTTGTACATCTTTGTAAGGGGTCAATGGTGTATACAGTCAACATTTTTGTGGATTTGGATAAGGCCTATAATCATGTGCCAGTTGTTCTGGTACTGTAGGACTATGTGCTATCTGGGTCACCATTTATGCAATCTGGTAGGTTGTGCCCTCATTCTTGCCATTGTAAGTTGTGGGTGTCAAGCTCTCTCAAAGGCTGTGTCTTGTCCCCATTTCTATCAAGACTCACCCAGGGATGGAGAAGTATCCAGTACATTTGGCTAGGGGTAACAGCCCTGTTATTTACAGGTGATATTCTCTTGGCACCATCCACAGAGGATCTCCGAAACACAATCGAACATTTTGCTGCCAAGTGTGAAGCAGCTGGGTTGAAAATCAGGATCTCCAAATCAGAGGTCATAGTTCTCTTCTGGTTAAGAGTGGAATACTCCCTACAGGTGAGAGGAAATACTTTTAAGTACCTTAGGATCTTATTCATGTGTGATGAAAAAAGAGAGAGGGGGAGGTTCACAAACAGGTCAGGAGAGCAGCAGTAGTGTTACAGTAGCTGCATCGGTCTATGGCAGTGTAGCAGGAGCTATCTACGTATTCTATAGAGTATCCTCAAATATGGTCATGAGCTGTGGGTAGTAAGTGAAAGAAGAAGTAAGTATAGGTGGTGGAAATGAGGTTCCTCCACAGGGTTGTTAATACATAAGTCTTACCCTCCATGTCATGGTGAGGAACTCAACAATCCGGGAGAGCCTCTTAGTAGAGCTAATGCTCCTCTGGATTGAGAGGAGCCCACTGAGGTGGTTTAGGCAGCTTACAAGTATGTCCCTTAATCGGATCTTGCTAGAGATGTATCAGGCACGTTCCACTTGACGGAGACCCCAAGGCAGACCCCAAAACTCCCAGCGAGATTATTTCAGCCTCTTAGCAGATATTTGTCTGTATTAATATACTCAACTAACTAGCTGTCATATGTTATTATATTAGGTTAGCTACAATTTTTTAGCATAGTCATTTAGGTTTCTGGTCCACCAAGACATGGGACATAGAATTTATCATTTATCCACCTCACCTCCTTATTTTACAGGAATACATAGGAATGCTTGTCTTAAGTTCAATATGGCTGTTTCTTAACCTTGCAAGATATTTTTCTTTGACTAAAAGCACCTAGTTTACTTCAGAGTCTAAACAAATACAAAGGAAATAATGCATAATGCACAAAGAACCATTGGTTACAGTAGCAGGGTCTCAGCAATTTCTGAAAGCGCTAAAGTTCTACTGTTACTTTTACTGTCAACTGCAAAGGTGCAAGTAAACAGAGAGACACACAGACAGAGAGTCAGTCAGTAAAAGTAAACAGATGGAGAGCAAGCGCAAAATGCATGTGTGGCTGTGACATACAGCACTCGGCACTTTAAGAACCATAGCCATCTGCTGCTTTTCAGTGGGCTTTCACAAATCCCTTTTCTAATCAGTGTCTCTACCTCCTCTTGTCCTACTACTCTTTATCCACCACAGAGGTTGCATGTCACAATTTGCTCTTCTCTGCAAACCCAATTTACTGTCTCTTTGAGTTTGGTTATGAGGAATGAGGCAGGTCCTAGATCAGCTTCTGCAAACAGCAACCAATGGGTTTGTCTGTTTACCATCAGCCTGAAGAAAGCTTCTCATGCTTGTGCTAATGCTAATTATAAAGCTAAAGAGGTCATCCTTATTTCACTGATGCACTACTGCATTACTTCAAAATCACAGGATCATCTCCAACATTAATTGGAATCTGTTCTGGTTTTGACAGCAGTGGCAAATTCTTGCATTTGCTTTGTGGCAGTTTAAGGATTTAGGTACTATATAGAGATATGCCAAATTTTGTCTTTGACTTTATATATTTAAATGAACCAGTATGGCATGTAAGATGATAGCTCTTCGCAAAACACCCGAACCTTAATTGAAAGTGTACTTAGAAATTAGTCTTGTCTCTTGTAAATCAAGTTTGTCAAAATTGCAAATACCAAAAAGAGGCTGCATTTGCAAATGTTATACTAAAAGGTTTTCAGGGCTTGCAAAAGCTACTGTGGTTATCAGACTTATTAGGGGGTGCAGAGGGGACAGGGGAGGCAGGAGTGCCAGTGCTGGGCTTCCTTGGGTCACACACTCTCACTGGGACTCCATGAGTAGCCTGATTTTAACCAGTAGCATTCAGGCCTATGTTATTATTAGCATTAACCTTTATAAGCACGCACTGGCAGGACTGATGATTCAGGCAACCTGCCAAAGAGGCAGAGAGCAAAGAGACGAGCAGAGAATACAGGCTCCCAGGGAACAAAGAGCTATCCTGCTTAATAAATAGTGGCATTTGAAATTGTTCCTACATTTGAAAACATTACTTATACCAGTCTGTCTGGGGGGGTCAAACTAGTCCAAGCAAGATGCAATTAAAGGACTTTGCATAGCACTCCTTGCATGGCACTGCTTTTAAAACACACCAATTCTTATGCAACACTTGATATCAAATAGGTAATTATCTTTGCTTCCATTCTTGGATGCATTTGGAAGTCCTCTCTACAGATAGGTCAAGCAGTATAAAGCTTGTTGAAGGTTTGTTCAGATAGGAAAGGGGGTGAAATGTCCAAGGGAGAAACCTGAGACATCAGACCCTCAGGGTGCAACTTTATCTTTCCCCGCCAATGATTCTGGTCATGAGTCTCTGTTCATACATTCTGGTCCATATGTATCTGAAAAGCTGACCTACAGATGAGAAACCTCTCTCCTTTACCAAATTTAAGAGATCACTTTGGTGCACTTGTGTATGTGGGCAGAAAAAGGAACAGAAGGAATGAAGGAAAAGGTGACTTCACTTCAATATCATGCCAAGAGAAAGACCAGCTGGAATATAGTCTGTGCAGTAGACGTCGAGAAAGACACCACCTCAGGTTTGTGTAGAAGACTGTGCCAAACACTGATGGAAAATATATTTTGCTCCTGCTATAGCAAGAGTCCTCAGACATTTCCCTTGGTTAAGTAATGAGTAAGCCTTTTGTGTGCATGTGTGTCCTCAGTCCCTGACAAGGATCCTTTCAATTAGATCACACAGCTCGCTTTGTGACTCAAAGACTTCCGCAGATCCTGTCGCTTAACCCAAATGCGCACTGTGAATCTAACAGACTGACAAAAAATGAGAGCAAAGGAATGTATATCAGCATGAGTAACACATTACTGAAAAAGAAAGCAATGTGAAATGTAGTGTAGGCTGCTTCATTAGGCACTTTTAATAAAAGACTCCAGTTATGTGAATTTTACTTTTGCATTTTCAGGACATTTACTCAAGATCATAGATCATATTCCTAGTAAAGGGCCTTAGAATGCGTTGAGTAGCGGGTAGGAAAACAGTCCAGGGATGTGTGCTGACCATCTGCAAAAATACAGTGGAAGTTGAAGTGTGCACATGGCCAGGACAAGGAAATGACAAGATGATGGAGCAGAGACCTTAGGGGGAAGAGGGAAGGTTCCAACCCAAGCAAGTCCCACAGTCCTTTGAGACCTCCTCCCACTCCATGATGCCATCTGTTATCCATTCTTCACAATACAGTCCCTGTCTTGAGCACTTATTGAAGTGACCTGCTCTGCTAGAACTATACTGTTCCCAAATCACCAATACCACAGGGTAATCACTCTACCATTACAGCTTGAGCACCAGCACTGACCAAAGGATCAAGAAGCCATAAAACCAGCTTGAATATCATGGAGTAGGTTATCAGTTTCAGGACTTTCCTGTGAGAAGGAGCTTTCAGCACAACTCTGCGATCAAAGACAGTCAACAGCAAAGTTCCAGCAGTGTCAGTAATTTTTGATTAAAATCAGAGCTCATCTAAAATCCACCAATAGAAGAATGGCACAGGATGATGCAAAACTCATGGGAAAACTACAAATACGGGTTAATTAATTAATATAAAACCACATTAAATCTACCACACATGCTAATGGACAGATAAAATATCCTTATTACCTCAAGCTTAATGCGAAGAATGGACATTCCATGTTGTCCTCTTTTACTCAGGCTTCTGAAACATGTTTTGTCCAAGCATAACATTGCTAATATTATACCGAGAGCTGTTTCTGTTTATTTTGCTACACAAGCTCAGATCATGCTGGTTGATGACATAACCAAAATGTAGTCATTTTCTTTAATCGCAGGTCTATAATTAGAAAATCTTCATTATACAATCTGGCATGGAGAACACATTATCTGTCTGTTATTGAATTCTGCCAAGATTTTACTGGGATCATCTCGTACAGTGTACAGTGATAGTAATAATCTTAAAAGACTGTTGTAACCGAACAGTCTAAAACTGAGGTTATGGCAAGTCTAAAAGTCAAGTGGTGAATCACTTTGTCTCACCATCTCATCACTCCTTCTGTTTGACTGTAAGTTTAGCAGCAACAGGGTCCTGCAAGAAGCACTTACATAAGCAAACATACTGGCATTTACAACAGCCCGTGCAAAGCACCATACCAAGCTTCAGAGAAAAAAGCTACACATCTTGTCAAAGGCACTGCTCCTGCAAACAGTCTCAAATAGGGGTTAAAAAAAGAATCCACACAGAAGAATCAGCAAAGGAACCCATGCATGCTTTAGAAAGATTAGCCATTGGCAAAGGTCTGCAAAAGCAAACTGTAGGTAATTGAATCTCTCTCTCTCTCTCTCTCTCTCTCTCTCTCTCTCTCTCTCACACACACACACACACACACACACAAAACTAACCAATGCCCTACAGCTAGCCCCATAACTCTCTGTTTTTTTTTCTTTAAGAGAAAGAGTAATGCCAAAACCAAGTTCCCAACCCCCGGTATATGCACTCTCCAAGACTCCAGGGACAGTCTGTTCATAAGGAAGAAATATATGGTTTAATTATTTGTCACTGCTTCACAAGTGGAATTATTGTTTTACAACAAACCATAGGGGGTAGACTGAGAAGGTTTCAGTGTATTTCCTGCATTAGAGCGACAGCCACTGCTGCAAGGCTAAAACTGGTCCTGGATAATGATGCTAGTGGCCTATTTTAATGACCCTCTCAAATGAACTACATTTCAGTGTGGCACACCACGGAGCAGATAGTCTTAAAAACCCGCCGTTCTCACATACCAGCTGCTCTACAGACACATACATAAATAGACTCAACACACAAGACACACAATACTTTAGTGCCGACACTTGAACATAATTTATTGAAATTATAGTTTTTGGTGTGCCTGATTTTCACATATCACACAAATCATGTTGGAACTCTCACAGGTTATAACATGATTTGTGTGATATCTGAAAACCAGGCACACCAAAAACTATAATTTCAATAAATTATGTTCATGTCCAGAACCGAACATAATGTCAGTGCCTCAAATATGTCAGTGCCTCAAATATATATCTTAAATATAAGATGACCATGTACTCTTGAAGTTTTAAATGTGCATTCATACTAGGGCGGCATGTTAATGCCTAAAATCATAATTACTGTTATTTTTCAATTACTTTTCACAATTATTCAGCCAGTTTGAGGAGATTCCATCTCATTTATCTCCGATCTCTATAGTATACTGAGACAAATAACCATTGTGTTTTTGCACATTTATCCTGAGTGTAGATATTCTAATCCACTTACACGTTTGTCATTTTATGAAAAATCTTTGCCTACAGCAACATGAAAACAATAGAGAGCTGCACATATAGATGATGGGAACAGCTTAGCTCACTAAATAATGCCATAATGCCATAGCCAATGAGGCTACGCTATTCAGTATTTACCCCCTTGTTCTAAAATGGATGCAATGGTGGGTTAAGTATCCTGTTACAAAATAAAATAGCAGGCTCCTTCGGTCATCTCTGCATTTACATAAGCAGACACTGTCAACAATCAGTAGCTGTCACACAGATACCTAACATCCACCTCTCTCCCCTCAACACCAGCTTACTTCTAGGTTTTTGCATCCAGTCCTGATAGCACAATAAATGACATATGGTGATCATTTTATACTGCTATACATGCCGTACTACAATACCACTCCCCTGCTCCTTTTAATGTAAAGGTCACAAAGCCCTGCAGAACCAGTGGGCGCAGACTTGTTGCTATGCTAACATGCTTGACAGAGCCGTGACAGAGCTAAACATAGTACACTGCTATTAATAGCTCGGGGAAGAATAATAGGGTAACGAAAACAAGACTGCAAATAACAGAGGCGCTGGCAAAATAAAACCAGAGGTCCAGGACACCACAGCAATAAAACATGACTGCTGTGAATGGTAACTCTTTTAATGACAGGACACAAAATGAACAGTGGTGCTCATTACATCGATCGTGAGCGACCATTCGATTGGGAGACAACCACTGGTCGATCTTCTTAATAGGTCAATGTAGAGCCCTGATGTGTGAGAGTGTGGCGGAAGACTCTGAAGACAAGCAGAATTTTTGCTGAGCCCCAGGCTCGCATATATCCGGTCCCTGCTTTTCAGGGCACTTTCAAATACTCAACAAACCCAAAACAACTCAACCGAAACGGGTCCATCCCGGACTTGCAGCTTTCACTCCGTGAGTTCAAATTCACGCTTCACAGCATGTGGGGGTGTGTGCGCGTGTGTTCATGCATGTCTCGCAAGCCCCGCCAACTATATCACACTGTCTCTCTCTCTCTCTGGTTACGGCAGTTACTGAGCGCACAAAGAGACACAAATAAGCAGACAGGCGGTAATGAGACACAGGTGAGAATCATCACGCATTACCTGCCAGTCCGACTCGCCTCCTCTCCGTCCACTGCTGACGCTCTACTGTGCCCCCCACTGCTGTATATTACTTTTGTGATTTCTCTGAATGAAAGTTGATTGCATAACATTGTTTGAATAAAAACATATCTCTCAAAATAATTTCTCAAACTCCACATTTAGAGTGCACATGCATATTTTACATATCTTACCATAATAATAACATGAAAAAGTAGTATAACACGCCACTGTATGGTCTTCCTTTAAAAGGTAGGCATGCATTAAATTACCGCAGACTTACATATATTACTCACTAGCTATGAATATTGATCACGTTTCCTTCAAGCACTTTGGTTTTTAGCTGGCTGATAAGCACCTAAATGGCTAAAGCTCTGTTCTCTTGTGCAGACATTCTGACATCTCAGTTTGCAAATATCACTGGATTGTGGCAAAGAGGCATGTGCTGAAGAAAGCTAGCAGATATGGCTATAGCACAACTGGATTCTTATCAGTAATCAGCTGTAACAAGAGAAAGCTAGTTCTGCAGACTGGAAAATTGCCCTATGCAAACCCCCACCAGATATAGTAAATCACACAACATAGTGCAATGTGTAACACTGCACAATATGCACAGCACTAATGCTACAATCGTGTTTCAGATAAGTTGGGACAGTGTGTATTCACTGTCAACAAAGACATTACTTGGTGCCGTTCCAAAGCACTGTCTGGGATTTTTGGCGTTATCAGTGTGCATGGAAATTTTAGTGGTAAGTTAAGAACCAATTTTTTGTTCCTCTATCAAAGGGCAGCCAAGTAAGCCAGGTTCTTCAGAGCAGTGAGTTGGGACCATGACTCTTCCTACGGCCATGCAAAGAGAACAAAGAAGCCTCTATAGTATTATGAAGCAACAAAAGATGAAGTATGGTGCAATGCACTCTGGGCTGTAGTCTGCAGAACACTGTCAGCAGCGTTGTTTTTAACTTCACCCTCTGCTAATATTGGGACACTATCTCCTCAGATTATTTTGCTTCAACTGAAAGTAGGATGACTTCATTTGTGAGGCGTTAACATAGAGCTAGGCAATGTGGACAAAAACATTATCACTATAAAAAAAATTTTATATTGGTTGCCTGGAAATCTAATGGACTTGGCTAATAATTGCTAAATGACTTAATGTAATAATGTATGCTGAGCTACTTAGCTAGTTAACTGCATTAATACAGGTTTTTCTTCTGTCTGTTCCAGGTTTGTCAGTGTCAATGTAGTGGTGTGTGTGTCTTGGCTTTCCGGTCCAGCTTAATGCCATATCCCTAATGCCTCTGGTTTCCTATTAGTTGACTGAGACTTCCTGATTTCAATTCGATAACTTACCATACTACACACCTGTGCAGACCATTGCCCTTGCATTGTCTTGATGGTGTTGTGCATGACACACTTGTTTCGAATTGATCATTGCTTGTGTTAAGCAAAAAAACACTTCTCCTTAACCACTTTATCACATGATCAGGGTCATGGTGGGCCTATTACAGGAACATTGAGTGTGAGGTGGGAATACACCTTGGATGGGATGCTGGTCCATCACAGGGCATCACACACACAGCCATTCAGACCTAGGGGCAATTTATAGTCAGCAATCCACCCACCAGCATTTTTTTGGGAGATGAGAAGAAACCTGAAAACCGGAGAACACATGAAACCTTCGCTGTTGAGGATCGAACCAGGGACACATACGCCATAAAATATTGATTTCCTTCAAAAAATTTTTTGGGTAAAACCATAAGACTGATTAATTCTGAGAGATTCCACAACATTTGATTAAGTGTAGTTGAATCTCTGGGAACTAATCGGTGTTAAGGATGACCGAATATTAGAGTATTTACTATGCTGAAACTAACTCGGCTGAAATTAATACCAGTTGGCAGTGGCTGACATGCTATGGAGGCAGAGCCATATCTAAAAAGGGTAACACTTTAAAAAAAGAGAGAGAGAGATAAAGATACAGGCAGGTAAACTAACAGGTAAACTAACAAAAAAACACTTTCCCACTTTCTGAGTGAGTAGCAGCCTGAGGTTCTGCTTTTTGACACAGGGTTGTTCACCATGGTGCTGCATGCTGTCAGGTAAGCCAATCTGAAGAGGCTGTTTTAAAGCAGAAAGATGACAAATGGGATGACGGGAAAAGAAGTAGAGGGAAAATGAGTCGAGCAATGTGCACTAAGAGCTCTGATATGCAGTGCATAGTCAGCAGGACCCCTGTTCTCACTAACAGCCTGAGCCTGCAAAATATATACCTCTCCTGGATGTTCAATGGCTGACATAACATACTCAATTCATCTACACCTACAAGAAAAACAGTCACTTTTACAATAATGCAAAGCACAAGCAAGGTCTAGCATCTTTTTAGCTTAAACCTGACACACAAAAACAAAAATAGCCATGCATAGCTCAAGAGCTAAATATGACTGCTTGTACTCTCTCTCACTGTAACACATATACATGCACGCAGCATTTATTTCGGAGCCTGCTGCCAGTTTGGCCTAGTGATGGCCCTGCCACCGGGTCACGTGGTAGTCGCAGTGAACACATTCATGGCATGCTGAACGGCTCCATCTGAACAGAGTAACAGCTGCACAGCAACACTGGTGCCTTGTTACTGATAAGCCATCAAAGAAACAGACAGGAAATGACCAAAAGGCTGAATCCGATTCATGTTCACAAAGACCTTAATTATTGATATAAGCTAGAATATTTTTTTTAAAAGGAATTTAAAAATTGTCACAAAGCTTTAGCAAACCTAAACGTCAACTTTTCGTTTTTGTGAAAGGTGCTATAAAAATAATATAACATGACTTGATATATGTAAAAGCAAGCTGATTATTCAGTAATTATACACTAAGCTGATACTGAGTATCAGTATACTGGCCTGAAATGCTGTACTGGTAGTGGATTGGATGTGACATATTTATCGACCCAATCCACAGATTTATTTTATGCTGTGAACATGAGTCACGTACACTGGAACATCACAGATTTTGCACCTGAACACAGAACACAAACTGTGTTCAAGAAATGTTTCCATCATGACTCTGATGCTCTGTGGAAGCTGGTCAACCTGCTTCTATTGTACCATTCAAATTACTATAGCTTAAGCTAGGTAGCAACAAACTCCTATACTTTGCCCATATTGGCATTTTTCTTTCCAGCCATCAACGCATGCAATGAAGGACGAGTTTAAAGAAACTTGTTTTGTTAGTACATTCAATATTGTCCACTTCACATGACTACATTCAGATCACTAAGCAAAGGCCACAAAAATGGTGCCCTATTATTTTCATGTGACCCACACTTATTAACATTGACTGCCTCTGAAACCAAGCATGAAAATGCCATCACGCATGTGACTCAGCGCCAATTTGTTTCATCTGCTGATGAAAAGTGATACAACAGTCAGCTCGCTAATTAATCACACAGATGAGGACCTCTTAATAATGCATGGAGCCGCCACTTTGATCCACAAAACTCCAATTTTCCATAAAATTCCCCAACTAAAGGACTCGTTGGATTTATCCAGCTTTATATTCTTCCTACTTATTCAGGCCCATTTCCCCCATTAGAGAGAACAAATGGTACTTTCAGCTTATGATTCCTATGATGGAGGAAAGTGGGATGAAGGATGATGGAGAAGTACAGAAATGGAATATCCACAGGGAAGAGCTGACTGGGGAACACTGGGAGCCAAGGGAACAGACAGAGGGAGTGCAATGAAAGGCATTACACAGAAAAGAGGCAATGAAAGAGGGAACACAGAGTGCAGGAGAACATAAAATTGACAGCTGCCCTGTTATGCTTAAATATGAAGAAAATTATATCTATAGGCCACCTTACAAACATAACCATTTTGAGACACGCTGTACTAGGACACTTAAAAACAGTGTCATTTCTGACCTTGATGTTGGAAATGTTGCAAGTAGCTTGACTTTTCATTCCACAGCAAGACACTGGATGCAAACATGAACACTGGACCGTATCTATTCTGGGGAGATTTGAGGTTTTTCATAGCTCTTTCTCTACTATTTCCCATCATGCTATCTTACCACTTTAGGAACAATGCCATAACATACCCAATCTAACAAGCTTGCCATCTTACTATTCAAGCATGCATACACATATACAGTACACACATAAACAAGGTAAAAAAAGAACATACATTACTAACCAAATTTAGACATAATTGATTATCTAATAGATTAGCAAAGACTGCAAATTTGGTCTAGTTTCATATACCTTTTGCATTACTAACCCATTTTTACTCATTCACTCACTCATATTTTAGCATATAGTTTAACAGACTAAAATTTTTGAAAATCAGGACTGGCAATGACAAGATCAACAGACTGTTTTAATGTGATTTTATCTGGATTGTGTCTGGACCATATCTCTATGCACCTTAATGCACTCTTTGGCGAAGACTGCATCAAAGCAGACTACAAATCAGTCTCTTACCCAAAACCCTGTATGACTGTTAGCAAGGACTGATCATGTCAAATAGGATGGAGCAGCATTAAAGCCATCAACAGAGAAAAAGTGTCTTATGTGCAGGCAAGTTAATGACTGTTCACGTTCAGTGACTATAGTTCAATTCTAGCCATCAAATTCCCACTGAAAGCTCACTGGCCAAGGGAAGCCATGTTGTTTAAGTAATCAATTCATTGCCAAGATACATAGAACAATAAAGAGACCATAGATGAACACAACTTACCAGCTTTTGTAACGGTACTTGGTGAGAAATATCTGCTGAAATCTGATTGGCTGAACGCAGGCATGTTTCAGCTTAAAATGCCTATTTGTACCTAACCACCCCTCCAACCTTTGCAGACATCCTCAGAACTTTGTACTGAACAAGTCTTTCAAGTTCGGTTCAAATCCATATAACCAATCATGAATTATAGCATGAATTATAGCTGTGTGAGTAAACCAGCTCCGCCTCCTTAGAACTGATTGATGTATGGTGGCCATATTGTTTACAAAGGTCAACGTGATTTTGATCATTATTGAAAATCCCACTCGGCTGAGTAGTATGATAAACTAAAAATCCTAGGACTAGCTTGCAAATGTATGTTTCACATATTATGCAAATTATCACAAATTCAAATGGGTGGAGCAAAATGCTCCAAAAAGCTTTTTTTTTTTTACAGTTTGAGCAAAAAAGAGCCTAAATTTTTTTTTTTAAGTTTTGACTGTACACTTTATTTTCCAAGGGATATGTTTGTTTTTGTGTGTACAAAAATGAATCGCACTGCGCCGCGCGCACAATGCTGCAGCATACCAAATTTCAGCTCAGTTGGACTTACGATTCCTGAGAAACAGTTATCTGGCTTTAGCTCCACCCCTTTGCATGACCATGCCCCAATGTTTGCACATGACCTCAGAATTTTGTCCTGTACGTGGCTTTCGTGCTAAGTTTCATGCAAATCCATGCAAGCAATCAGTCTGAGTACCAGCAATGAGTTACAGCTGTTTGAGTAAATTAGGCTCCGTCTCATTAGAATTGATTGACATGTGGCGGCCATATTGTTTATAAATGTAACATGTTTTTGATAATTATTCAGATTCACACTCTGCTGAGTAGTTTGGCACCAAATGTGTGGCGATAGGTCAAAAATCCTAGGAGCAGTTCATAAAGTAGTCCCATCTTGGAGGGAGTGCTAGCTGTTGATCTAGTTTCCTGGCTGTACGACTTACGGTTTGGACTGCACCATTCGTCAAGTATCACCAACTGTCAGCAAGTGTGTGTATACTGGAATACTGGTTGTTATGTATAATCAGGCAAAAAGTCACTTACCCTAAGAGCCTCAATGACTAGGTCTCTGGCCTCCAGCTCACCCTCCATGATGCTCAGGAGGGTCAGGAGCTCTGGCTTGCTCAGGTTGTCCATGTTCAGCTCACATTTCTGAAACATACAGACACAGAAATGTGGGCACTTCGGCAAGAAAACAGCAATACAGCAATAGTTTTGGACAGCTGCTAAGATTCTCGATGGTGATATGTTAGTCCTGCGTGGTCAGAGCAGACACAGCTCACAATTACAGACTTTTACAGAATGAAATACAACAAAGGCATTACGACCTCAACTTCGAGTAGAATTATAAAAAGACAACCTCCTTCTCCTGCATCTCACTCTTTAGCCTGCTGATAGTGCTTACAGGAGAAGCTCCAGGTTTCTAAACAAGCTAATTAGAAGATGCTTTCATCGGATCTTTTTGTCACTGCAGAGTGGAAGCATAATTGTGCCCCAAACAGTCTTTGAGTGACAGAATAATCTATCGGCTATAGTGCAACATCCTTTTACAGTTCAGTTCGATGTGCTTTCTTGGCATGAGAATGTTACATTCATGTTTCCGATGCTTGTGTTGAGTGGGTAAACAAAGTAAAGACATCATATTACATCACTGCAAGCTTCATTTTTTTTTTTTTTTTGCTAATGCCAATGTGTTGCAATTTTTGTTGAACACTAGCCAATTTTTTTTTTTGAGTTTGCATTCTGTTGCTATTTTCATGGTCATAAATTAATGCTGCACTGACATGGGTGGAACGCAAAAGGGGTAAGACCCTCTCTTAGCACGGATGCGGGGATGATGATAAAGATATTTAATAGTGTTTATAGTGGGAAACCAGTGGACAAACTGTGATCTGGTGAACTATGTGCCCTTATTGTAGCATTCAGAATAAAAATGTGTGCACTTGTATCCAAGTCTCTACGTCTGTGACGCTACTAAAATATCAACATAAAACATAGTGAAGATAGAAAATTTATTTGCTGTAAGTTTTGTCAGTCAGTTGGTTATTTCTACCACTAAAAATCTATATAAAATCTCTCAGTGAAATCTAATTGTGTGTCTTTACAAAAACTGTGTCGCTGTGCTGCACTGCATACACTCGGTTCTTAAAAGGAAGGAGAGTTGCTGATTTGATCTCAGCAGCACACCTAACCACACCGCTAGTAATGTATTCATCCCAGTCTTATTTTTGTATATGCATTATGATCACAAAAACGAAATAAAAAAAATGGCTATATTTCCTGATCCAGTATTGCTTACCTAAATTCAATGAATGAATATGAATTACTGTGTACATTACAGTGTACTGCAGATTCATTTTATCTAATACCACTACTGTTGTTAATGTCATTTCTTTTTCCACTGAAGAGATTTCCTACTCCTCATTGGAAAAAGTCATTTTGCCTGCTCTATTTTAATTTAACAGGGTCAACACTTTGGGCTGTTAATTTCCAAATATGTTACATAAACAAAATCAACAGCTGCTACAGTTACTAGTTTATAGCAGCAGGCAGTTAATATTTAATATACTGCAACCTATTCTGATTTTACAAGTACGCTGATTTGGAACCTGCATTCATCGTATAAAACTGACATAAGATTTACTATAACTTGCCGAATATGCTGTGAGCCCTTCTAAAAGCAGAGAAAGAGTCTTGAAAGTCTGTCCTTAACCCTTTCATTACATATGACATAAAACAGTCCTAAAACATATAATCAATAAGCTTTCTGCCTGCAAATAGCGTTTTCTAGGCTGGTGCTCTGGGAATATTACTGTGTTCCAGGAAAACGACTGAGTCGGTGCCTTTAAACAGGACTTACTGGCAATCTAGTGTGCGTGGGGGTAGGAATAATCAAATGTTTTTGACTTGAAGGCTTGTTACTCGAACAGTGATATCATAAGCTGTGTGGAATGAAAGCTCTGTTGACACCTGAATAAATAGTGCATAGTCTTTTACTATAGAAGCATAATGTTTGTGCAGACATGACTGCAGCAGGATATGTTTAAGATCACTATAGTCTGGTAGCTTTTGTCACTCAGTATGGCTGAGAACCACCTACACTGACAGGAAGAGGCCATTTGAGTGGCATAAAAAATGACCAACCGCAGGGCATTGTTTTATTGTGTAACATGTAGAGGGAAGCAATTATGAACATAGCGCTACCAAAACCCACCCATAGACTACAAGCTGTAGTTGTTTCCCAGCCTGACTGGAAAAAATGGGACCAGAAGGGATGTGCACAGGCACAGCCTCAATCAAATTCATTCAAATTATCCCACACTCATATTCTTTTCCGTTGCGATCATGTTTTAAAGACTAAGAACTTAACTCAATTTAGATAAATAAATGTCTGTAGTAATCACGTTCTTGCTTAAAGTCACCTAAATACCAACCACATGTTTCTATATTAAATAATTATTGGCATGGCAAATCTACAAAAAAGGTTCAAGAAAACTGTCACCGAAACGTGCCTATAGTTTTACCCCATTAGGAAATCCAGGTTTTATAAATATGAAAATTGAAAACGCTCCAATACCCACACACATATACCCCCTTCCCCTGCTAAACAGATGCTAAATGATCTGTCTTTGCATACTTGAGGATGACAGGCTCTAACAGATACGTGTGCTCACTCAGATTTTCATCTTCCATGAAAAGATTTAATCTTAAAAACAAGATTTATAAACATTTCTGGTGACTACGTTTTAATGTTCATTAAAATATCCGTCTTTAGCTTTAGTTAAGTTGTCAGCAAACTACATTCTGTCAGAACTCTTTCTCTAACCAGATGGAACACCCACCCAGCATGTTCTCGTCAAAAGATACTCCTTCTGTGAAGCTGATTCTACTGAGAATAAACAAAAGGCGTTCCTGCGTGGGCACAGAGAATAAATGACTTCAGATACACGCATGCAGTAATGCCATACCCTTGCAAGCCCTTGAGAGGAGCTGGGATGAACCCACGAAACAGAGATTTACGGCTGACACAGCGCAACCAAGGGATAGCGGTATAGCCAGAGCACCTGTTCTGTCTAACGGTACACGTAAACGAGCCTCGGGCTGTTAAAACAGCTCAGATTGGCTGTATGACATGCTACTATGTCAGCTGAGTCACTGAAATTCAGACCAATATAGAAACATCTCCAGTGAACATACCCCAACCACCCCCGCCCTCCTCGTCTATTCTCTTCTCGGCCCTGCTCACGGCTTTCCTTGATTTCTTTTACCTATTCGATTCCATATAGCTGAACACATACAGAGTTTAACACACTGCAGTTGCAAATCTATTGAAAGATGCAGCTGTGTCACTGTCAATGGTATCCTGAATGACAAGTCAGTAAAACGGCATTTATGTTAACGTCGAATTAAATAAAAAGGTGATCGAGGATATAGAGAGGCCCTAATGAATATTTTGGATGCATCTGTATAATTTGAAGGCAAAATTCATCTTTTTTTTTTTTTTTTAGACAGGCTCCTCTGCTGTTCTCTTGGGGCTAAGACCCATTTTCATAAGAGCTGATCAGCAGGATTATGGCATGCAGGTTGATCATTTTTGTGAACTGAATGCCAACAAAATTCCAGTAGGTTAATGATCAAAAGGTCTGCAATCAAAAAATGCATGGATTACATGGATATCGAGCAAAAATTCATTCACTCCAAGGTAAAGGCCTACTGATGGCTACATAATCTATAAATATGGGTCATAGTGTTGGAAGGATGACAAGCAGGTTATTGACCTTAATATAATTCTGCTGGAACTAACACATTGTCGTGTTAATTTATTCTAATTCATCCTTGACGAGCAACAGTTCATTCTGTCATTATTCATTATATCCTGTCAAAAATATTTTCATCCTTCAAAGACAATCATAAACCGTGAGACTACTTTGAGATGCTGACGTAAAAAAAAGATGCAATTGTGACTAATCTGTTTACGGGAAGGCGATGGAAAAAGCCCTTCAAGCTTCATTATGAGTGTTAAAAAAAAAAAAAAAAAAAAAAAAAATTCACTGCACCGCTGTCTACTGAGCATAACGTTGCACTGTAGCTTTGAGTGAGCTTTTCGTATTGACAAAACAACAACAACAACAATATTGTGTTATAACCTACAAAACAGTGCAAAATGTCACCGTATCATTCAAGGACGTGAAGTGTTTATTCTGATATTGAAACAAGCGACAGCTCTTATTCAGACCACCAGTCGACCCATAGGCTCACTGGATTCTGGAGGAGTTGAGCAATAGCGCGGCGATAAATATGCAAAACGATCTCTTATTTTAAGCCCGTTCTTGCACGTGCATGCGTATTATGGAGGAGAAAACGCGTAAGTGCGCGTGTGCTCTCTCACCGTCTCGACGCTTCCATGGCCAGCGGTTAGCAGTGTTTGCAGCGGAGGCGGCTGCTCCCCTTTCGCTCCTTCCGACGCCATGTTCTTCTCTCTGTAGCGGTCCGTTGGAGTGAGCGCGCCACACACACCGTCAACACACGCATCCGGCACGGATTTAACCACAAGCGAATCGCTCACGGAGGAAAAACGAAACACGGATTTCGGATTCACACGAAAGGGAAAACGGGTGGTCGACACGGGCCAGACAGTTTCAGGAACAGGTCGGGGTTTTCAGCGTAGGCGTGAAGCGAGCCGTATTCCAGCTGCTAGTTGTTTCTATGTGTGTGTGTGAACCTGACAAGAGCTCTACACACCGGGGGGAGTGACGTGAGCGCGCGCCATTCTGCGCGGGCCTTTTCGAACCTGTGACTCGCCGACATTTTTATGTAATGCAGCCTTACTGTGGCTTAGGATGATTGGTTTTATATCAGAGACCACACAGTCAGAGCAGTGGTACACCACAGAGTCACTACATTGTCTAGGGTTTAGCATCAAACACACATAGCTAGCCTTGCCACCCCATCTCGGACCTCAAATCACATCCTGTACAGTGTCTTGTTGGACTTTTTTTGGGGGGGATTATGTGTCATGAATCAACACAAAATAGCCTATAATTATGAATTGTGGGAAATGATCAATATGTACTCACTGGCTAATAATAGGAATACATATACACCTGCTCCTTCGTGCAATTAACGATTAATCAGCCAATCAGGTGAGAGCAGCACAATGCATAAAATCATGCAGATACAGGTCAAGAGCTTCGTTTAATGTTCACCTCAAACATCAGAATGGGAAAAATGTCATCTCACTGACTTTGACTGAGACTGTGTCTTTGGTTGTTGGTGTCAGAGTATTTCAGGTAACTGAAATCTTCAAAAGAAAAAGTGGGTACATGCTCACAACCAGCCAGTCAAAGATTGGAGAAATATCCTCTGATCTTTTTCCAGTCTTCAGATGTCCAGTTTTGGTTAGCATGTGACCCCTTTAGCTTCAGATTCCTCTTCTTGGCTGACAGGAGTGGTCTTCTGCTGTTGTAGCCCATCTGCCTCAAGATTCAACATGTGTTCTGAGATGCTTTTCTGCTCAACATGGTTGTAAAGAGTAGTTATTGGAGTTACTGTATCCTTTCTGTCAGCTCAAACCAGTCTCCTCTGAGGCTATTCTCTTCTGACCTCTCTCATCAACCAGGCTTTTCCACCCATTCTGTGTAAACTGCATAGACTGTTGTGTGTGAAAATCCCAGGAGATTAGCAATTTTTGAAATCTTCAAACCAGCCTGTCTGGCACCAACAACCATGGCGTAGTCACTGAGATCACACGTCTGAAGTCCAGTGAGATCACATGGTTGATGTGAACATTAACTGAAGCTCTTGACCTGTATCTGCACAATTTTATGCAGCTGCTGCCACATGAGTACAGATGCTACTATTAAAGTGTTTGGTTAGAGTATTTTTGCAAAATTATTTACAAATAAAAAAAAACATAAGTCCCCAGAGCTTGTTACTGTGACATACCTAATAGGAGTGTAATGTAACCCCACTGTCTGTATCTGTTCCTGTTTAGTACCAAATATCCGTATCTTTTTTTTAGACCCAAAGGGTTTTTTTTTTTAATTAAATATGAACTTTATCACCATGCCCCAGAAACACTGTCAGGATGATGTGTGATTTCTGACACTTCCACAGCCTCAGCTACATCACTCAAGTTCAAAAATGGTTTCAGCTAGAAATGTGCATGGGACTGTTCTTTTAATCCAGGTTGCACAGTGCTTATTTATCATTGATACCTGCCCATAATATTTTCTAAAGAATTTAGAAATGTAAAACAGCTGAAAGTAAAAATGTAAAAGTAACTTTGTTGTTTTTTTGTTGTTGGTTTTTGGGATACCCGTCTCGATGTAAACCTCCTGTCTCAACCTGATGCCTTGTGAATCTTTCTGGCGAGAATTTTTTTTTTTTTTTTAATAAATAAATAAATAAATATTTGTATTTGTTTAGAACACATCTGTTCTGTATCTCTTCGTTCTAAATAATGTATTTATATGTGGTTACATTTCTAATACCTTCACAAACAGCATCATAAAGAACACAGATTTAGCAAAACATGTCCAGGACAAAGTTCTGGACAAGCATCACTTGGGAGTTGGTTATAAAATAAATACCAAAAGCAAATTATGAACCAAATTAATTATGCAGTGACAAGAAATTAATCTCACATGGTTACTTACTATATTGCTATATGGGATATTTTTTGGGTGGTTAACCAATCAATTCTGTTCTGTCTCTGAGACAGAGTTGCCTTCAGAATTATATGTATTGACTTTTTTGCACATAAGGTTTGTACACAAAAATTTAATGATCATTGGCATATCAGAAAGTTCGGTTATTGACTCTTAATACATCAGTTTTTTCATTGGTCAGTTCTACTATACTGTACTGTACTGCACTGTAATATGTAACATAAGTAATTGCTAGCCAGATGTCTGGTCTGAATCTTGATTTTCATTGTTATATTCTCAGAGATTTTTGTAACCAGTGGTCAAAACATCAATAACAACCATGTCACTAAGTTACTAACATTACACTAACATTAACTAAGTTAGAGAGCTAGCTAGCTTAGTGTGTTATAATCCTCTAATACTTTGCATATCAGACCATGTGTTCACACTATCAAGCTTATTTTGTAAACTGAGCTCATGTACAGAGAATTAGTCCTGAGAAAGGCACTATTTTGCATTTTGAAAATACACTCTCCTAACAAATTTGAACCAAAAAGCAGTCTATGTAAGCCATCCAGGAGGAGTCATTAATTTAAGATGCATGTTTGTGAATGCACATGGGTTTAAACAAAGATGTCCCAAAGAGATTCCATTTTCCGAGAGTTGATGGAATACATGGATACCACTTCCACAAAAGACCTTACAGCATCCTGCACAGATTTACTTCTTTCTGTCCCAGAATTCTGTGATAATTAAACTCATTTTCAAAGCAGTACAAGTGTGAATAAATGGTGCAGTAGAAGAACAGATCTATCCAAGGCTGTAAATGAATCTCTTACAATGCAAACAATTTCCAGAGATAAAATAATTGGTAGTGTTTTAAGAGACTGACATGGCAATATTCAGCAACTATATAAAGGACCAGCACATCCACTTAACACTCTCTCTGAATCTACTGAGCAGAATAATATGTGTTCTGGCCTTAACACACAACTAGTGAGCTAATCATAGTGATGTCAGTATAACCTGTGACCAAATTCACTGTTCACATGTTTAGTAAATATTTAGAATAATTTTATTTAAAAAAAGGCAATGAAAAGCATTGCATAATCAAAAAAAAAGGATTGATACAGAAAGCAATGAACTGGCCTGCACTGCCTCTAAAGACAATGAATAGCTTTAAATGATGGATGAGGCCTGCCAAACTTCTGCTTGTGTGTTTCCTGTCCCTCTCAGGGGTTTGGCACAGAGATACTGAGCCACTGTTGGGACACACAGACTCTCAGTGACTCCCTGCTGGCATCAGCTATGGCCATCCCATGTTCATGTGTACTTCCTCTGCTTCTCCTTCCTCTTCCACTGCCCCATCCGTTTGTCCAAGAGATTAGGAGTAAATGGCTTCAGTCATTGGAGACGGGTAATTGTTTCATTCTGATCTTGAGGAAGGAAAATGAGCAGCCTAATATAGGGCCAACTAGGTCCAGGGTGCAATGATGTAGTAGCATGTTTTAAGCATTGAGAATCTGTATATTCTGTATACTCTTTGTAATTTTTCAATGTACTCTGAGATGTCAAAAGCAATAACACTGCACTGCCACATTATACTCATTTCCATTTTACATAAATCACACTGCCACTTTATATCCGTGCAGTCAGATTTACAGCATATCGTCTTCATTGCATTTTAACTGGAATGTTGCAATGCTAGCACTGACTGTCACACTGTTCTGTACTTGGGGAATCTTAGTTAATGTTGTTTGTATTAATATTATTCTTCTACTGGTTGTATGAACCTGAGTCAATGAAAAATATTTTGTTCTTCGAAATCTTGTGTATATGTATAGTAACATTAAAGCTGTATTGATTCAGGTTCTATATGTGCTGCATAGACTTGCTCTCCCACAAGCTAAACTAACAATAAAACAGTGCCTAATGTCATGTAACTTCAGATTTTACACATCAGTTGTTATAAAAATGCATAGATGAAACCATCCACCCGTTCTGGATGGTTTCATCTATGCATTTTTATAACAACTGATGTGTAAAATCTGAAGTTACATGTTTTAAACAGTGCTCTAGACTGCATTTGGCTACATCAAGATCGGTCTCCAGACAAATGAAATGTGGGCCTTTCTTAATGTTACTATTTACAAAATATAAACATTATTGCACATCAAAATAGAAAAGATTTCCATCATTTTATTGTGTGTGTGGGATTTAAAAGTCTCAAGTATCTAACTACCCTAGCTGTTAAATTTAGCATGTATTATTATATTACAACAACAACAACAACATTAATGATAATTAAAATGATAATTACAATTTTAAAGGCATTAAACAAGTATTATAGTATGTCTTACATCAACGAAAACTTTTATATTAGGTGGATAGTTTACGGTGAAGTTGATAAGATGATATTTGATGTATGATTACGAATACAGGGAGAATATTATAACATCTTAACTCTAGGTACAATTTATAATAGTTGTCAAAGAAAATGATTGCCTTTTGTCAGTTCAGTGTGATCACAGTGCTAAAGTATTTTAATTTAGAAAATAAGAGTGCATTTCTTCAGAATGGCTAAGAAAAGACCAAGCAATGTTTTTTCAATCTTTATCTGACCAGTTTTGGTGAAACTATGGCCACTGTAGCCTTAGATTACTGTTGCTGGCTGACAACAGTATATATAACCTGATGTGGTCTTCTTCTGTTGTAACCCATTTGCCTCAGTGTTTGACATGTGGTGTATTCTGAGATGCTTTTCTGCTCACCACATTCATAACAACTGGTTATTTGAGTTATTGCAGCCTTCCTGTCAATCCAGTCTCCTGTCACCTCTCTCATCAACAAGGCATTTCTCCCTGTAGAACTGACACTCACTGGGTGCTTTTTGTTTTTCACACCATTCTGTGTATACTCTAGAGACTGCTGTGTGTGAAAATCCCAGGAGATCAGCAGTTTCTGAAATACTCAAATCACAGAAAACCATGCCACAGTCAAAGTCACTGAGATCCCATTTTTCCTTGTTCTAATGTGTTATTGCTTCCGACGGGCTACAGTTAGTAATTGAGTGTATTTGATTAGTAATATAGTGAACTGTGTATAACCATAGATTTGTGCCTGGGCATTTTATATAAATATGTTATTATATCCTTGGTATAATTGTTTAGCACATATGCTATAATGTGACATTAGAGTTATCTCTTTTTGAGATAACTCTTTTGCTTGCATGCCACACCTATTTGTTCTCCTCTACAGCCATTTGGGGCAGGGGGAGGGGGCTGCTGTATGAGTGTGTTTATATATTCCATAGACCAGACACTTGGGGGTGCTGCTTAGGTTAAGACATGTTCTTAGGTTAAGATACAGTATGCTTAGTGGATGTTCAGTACATTATAATGTTACCCAACAACAGCACACACACACACACACACACACACACACACACACACACACAGCATCAGAAACTATAGCATGAAATTCAGAACTTTGGTTCCTGTTGCATGGTTCTACCTCTATGCTGTGTGGTGGAATCAAATTCTTGTTGTCTCAAAGTAAACTGAATCATGGAAAACATGGAAGACAACTAAAGTGGATGATCACAGAATCCTTTGCTTGGTGAAGAAAAACCCCTTCACAACATCAACAGAAGTCAAGAATACTCTGGAGAAGGTAGGCGTATCATTGTCAAAATCTACAATCAAGAGACGCCTTCATGAATGTAAATACAGAGGGTTTACAACAAAGTGCAAACCACTGGTAACATTCAAGAACAGGAAAGCCAGATTAGACTTTGCCAGAAAACATCTAAAAAAAAAAGCCTCCCATGTTCTGGAATAAGATTCTTTGGACTGATGAAACCAAGATTAACTTGTACCAGAATGATGGGAAGAGAAAAA
>CM040980.1:13748749-13762476 GCA_022985145.1 Pangasius djambal
AGGCAAAGAAATGGAATATTCTTCAATGGCCAAGTCAGTCGCCTGATCTCAACCCAATAGAGCTGCTTTTCACTTACTGAAGACAAGACTGAAGGCAGAAAGACCCACAAACAAGCAGCAACTGAAGGTGGCTGCAGTGAAGGCCTGGCAAAGCATCTCCAGGGAGGAAACTCAGAATTTGAGTTTTGAGAACATGGGCGCCAGACTTCAGGCAGCCATTGACTGCAAAGGATTTTCATCCAAGTATTAAAATTATGGTTATATTTTACAATTGTCACTTTGTCCAAATACCTTTGAGCCCCTGAAAATGGAGGTACTTTGCTGAAAATAGACTACACTTCGATCACATCTTGATTGTTTTATTTCAAATCCATTGTGGTGGTGTACAAAGGCAAAATCACAAAAACTCTGTCATTGTCCAAATACTTCCGGACCTGACTGTACACACACACACGCACACACACATTATATATATATATATCACATATAAGAAATTTTGTTTCATGAGAACCACATGCTCTGCTCTATTTATTTCTCAGGACAGCTACAGTATCCAGTACCAAGTCTAAATGGTTCCTGCATGACCTCAGAGCTAAAATGTCATGTTAGTCATTTAAGCAAAACCTCTGTAGATTTGTTTGTAAATTAAGTTTTTAATTTGTAGCTCTTTAATGCTTTTAGATGGCATGTCTTTACTGTAATATGGGGTGTTTTAGTAGCCATGAGAATGTTGTTTATTAAATTTTGATCTCTCCAAAACCCAATTTCTACTGGTAAAGCTCACTAACCACTAGGGGGTGCTGCTCTATCAGTAAAAACTAATGTCATGTGCACAGCTTTTATTTAGAGGAAGTTTGTATTATTTAGAGGATGCAGCATGTACTGAAGAGCAAATAGAAGTACATCCCATCACAACTCATCATAGTGTGCAATTGTGAGTGTTGTATAAGCAGTGGGTTTCAGAGTGTTCTGTGCCTTTATTATTATTGTTCTCGGAAGTGTGGGTGTGGCACACACACACACACACACACACACAGAGAGAGAGAGAGAGAGAGAGAGAGAGAATTTTATTTTTACTCAAAATGTGCTGAGAAGAATTATCTTCTAAGTGAACTATCAGTTTTAAAACTATGAAAACTAGACAGTGGTTTATACATCAGTTCAGTGGTTAGTACTGCTGTACAATGTGCGTTAGGTCTCTATATATAGACTAATCTGTGACAATCCAAGCTAGTATCAGCACAAAGAGCATTTGCCTCCAAGTGTTCTGATGCTCCTTCCTGAACTTCCAAGCCCTACGGCTTATTATACATTATCTACAGAGAAAAGAATGCAAAGTAATGAAGCTAATATTATAACACTGAAGGAGTGGAATCATTGTGGCAAAAGTCAAAGGTAGTAATGGAGAGTTATTATTTATGACAATAGGATATGACAATTAGGATATGACAATTAATTAATTGTAATTAAGGCCATGTGTAATATAGAACAGCAAAAAACGCTACTGGGTATATTGCAGCAAGATAGTCTTTGGTAATCGGCTTACAAATAATCATACTGACCGGAACTGATCGTGTGTTTGCTAGTTTTATGACACTGAAAAACAGAGTCTGGCCAAGTCTCTCTGTTGTGGAAGGACTATATATTTGGCATTAGATATCCAAAATGAGCTTCCACAGAAACACTCATTTTTAAATGCACATCCCCAGAAAAATCCTGCAACAATGAAACAACCTTACAGTACATTCTGAGGGGCTCCATAAAGCTCATGTAAGAGATATGCATCAGATGAGTCTCTGTGTTACAGTATCCAAAAGCAGCTACCAGTGACCTCCCAGGCATGATTACCAGTTGACTGACAGCGGAAATGAAAGCTTTGTTTTCTTACAAACACAATGATGTAATCTACAGTCTTTCACGATGAAGTAGTGAAGCACCTGAACATGCACTACAAGAGAATGCATTGTTCTTTCACTATAGTGATCAACAGATCAGTCAACAACATATGTATCTTGCTATTTTTTTTAGGATGAATCCATATCCTTATTTCCTCTTTCTCACTGTACCTATTTTTCTGTGTTTGCTTGGTTGCTGTGCAACAATACCCTGGTTTGAGGCCTTTATGCAAGTCTATGTCACATTTAGTCTGGTAACAATTACTAAGCAGAAGGCAACAAAAACTACATTGGAGCTCATGCCAAATTTCCTCATTATCTTTTGCCTGTATGCAGTATTAGCTTTCTGCCCACTTATTACATCTTTCCTTTCTCCTGGGATGCCTCAGGAGTGTGGCAGGTTTTGTTGGCACAGCATAGCACATTGTGCTATGGTCCTTCTTTTCAGACAGGAAGGCAGCGTTGGTTTTACAGGCTCGTGGCCATTTCCAGCTCCCCAGCCACCTCTAAAAAGTGGCCCAGTGCCTGGAATTTCTGATGTAGGAGCCGAAGAGGCCGCCAGGGGTTTCCAACACGAGTGCTTGTTAACTGGGTTTCTATTTAAAAAAACAAAAACAAAACATAAGATACTAACCATACTAACCTTGAACAACCAGCCCTGTGTAATTCACATCCTTAATGATTGCAGTAATGTAAGTAAGTAATTGTATTATGTTTAATGTTTAGCATATTGTATACACAGCTACACTACAGATTCACTTATGATGACTTTGTTGCTCGCATAAACTCAAAATTAAGAATAGAATAAGATAAAAGTTACACAAATGATCCAGTTATTATGAAAGAGATTATTCTTTGGTTTTGTGGTAAGATCAGAATACAGAATGTGCTAGAAGTATAAATGTAAAAAAGCAAGAAGCAATCATGTATAGAATTGATTGTAATTGTGATGTGTGCGTATTTCAGTGTGTGTACAGGATAAAACATACACAGCTGAGCATATTGAGAATATGCACTTGACTGTGTACAAGTTGTGTGTTACTGTATACTAGCAGTATAACTTATGCAACGGGTTACTGATCAGGGTTACAGCACAGATTCCAAATGGTCTCTCTGAAAGTTACAGGATATAAGATTTTGGAATTTGCCCTCTGTGGGAGAAAAATGCTGTTGTGAGATAAATTTGCAAACCATTTTTTTTGGTGGGTTTTGCTGGATGTTCTCCACCGTACTCATTCATTTTCTTTAAGCATGTTTTCTCTACGCTCACGTGATCTCTCACTCTCTCATCTGATTGGCTGCAGCTTCTACCGGTCACCACATAGCCAGGTGTTTTTCATTCCTGAATTTGGGCATGATAACATTTAATGTATCTGAGCTGACAAATTTCTTGCCAATTCTGACCTGACACCCTTGACACAGTGCTATGAATTACTATTGAGTCCTGTGACTCAATAATCATTTTTTTAGTAAAAAAAAAAAAAAAAAATCCTACACCCTGTAAATTGAAGTGAGGGTCTGGTACAAGGGCTAGGGTAAGTAGGAAATTAGTTACCAGTGACAGTCTTGTCTGCTCTCTTTTTCAATCTGTTGTTGTACAAATCTGTGAAGGAGGACAGAGTGAGTCACCAGTGTGGTTACTTAGTAAAATACCAGTTAAGCATTGTTAGAACAACACACAGCTAGCCTTTCTCTTTTAGAATTATGAATAGTATATTGTCAGCAAGAAAGCGATGGTGTGTAAGCAGGTCACCTTGTTAATGAGGATAAAACTGAGTTCACAGTGCATTAGAGCAGATTAATCCAAGGAGCAGACGAGATTGCTAGCATGCAGAAGGATGGAGCCTGAACCCTCGCTGGATGATGTCCAAATAGAGCTGCTTTCATCCCACACTGATGGGGACACACCCTGAAACACACACACACACACACACACACACACACACTGAGTTCAGAGCTGCTGTTGTGATTACCACAAAATGTAAAATGAATCTTTCAACAGAAGCTCCAGGTTATGTATATTATTATGTAGTTGAATTTTTAAATGTACTGGGGTGAAATATGCCATAATGAAAACTCATTTTAACAATATTTTCACAGGTCTGCACATGTATTAAAAATAAAAAATAAAAAAAAAAGAGAGAAAGAAAAAGGTGGTTTAGTCTCACCTGCTCCAACAGCAGCCTACAAGCGATTTTTTCTTTATTTTTATTTTTTTAAATTAAAGTCGGTTTAGAAAAGGAGTGTTCAAATCTTTACGGTATCCATATGAGATTATCCACAACTACAGGTGATGATTTGTAAGTCAAGATCTGGCACCAGCATCTCATCAGGCAGCAGAAGTACTTGTTCAACTTGACAGACAGAAGACAATTTATTTGGTATACTTTTATCATACATTGTCATCAGAGTGTAAGCAGGGATGACAGAATAGCTTAAGGAGAGAGGCAGAAGGTAACACAGGCATGAGAGCAACCTGAGACATCAGCATCTCATTACTCAACCTTAGTATGTTTTCAACCAAGACAGATTATGCCTGTGCTTGAATTAGGCCTTCTGCATCCTGTAACAACAATATATTTTTTGGCTTTGCGATGAGTCTCAGATGAAAATAGGAAATCCCATGATATTATCTACATGAGCTTCCAACAACTGAATATCAAGAATCACCTCAAGGCCTTTGCTGCACACAACACAACTTAAAGGCCATTAGGAGTTACAGTTGGATAGCTTAATTCTAATTGCCTGCGGACCTAGAAATGATGTAAATTTTGAATACAAATTCATTGCTTTCAATACATCCAAAACACACTCACATGCGTCAACTCTGAGAATGACAATAATCTTTGTGAGGAACAACGCTGTGCTTTGTTCAGGCCTCAGGCTCAAACTGAGTGGCAATTCAAACCCTAATAAAGACAAAAGCTCCATGTAGAGGAGGTACACCCAGCAGGATGTGTTTATTTCCATGCAATATCTGTTTAAGAGGTCAGAGAGCTATGCACTTCTTTGCCAGCTTCAGAAGACTACCAGACACTGAATACAACATGAATATAGCTCTATATAGTAGGGATATCTCTCCTTGTGTGTCAGGTATTCATTGTCGTTATAAGATACAGTATATACTGTATATATTTATGTATATATTCATTTTTGTAGGTTTATAATGGTTGGTAATTTACAGCACATATAAAATACCCAGCAGTGAATAAGCATGGCTCAAGGCTGGACTTTCTCATGTTGGCCACAAATGAATGATTACAAGCCAAATTATTCTTCATATCAAAAGGTATGTCATAAAGCCAATGCCAGAGTGTAACGTAAAGTGTCCACATACTTTGGAGAACTTTGGTCATACTGATTTCTCTATTGTAACATTCTCCATCACTTATTCACAAGGTTCAATTTCACAATCTCATGTGGTACAGGCTCCAAAAATCATCTCATGCATGAACCCAACAGAGCCAAAGGTAAGCTTTGCCGCTGCCATAAGCTGGGATATTGACAGCCAAATTGCCCAGGCTCCAAGATCAGCCTACCTACTGCCCTCCAAACAAGAAGCACTGTATACCCCCTTCAATCTTCACAATGCTCTGATAGGAGGACTTGAGAGGAGGGCAATGGATACCTCCATTGCCCTTCTCTCAAGTCCAAACAACCATACTAGCAGTAACAGACCACTTATGTCCCTCCTGCTCATTCTCCTTCTTTAGCAACAGCATTCCAAACTGCAGAATGTCTACTTCAGCATTTTTTCAAATGCTTTGGTATACCAGAGAACCTTGCATCAGAACCATAATTCACCTCAAGTATGGAAGGCATATATGGAAAAACTAGTTGCATATGTTAGCTTTGAAAGCTGATTATCATCCACAAGATAATAGACAATGTAAGAGAGTCAATTTCATCAGTTCCTCTGAAACTTCTGCAGTGATTACCCAGAGGAATGGTAACATATCCTCCAATGGGCTGTCCAGAATTTTATCCAGAATTCCCTGTGCCCATTTCACATCTTTCCAGGGCATTCTGGGCTACCAAGCACCTCTGTTTCCCTGGAATACCACAGCCACAGATGCAACAGCTGTTGAAATGTAGTTTTAAAAAAAGGAGTGATGGGAGGTGGCACATGAACAGTTAAGTCAAGCACTCAAGCAGCCAGACACAGCTATTAGACTTCCACTTATGTTTTCCAAGATGCTTGGAACAACATATCAGCTGATTTCCTTAAAAAACTGGACAACGGTTGTCATGAAGTGGACAGAGTTGGATGTAAGCACCAGCTTTCTTTGAAAATTCAAACAGACAAAATTGTAAACAGCAAACAGGCAGGGGTCCAGAACAATCCAGGGCAATCAAACACAAAAACACACACACACACACACACACACACACACACACCCCGGAAGGTTGAGAGTTCAAATCCCAGCGCCACCAAGCTACCACTGCTGGGCCCTTGAGCAAGGCCCTTAACCCTCAGCTGATCAGTTGTATAAATGAGATAATCGTAAATCACTCTGGATAAGGGCGTTTGCCAAATGCCATAAATGTATGTATAAGTGCAGACAGCGATTAGGATAGTGGAAGTGATATAATGTCTGGATTAGATCTGGAGTTGTGGTGGCTCCTGGATGTATAAGATCTAATTATGCTTTAAATGCAAAGGACTGATTTGATTAAATTTTACTTTTTACTGTTCTTGTTAATTAGAAACTTTTAATTTCATTTCTCTCTAACATCTAGGACTGTTTGCATGTTTTGTTTCTGTTTGCATGTTTTTCTGTTTCTTATGTTCTGTAAAGCTGCTTTGAGACAATGTTCATTATTAAAAGCGCTATACACATAAAATTGAATTGAACTGAATAAAGCATCTTTGCTTTTCAGAATTTCTTCATACATGCCTAAGACACTTGCACAGTGCTGTCCACAGATCGGTCATAACATTAAAACCACTGACAGGTGAAGTGAATAACATTGATTATCTCGTTACAGTGGCACCTGTCAAGGGGTGGGATATATTAGGCAGCAAGTGAACAGTCAGTTCTCAAAGTTGATGTGTTAGAAGCAGGAAAAATGGGCAAGCATTAGGATCTGAGCGACTTTGACAAGGGCCAAATTGTGATGGCTAGACGACTGGGTCAGATCATCTCCAAAACAGCAGGTCTTGTGTTCCGGGTATGCAGTGGTTAGTATCCAAGGAAGGACAACTGGTGAACCGGCGTCAGGGTCATGGGCGCCCAAGGCTCATTGATACGCATGGGGAGCAAAGGCTAGCACATCTGGTCCAATCCCACAGAAGAGCTACTGTAGTACAAATTGCTGAAAGTTGCTGGCTATGATAGAAAGATGTCAGAACACACAGTGCATCGCAGCTTACCACGTATGGGGCTGCGTAGCCACAGACCGGTCAGAGTGCCCATGTTGACCCCTGTCCACCGCTAAAAGCGTCTACAATGGGCACATTAGCATAAGAACTGTGACCATGGAGCAGTGGAAGAATGTGGCCTGGTCTGATGAATCACGTTTCCTTTTACATCATGTAAGAGATGGAGAAGAGATGGCAGTATGGGAAGAAGGCAAGCCAGTAGAGGCAGTGTGATGCTCTGGGCAATGTTCTGCTGGGAAACCTTGGGTCCTGGGATTCATGTGGATGTTACTTTGACACTTATCACCTACCTAAACATGGTTGCAGACCAAGTACACCCCTTCGTGGCTCTTTCAGCAGGATAATGCACCCTGCCACACTGCAAAAATTGTTCAGGAATGGTTTGAGGTACATTGACAGGGAGTTCAAGGTGTTGACTTGGCCTCCAAATTCCCCAGATCTCAATCTGATCGAGTATCTGTGGGATGTGCTGGACAAACAAGTCTGATCCATGGAGGCCCCACCTTGCAATTTACAACACCTAAAGGTTCTGCTGCTAACGTCTTGGTGCCAGATACCACAGCACACCTTCAGAGGTCTTGTGGAATCCATGCCTCAAACTGTCAGTACTGTTTTGGCGGCTCAAGGGGGACCTACACAATATTAGGCAGGTGGTATATAATATATAATCTCAGAAAGAGGCTGTTAACTGGTGTAAGTATAAAAGAAAATCCAGGCTCCATCTGCCATTTGTAAACTATCATGGCTTTCATTGACCAGGCATGCAGTCTCTGTGGACTGAGCCTTCCAGCTTCTACATTCAGTCAGTCAACATACTGTAGATTACACTTCATTAAAACCAAATATAGAATGGAAGAGGCATAATCCTGAAGAAAAAAATAACACAAATGCTAAAGTGTTGACAGTATATCTAGTGTGTTAGTAATGCTTTATGAACTGATAAAGTTTTCTCACACTGAGGGATGAAGAGTCAGAGCTATGACTCAGAGAACTGGAGCAGCACGTCCCTGGACTATGCTGCCATTTTAGAACCTCATCACTACCCTGCCTTCCTTCACACTAAGATGTCTGTGTGAGACTAAACTGAACTGCTTATCATGGGAAAAGAACTCCTGACTCATGGTTCTTTCGGCTGGATCACTGAAACAGGCTCTTCACATTCAGGACAATCAGGATTCAGCTTTACATTAACTGTTCATGTGAGATAGACTTTTCCTGGAGGTCAAGATAGAAAGAAAGGAATTAGTAGCTCATGGTTCCAGTAAGCTGTAGCAGGATTTAGGTAGGATTTATGGTGTGGTAGTAAAGGAGAGCAATGACAGTGTTGACTTAGCATCTCACTACTTTTAAGACATGCTGATGGAGCCTTAGGCCACATTACCTTTCACAGGGAAGAAGACTGCAACTGCTTTTTCTTCCCTCTTGAGGCAGAAAGTTAAAAACAGACATTTTGCCATGTCAAATTAATTCAGGAAGCAGTAGGTATGCTGAAGGTATCTTATTGGCAGAAGAGATGCCATGTAGTTACTATAAATAATATTTACAGCATTTTTACTGTAATGTTTTAACAGTATTGGCATATTGTATATTGATAATAGGATTTACTGTAAAACAAGGGCTGTTATTTTACAGTTAGCCTATACTCTTGTATTAATTTAAGGTCTTTTAATACAGTAATCTGCTAGTAATATAAATATTTATCAGAATTTCTCTTGATATAAATAACCACCCTTTAAAACACATTTAAAGTATTACACTGGGTTGAGGGCAGTATTTTATTTAGGAATTACAGAAATTAATTATTCTGTAAGGTATGACTATGATAGACTGAAGACCAATGAAAGTAAGCTATCCAACAGTCTCACCCTCATTTCCTCTGAAACATCACAGAAATCATAGATGAGTCTGAAAGGCACTCTTACTGGTGATGGTCTATAATTGTTTATGCCTAGACTCATATTAGAGGTGGGATGTCATCATAGCTGAGATCTCTCATGATGGACTCTAAATAATTATCTTTGCTCTTCTCCTTTTCTGAAATACGGAAAGGTAATTGTAATTTAATATTGAACAGATGCCCTTAAATGAGAAAATGATGGCCTTATATATGAGTATGTACATTGGCTTGCATAAGTATTCACTCCCTTAAACCTTTCTGCTTTTTGTAGTGTAACAATGAAATAGATTTATTTTGAACTTGAATCATGAAGTTCAAATCATCACAAATCATCCCATAATATCAAAGTGGGAGGAAAAATCAAATGTCACGTAACATAAAATAATCACAGAATAAATGCGATTGTTCCTGGATGTTCTAGAGTTCTTAGAGAACATACCTAAATAAACTGCATCATTAAGACCAAGAAGTTATCAAACCAAGTCTGGAACAAAGTTCTGGAAAAGTGTCAATCAAGGATTGATTATAAAAAAAAAAATTAAACATCTGACTGAGCACCATATAATCCATTATTACACAAATGGAGCACCTCCACCAGAAGTCACTGGGGTAAGAAGGGCATTAGTCAAAAAGGGGGGATGCTTATGCAAGACAGTGTATATATGTGCATTGCCTCTTGAGCCTGTGCTCTTTCTTCTACAGAGCACATAGAGTATAGTCATGTCACTGAAGATAGATCCGTGCAAGTGCTCGTGTTACTTTCTTACTTTTTCCCAGGGAGAACTATTAAACATGTGGTAAGCTAAGCTCATGACAGTGATGATTAAATATATTGTGGCAACAGCTATTTTGACCCGAGTCTCTAAGGCACAGTGATTTCAGGACCGTGCTCTAATCCTGGCCTGGCGATGCAGTAAAATGTCACACAGACCGACATTGTGCTTTGCCATTTTACTTGAAGCCAAGGGAGTTTAAGCTTCAGAGACTTCAGAAGGTCAGTCAAAAGCAGACTTGCCTTAAAAGGACATACTAGGAAAAGTGGCATAATAAATCATAAATCATCTCAGAAAATCCTCAAGACTGTATGGATGTAGCCATATTTTTGTCTTTTGTCATATGTGACTGATTATTTTTCATATCACAAAGTATGGGTCTACCCACGTGTTCTACATCCATTCTTGGCACCAAACCTGAAATAAGAGTGCTACTGCTAGTGGTAAATCAAGAATAACCTTTGTGTAATCTCTGTTAAACTGTTGCTTTAGATCTGAGTACACAGCAATAATCCTGTACTGAAGTAAAAGCCTATTAAAGAAATAGTTTGGAACTTTCTTTAGAAACCCTCAAACATACACTGACATTTACTTCTTCACCGTTTCTCAGAAAGCCACTGAAAGAGCATATAAGTGGTTGATTTCTTGTAATGGGCCTCCACATTCCTTTAAGGCCCTCTGTTGCTATGTTGTTTTGTTGCTGTATCTAAGCACCAGACAGGTCCAGGTTTCAGGCTGTGTATCAGTGGTGGGCTCTTCTTTAGGCTGTTAAACTTTCCCTGCTAGATAATGTTGTGCATGCATCAGATTCTTACTCCTGTAAGCAGGACAACAGCTGCAGCCCAGAGCAGCACACCCCTGCTTTCAAACTCTGGATAACATCCGGTAGGGAAGCAGAGAATCACAGTTGATTGTAGAAAGGTTGATGGTTTAGTAGACCTACAATAAGCCTGGCCGGGATAACTGTCCAAGTGTGTATCCTCCAAATTCTCTGGTTTGCTCCCACCTCTCAAAAACACGCATGTAGGAGGACTGGCTAAGATAAATTGAACATGTATCTGCAATGGTGCCTTCTGATGGACTGGCATTCAAGTTCAAGTTTCTTTATTTGTCACATACATTAGTAGTGAAATGTTCTTCTTTAGTGCCTCGTCCCACAGTGCAACAGTGAGCAGCATTCCATCTAGGGTGTATTCTCGCCTTGTGCCCAGTATTCCCATGATATACTCCAGATCCACTATGACCCTAACCAGGATAAAATGGTTACTGAAGATACAATAAGTCCAATGAAGAGACAGTACCCTACTTGTATAGGCAATGTCCATTATAAACACATTTATGGAAACACTGGCACACTGCTTTACAATTGCTTACCTGGTGAAAAATTGCCTCCATTACATCATTCCTGCCTTGAGACCCAAGTGATGAAAACATTGAATCGAGTTTGTTCCAAGCTTCCAAGGTTTTTCCTGCTCGCTGGTCATTAAGGAAACACTGAACAGTAGGCATATTGTTTGCGTTTTAGATATCCTTGCTGTAACATGATGTAATTCTGATCATGGAATGTTTTGCTATGTTTGTTATTCTACTTCCAACTGTAAAAATATTGTGAAATTGTATATTTAAATGGTAGATACTGCCAAATACATCTGAGGTATCCTGATATCCTTGTTCACCCTCGCTCCTTAGATAATGGGTAAATGTCATGAGCTGAGTACCGAGCTGGATGGTCTGTAAGTAGAAGCGGTGAGGGGTATTTGGACTTTACAAGGTGAATTTGAGGGAAGGTTTATTTGTGGAAACAAAGTACCCTGGACCTATTGTTATATCCGTGTGCCAAATTGAGTCAGCAGGCAGCCTTTCCTCTAACATACCCAGTAGTGCACAAATACTTGACATTAATGTTAGAACTACCATGATGTATTAACTTGCACATTCATTCCCTTTTATAGCAGTACAGATGTCTGTGAGAAACACAGCTGGGATAAAAGAGATTCTGGCTTGGCTAGTGAGGGTACCCCATCTGCTCCCCTCAGAAAAGAGTCAGAAAAATGGTCAAAGCCATCACTGTTACTTCTATCCTTCAGTATTACTATGTTCTTAAAGATTTAGGACACTGACTCCAAAGTACACAGGAAGATGTGTGTTTATTTTTGTTGTAGCATGAATTAATACCCAGAAAATGTGGAAGAGAATGTGTTAGGAGTCCACAAAAACACCCATTACTTGATACAGAAATAAAACTTGTACTAGAGTGTACGTATTGCATAAAAGGTATACTCCTAATTTACACCTAATATTTGTTGGAAAATGCACAGATAGAAGAGACAAAAATAAATCCAAGCCTCTGTTAACACTATCATAAAACACAAAACAAATGATGATGACTATGATGAGTTATTATTATGATTATTATTATTATCACTAGAAAGAAATAATGAAGTATCACTTTTCTTTTCAGGTAATTATTTTGAAAATCACTAACTTTCAAAATGATGAAGTCTTAAAGGAGTTATTACACACCCACTGCTAAACAAAACTTTTGTTTACCCACATTACAGTGCTTATATATTCATAATATCATTATTAGGAACAGAAACCAGAACAAACCAGGTGACCAGGTGAAAAAAAATTAATAAAAAAAAAAAAATAATAATTACAGCAGGGCGGAAAAAGTTTTTACGAAACTGATTCCAAGAGAGCATTAGTGTGAGACAGAGAAGAGTATATTTATTACTATCAAATAACTATAGTACAGTATAGTTATTTAATGTTGCAAATAATAATGTTCATCAGCACATATTCATAAATACACACATACACAACTCTTTTGGACTCATGTTATTACAGAACTCCAAAGAGTCCTACTGGACGTACACCGGCGTCACTCACTCTCTCTTTTCTTCTCACTCACTCCATTACCACCATGTGAGGCATGAGTAAGGGTCCCAAAATACATTTGTTATGCAAACATGCTGTTAGACACTACCTCAGTGACCACTAGCCTGACACTGTTTCTTTTTTTTAAGAGAAACCTGCTTTTTCACTTTTTTTTATCTCTCTATCTTACTCCTTCTCTCTTTTACTCACTCAGTCCTGAACAATGGAAAGGCCCTCATGTTGGAAGCGCAGGGGAGGCTGGATTAGAGAATGCCATGCTAATGTTATTTAAGGATTAAAAGGACCCAAGAAGGACAGTCTGAAATCTGGTAGTCACAGAGCCAGATTCTGACAATAATCAAGTCTGATTTGGGGCTATAATCAAACATCAGTACTCAAAATAAAATGCAGCTCCAATTTTAGTGCACTAGAATCCAGCAGTGTTAAGTTACTTCCTTCAGAGACACCTAATTCTCTTCACCAGTTAATTAACAGTTTTATGGGTGTCTTTGAGCAGGAAAATCACCTAATTTTCTATGCTCACACAGAATTGGCACAGGCAAAAGAAACAGGCACCTCTGCTCTATGTTTGCTAAGTTTTCTTAAGTTTTTAAGTGTCATAAATACAAAATATATGGGAATTTATACTAGATTAAACTCTGGCCCTTATGGAGTGTAGATAACAGTAATTTAAAAATGTGTTACAGCAAAACAGTATCATTAAAGTAAAAGATGAGAGTGCATATACTAAAGAACACACAGTAGATCAAAACAATATATGTTCAATGTAAAATACAAAATATTAAGTAAAAGGAAGTAGATTAAGGAAAAAATGATGACCCAGAAACATAATGCAGTGTGAATACAGGATTAGCAGTATGTTCTATCTGAACTGAAGT
>CM040980.1:13762576-13777228 GCA_022985145.1 Pangasius djambal
AAAAAAAAAAAAAAAAAAAAAAAAAAAAAAAAAAAAAAAAAAAAAAAAAAAAAAAAGGCACAGAGCCAAGAGGGTCTAAACTCAAATCTGATTGTGTAGAAAGTAAAGCTTTAAGTCCTTGACATGTGCTGCTTTCTATAATGTATTGTAAAAACAATGAGAGTAACAAACATTTCTCCATACCTGATTATACAATACGTGGTTTTATTTGGATCTCAGTTATAGGTGGTTTTATCTAGATCTCCGTTAGTCCTCCTGGGGGCTTTCAAGATAAACAGTAGCTATTCTTTTCTCCTGGTAGATTTTTAATGAAGGGTCAGTCTTCTGGGTCTGTAAAAACTCTTGCACATTGGCTCCATTGCCTTTCTGATCTTGAGAATCCATCCCTTCTTTGCCTATCGCAGATGCGCTGTTGTTAATATCCATTTGGAACGTGAAGGATGTCTCCTTAGGCCCCAGCCTGATGACCTTCTCTGTCTTGCTAACTTCACTACCTGAGCTCAAAGCTTCGGTTTCCTCAAGGCTGGTCATCCATGGCATTTCCCCTTTTTGGACCTCCTCTGTGGAGAGTCTGATGGTATACTCATCATCAGCTTCAGCACTGTGCGCCTGGTGGAGGTCAGAGCTGGAAGACTGCAGTGCTTCCATCACCTGTTCCTGTGACAGGTCATCTGCCTCATTTTGCAAGAGTCCAGAATCCTCCAGACTCTGGGAAATATTAAGCTCTGCCACAAAGGTCATTGTTCCATTGTCTGGAGATTGTTGCACTTTCTGGATGTTAACAGACAGGTTCTCAGAACTCTGACCAGCTTTAGTGAAAGAAACAAGTTCTTCTTTTAGCTCTCCAGACACAGTGCCTTCTAGCTGCTCCAGTGCTCCCTTTATCTGTTCTCTGGGGTCCAATGACTCTTCTTTCAGGATCTCCAGCATAGACTCTTGAATTCTGGCAGGAAGATGCACCTCCTCTTCTATAATACACTCTGGAATTCCAGTGGTGTCTCTTTTGACATATTCAGGTGACTCCCTGTTATTTTCCCCTTCGTCAGAGTACCTCCTTTTTGTAGGCAGACCTTCTTCCTGGTAGTATCTCTCGTCTGAAAGGTCTTCCACCACTCCATAATGTCCATAAGACATAAATCCTCCACCCTCCTCTGAACCAGACATGTTGTCTTCAGGGGTGGAAACAAAGTATTCTTGTGTTTCTTGGCCCTGAGCATAGTATGGGAGGCTCTCATCTCTGGACACTTCCTGCACCTGCACAAATCCACTCTTGACATACTCTGAGGCTTTCAGAGACTCGTCTGTGTTTTCATGTTGTTTAGCTGGCTGAGGTTCATTCTCTGGCTCTTCAATGTGAAAGAACATTGATGAAGGTTGGAAGTACGCTTTGGACTCAACTTCTACAGTCTCTTCAATTTCACCTTCCCCTTCATCTGCATGAGATTCCAGTGGTGCCTCCATTATCTCCACTTTAACCGACTTGTTTTCTAAGCTTTCACCTTCAAGACCAAGACGCAGAAGGTTCTGAATCATGCTTCCTGTTGGGGTTCCTTCAATATCCTCCAGAGAGACTTTATGTACCTCCTTACTAAGGAGTTCATCAAGAGCCGAGTTGTCTGACACATCCAGGTCCTCTTCCACTTTTGACTGCAGGACTATCTGAGTCTTGGTGCTTCCATCCTCTTGCTCTGTTTTCTCTACATGGTACGTGATCTTTGAGTCAGCAGATGAACTGAGATTTGTATCAAAGCCAGCAGGCTTTATGACCTTCTCAATAATTTCTTCCATGGACACAGAGTCCAAAACTTTTTCCTCACTTGCAAATACCTTTGGTCCCACATTTCCAGAATCTTTCAAATCTGTCTCATCTTCTTGGTTGGATTCCATATGCTGGATAAACGGTGTGGCATCAGGTTGCACTGTTGCCTTGGCATGATCTGCTTCTGTACTCTCATCTTTTCTTTCATCTTCCTTAACATCTTCAACAACTTTCTGATGGGTTTCTGCATTTGTGTTCAGGCTCATCATAGGTGGTGACACAACTCTCACTGGTTTTATTTCTATTGCTGATGAGGTAGTGGGGAATGGTTTGTTTTGTATTTCTGTCTGGAAAAGATCAGGTGAACTCTTTGGTGGGCTTTTAGACACACCTTTGATGATTACCCTCTGTTCTTCTATCAATTCTTTGCTAGTCTTACTAACAGAGACATCAGGTTTGGCTGCACTTGGTGTAACTGAAGCCTGTTTTGCTTTGGTGAAAGCAATCATGTCTCTTCTTGCAGCAGGACTTTGTTGGGCATGGTTTGAAATAGTGATAGGCAAAATCCTGGAGGTTTTGTGGGAATCATACTGACTGGATGCAGTGGAGGTTCTCACGCTGGAAATGGGTTCTATATTCCAGACATCATACCCTATTAAATTCCTTCTCACTTCTGGTCGACTGGCTGTGATGGTGGAGACTCTTGGAGTATAAGGATGGGCTGGCAATTTGATATCTGCCAGTGAAAAGGCAAGGTTTAGCATTCAGTGTTACTCTGTGTTGTATTTAACAAAGCTGAATATTGAACATTACAGACAGTAAATCAGCATAGTACAAATTAATCCACTGTACCTATTATTCTCTCTCTTGAATACTGGTCAGACCTCATCTGAGCATGTTTACCTTCACCTTCTAGCAGTGCCCTGAGAAGAATAAAATAAAGGGTTAGGTATTTTCCTTGCAAAAAAACAAATAAATAAAAAAATCAACCAAACCATTTGGGTTATTTCTTTCACCTGTCCTTAGTATGCTGACCACCTTGTTCTGTCATCACCAAGCAAAATCTTAAACTGAAAGGAAGACAAGATACATACACGGACCTTCTCCCACAGATACAAACTGTACTTGACTAATTACAGATTGCTCTTCACCATACCATTTTATTGTCCTTTTTGTGAAACCTACCTTAACACTGCTAGAATAACACTTTGTGGAAATACAGTTCAGTATAGTCCCAGTGGATGTTCCCTCGGGAACTGCTGAATGACCAAACTAAAAATAACAACCACAACCTGCTCTGTTTCCATTATGGCTTAGAATGTGAAGCTGTGACAGACACACAGAAACACTTGTTTGCATTCTCTACTGCATTGCCAAGGAAGACATTATAAATATTCCAAAGTAACACAGGCCAGATATTTTAGAAACAAGGCTGACAAAAATTGAAAGTTTTAGCAGAATGATGGCAAGAAAGAAAATCAAAAGAAGGATCCAAAACTATCTGAAATGGCAAACACCAGCAAAGAAGGGCTGTGGTGGGTAGGAGGAATAACTCACTGGAGCCTTCTATAAAAGGTATGGTAGTCACTTTGTGTACATGACTGGGAGATGAATAGATGTTCCTGTCTGAATCCCCTCCTAGTTATATTACTAACCTGGATATATAATTTTTCAATATAATACCGAAAATATAATACATAGTTTGAAGTCACTACCGCTATAGTCTCCAGCAAGTTCAGACAGCTAAACTTCTTGCCTTTGCAAGAACTACAACTTACATGTAACCATGATTGCCAATTACCAAGTTTGCTCTAATCCTATTCTGATTCAACCCCTCAGTCACGATGGAGTTAAAGCCCCTGACCACAGAGGGGGATGAATCTCCACATCTCTGCCAAAAGGGTAGGCAGCATTTGCTCTGCAGTTCCACTGATTAAAAATACACTCCAAGAGCTAAATGTGGACAGACATGAGTCTGTTTGGCTATCAATACTCACAGGTATCTCAGAACTATGTGGTAGATATGACATGGCATTTTAAGTACGGTGTTAGACATACTGTAAAAACTTGAATAAACTTTGATAAATTAACACAAATAAGCAGACCTTTGACAATATTCAACAGCATTTCATAATAATCTCATACTGATAGCATAATACTATCAACATGCAAGTGATAACCCATAAAGCAGAACTAATTTTGATATAAATATTTAATCAGTAAAAAGCTTTGTGAAGAGACATCATTTCATAGCCTACTTTTGGCTTGCGTTGACTTAAATACAATAGCATAAATGTAATGTAATGTAATGTAATGTAATGTAATGTAATGTTATTTATTTATTTATTTATTTATTTATATTAACCTCAATGAGCCATCTACAAGTTTCTGACATTGAGTGGAAGAAAGTTTCCCCTGCTCCTCAATGCAGAATTCTGCTGTGTGATGTTTGAGATGTTTCTTGCATGCACAGTCCATTTCAAACCACCCCACAGGATCTCAGTAGGATTTAGATCTGGGCTTTGACTTGGCCAAACTCTCCATTTTTTACGTATGTTTTGGGTCATTGTCATGTTGCAAGATCCAGTTCCACTTCAGCTTCAATTTTTGACAGATGGTCTCATGTTCCTCAAGTAGCTTCTGATACAATGTAGAATTCATAGTGGATTCTGTGATGGTGAGAAAAGCATCCCCAAACCATAACACTTCCTCCTCCATGTTTCACAGTTGGTATGAGGTTCTTTTGCTGAAATGCTGTATTTGGTTTACGCCACACATGCCCTCTGTTATGGTGTCCAAATAATTCAATTTTAGACTCGTCTGTCCAAAGCACATTATTCCAGAAGTCTTGGCCTTTGTCTATGTGTTCTTTGGCAAACTTCAGTCTTGCCCTCATGTTTTTCTTAGACAGCAATGGTTTCCTCCTTGCACACCTCCCATGTGCAGTCTCTTTCTGATTATAGATTCATGTACTTTGACATCGACTGTAGCAAGAGCTTGCTATATTTGAGCTGCCGTGATATTTTAGGGTTTTGGAGACTTCTTTAAGCATCTTGCGGTCTGCTCTTGGGGTGAATTTGCTTGGACGGCCCGACCTGGCCATGTTGGAAGTTGTTTTAAACGTTTTCCACTTGTAAATGATTTTCCGGACAGTGGAATGGCTGATTACAGATTCTTCTGAGATCTTTTTATATCCCTTACCAGACTCATAATCATCAACAATCTTCTTTCTGAAGGCCTCAGAGAGCTCTTTGGATCTCACTTTAGTGATACCTCTCACTTCAACAACTAAGAGCAAACCAAACTAAATGTCTGAGGTTTAAATAAGGCAAGCCTCCTTTAAAATGCTCTGTAATGATGTTCTAATAATTTGCACCTGATGTTATACACACGTAGGTAATTTTAGCCATTTTAAGTACAAATAAATGTGGGGGTGTCCTTACTTTTTCCTCACAAGAAATTGGATTTTTTTTTTTAAATTACATTTTAGAGATCATTTTAAAAAGACTTTTCTTTGGTTTTATTTGTTTAGTTATATTACTTGAATCTCCCAATATTGTTAAAATGAAGATCAAGATGAAGATTCCCTAGAGCAGGGGTGTCCAATCTTATCTGCAAAGGGCCAATGTGGGTGCAGGTTCAGGTTTCATTCCAATCAAGCAGGAGCCACATTTGATAGTCTATTAAACAAGGTGTGGCTTCTGCTTGGTGGGAATGAAAACCTGCACCCACACCAGCCCTCTCTGGAAGATTGGACACCTTGCACTACAGGTTGCTAGTTGGAACCTTTTTTCTAAGCGTATATATTACTGTGGATGGTAATCATAAAAGACGTTCTACCTGTATGCAGCCACTTCCATGCCAAGCCCCATTTTGACCTGTAGGAGGTCATGATGATCCTTCATCTTTTCTGTAATGGTGTTGGCCAGAAGCATACGCTCATGTTCCAGTTCTTCAACGATTATCTGTAGAAGAGGTTTATTATTTATTAGTTTATTATTCTAGCCTGCTCCTGCTAAATTCATCAGAAGCATCTAAACCACAGAGTCAGGTATGACCTCCAGGAGCAGCCTTGCTCCTGGATTATACCTTATGCTGCAATAATGTAGACGAAATCTGAAGTGATTAGTGATTGTATTGGTATTGGTGTGCTTTTCTAATATAACATAACATAATAATCTTCTAATGGATGATCATGGGCTATAAAAACATTGTTAAAAGATATTTCATTTATTTCCTGTTTGCGGTGATGCACCTGCTGAGGATCTTTTGCAACACCTTACTCCATTACACTGCCATTGCTCAACTGAAAGCCTGATGCCTGGTTACTGGCTCATAGCCACTTGCCTAAAGTAGGTCACTAAATGATTAGTCAAGCACATCAAGCCCACAAGATGCCATAGTAACCTTTAAATCTTCTCCTGTTGTGCTGGTTGTCAAAGCAGTCTGGATCCACACCACTATACTTCACTTACAGTGACAAGTACACTCTTAAGGGTTCTTCAGTTGTCCCTCTAGGGGACACCTTAAATGTTCTGTAATACTTGAAAGGGTTCCAAGTACAAGCCTTTTTGAAAGCTAAGAACCTTATTTATCAAATGAACCCTTAAAAATCCTTAATGAACCCTTTTTTCCAACACTGCTTAGTAAAAATTTTAATGACTGACATTTTCTAACAATTAAGAAGAAAGCAATTACCAGTAATTTGGAATTTGTGCAACACGTACCCTATTAATGCATACACATTTGGGAAAAAAGGGGTCCTTCAAGGGTTCCTTGGATAATTCAGTGGATAAAAGTTCTGCTTGGAACCCCTTCTGATAGGGGAACACTGTGTTGTAGAGTTCAGCTTACTATAGAACCTTCCCCCAAAGGGACTCTAAACACTTGACTTAGATAAATCTATCAGCTAACATGTTTAGAAGAGGGCCAAGTGCCCATCTAATAGACGTTTTATTGCCTTGAAGCCTCTATAGTACACTAGGTGGCTCAGGTGGACAGCAAGCATGACTCATTCTGTTTGGGCATAATAATCTACTCAGCAAGGTCCCCAGAGAGCAATCTCCTCTTAAGACAAAACATTTACGTCTCATACATGAGGCAAATGATCCACTTAGAGATCAACATGGCCAAAAGTTCTTTAACATGTATATGGGATATTATAGTATAGTTTAATTTTAGAACATCTCAAAGGGGTTAGGTATTTTTTAATCACTGCACTCTGATGTTTAACTACGAATTACTCACAGAGATGTGGCAATTCTTAGGCCAGCTGCCTGTGTCAGCCTACAGTGCTTTTTTTTTTTTGTAAGGGTGTGGTTGGTTTTCCACTGAGTGGGCGTGGTCATAGCAGCCCCAGAAAGACCACTACTACTGCTACTTTTACGCATAATAATAATAATAATAATAATAATAATAATAATAATTTTGTTCACACACCTGATACTGACTGAGATCTTGTCTAAACTTTTCTTGCATGTTCATGAGATGCTCCTCGAGCTCCAGCTGCATCTGGCTGTGTTTCTCCATTTCCGCCCGCAGCTTGTTCAGCTCTGAAGCATACTCCACCTTCTCTCTTCTAATATCTTCAAGCCTCGCCTGATCTGCCTTTATGGATTCTTCCATCTCCTCAACCTGCTGTCGATACACTTCAAAAGTCTCCATCCAGCTTTCAGACAGGCTACGCGCATAATCCTGGACTTCTTCTGGACTAAACGCTGGTGGGCCGTGATGCGTCCGAGTGACAACAGGTAAGACCCGGGTGTGAACCTGGCTCCTGAGGCGCGCAGTCTCGTTCCTGTGAGCATCATGCAAGAGCGCACATTCACTCTGCAGCTGAAGCAGGCGTTCCTCTAGCGCGCTGTTGGTCTGAAGAGCATGGCGCAGCTGCTTTTCACAGCCTTTCAGCTCACCATCCAGACCTTTGCTAAGCGCGGACTCGTCAGAGCGCATGGCCTGGATCAGCTCGAGCTCTCTGCGCAGCTTCTCTCGCTCCATCTCCGCTCTGGATTTTTCCCAACAGAGCTGTTCCACCAGCCTTCTCATCTCTCTCAGATCGGCCATGCGGGTGTTCTCCCATTCTGTAGACCTGTTATGCCTGATCGTGTTTATTTCCGCGACCAGGCGAGCGTTTTCTTGCTCCAGCAGCTTCGCTCTGGACAGATACTGCCCGAGCCTCTGATTCAGTTCCTGCAGCTGAAGCTTCTCGCCCTCAAACGACCTCTTGAAGTGAAACATGTTCTTGGTAAGTTTGTGAAATAAAAAAAAGCGTGATGGAAAAAAAGGTAAGAAGGAAACTATGCCTTCGTTGTCATGGGTAAGTGTGCAGGACGCGCTGTGCTGCTGCTGCTGCTGCTGCTGGGAGGTTAAAGCAGACTTCTCAGGTGCAGAAGGGAGGCGCACTAATGATCCACTCCTCAGACACAGAGGTGAGGAAAACACTTCAGGAGCCCTGTGATGGGATCTGGCTCTCCCATGTGGACAGAGATAGACAGTACAGGACTGTTCTGACCTCACTTACACAGCCTTACCCACTCCGACGTGGTGGGCAGTACGAATCACTTTAGAGATTCGATTCTTACGAACGACGCGTTTAAGGGAATCGAGCTATGAGAGTTTTGATTCATTTGATTCACCACTAGGAGTACTGAGTGATCTCACGTCCACTGGTTCATATGTTCCAGATGGGAACATAATACCGTTAAGGTTATTATACAAGGATTTTATATTCCATTTGTATTATAAAATCCATAAAATTATAAAATTTTATATTCAATTTATATTATAAAATTCAATTTAACTGCTCATAATGAAAAAGGTGAACTCTGGCGTAAACTTAGGTCAGCTGAATAGAAATAATTTGATTGGTATTAAGTTGTTTTGGGGTGTAAGGCAGTAGGAGGCTGTCTTATTTATTGACTTTTATTTGCCCATTTTAAATTATTCTGATATTTAAAAAAAAAATTTAAAAAAAAAGATTAAAAACTAAAGATAAAGCTAAAATTGCCTCCTCCTGACTGGATTTCAGATGAAATATTATTGAAATATTTTTATAGGCTAGATATTTAAATCTATAAACTGTATTAAATCTATTAAATTGTAGAAAACATCCAGAAAGTCCCCACACACAGTTGACTGATTGATTGACTGATTGATTGACTGATTGATTGATTGATTGAATCATTCAGACAGCTGAACCAGATTATTCTTAATTAGATCACGTGAGCTTGAGCCTGCAGCACAGTGGGCCTTCAGGACAGGAGTGGAAAATCACAGGAACTCGTCTTCTTTTGCAAATGAATCCTCCAGAAAGAACGAGCTGTTCATGAATCGCTCACCACGACTCCGAATCGAGCTGCATGCTCGATTCAGACAAGTTTTAATCGCCTTAACAAACAGAAGTGCAGCTGAAATTTCAGTCCAGAGTGACTTCTTTCCAGTGTGACAGATATGAAGGCGCGCTCTCAGTGGGACCGGCTCAGAAATCATAACTAACTGGAATAAAGCTTTGTATTCATTTCTAAAACTTCATGGAGGGAATGAACTCTTGTAAGCCAGAGCTGATTGTGGTTACAGGTGTGCTACTTTATCACAACTGTTTGTGAAGCTTTGCCCTTGTTGTGGTCAATAAACATTCTCCTTAAGTCCATCCTTGTCATTTTTATACCAATTTGTATTTTTTATTTTCTTTTTCAGGGTTTGGTCCATTCCGACAATACTTGGTAAATCCAAGCTGGGAAGCAGTTAAGGTTGTCTATCAATTTTCTGTTTACACTGAGGGGTGAAACAGTGGTGAATGAACCTGTGTCACTGCTTCTGATACGGTTTTGATCATGGTAGCAAATCATTTGGTATAGTGATGCTGGTAGAATCTTATCTATTTTGTGCAGACATGTTGAGGATTGTTCTTAACCTTAATAATATAGATAAACAGTGTAGAAATAACATGTTCAGTGATCTTTCCCAGTACAGCTATTTTCTTATCATTGCATATTGTTGATCTGCTCTTGCTTAAGCACATTTGAAAAATGCTGTAAATGTAAATAATGATAACTATTATTATTATTATTTTTTTTTTTACAATAACAGCAGAGTGACCATAGTGATACAGAGAATGCATGCTCTATAATGTCTGGGGCTGTTCCCCCCACCCCCCCACCCCACACACACACACACACACACACACACACACACACACACACACAACTGCAACATCAGACAAATTAATTTAAAAGGTTTCCAAAAATTAACCCAAGTGATAATGGGAAGGAGTGGAAAAATCACAGGAACAAAGCAGCAGTCTCCATTTTCAAATAGAATTTGGCTAAATACTGATTTCTCATAGGGTTTCAAGAGAATGGGCCTTGGAGACAACATTGAGATTCACATTGTAGAGATTCCTGTGTGTTACTCAAAAGCTCACCAAGCTATTGCTGAAATATGGCACAATCTGAAACCAAAGGTAAGGAGACTGCTTTGATACGCTGGACAAGGACATTGCTAATATCTCTGGCATGTTGTTATTTGCCCCAGACGCTTCACCGCCCTGGCTGTTTAGGGAAATTTACTGCAATATTAAGTCTCTGACGTGAGTAAACGAGTCAATCTTGCTCATTCTAATCCCTCCACAGTGACCAAATGTCTCTTCTGGAATTGCATAGTCACATAAAAAAAATAAATAAATAAAAAATCAAATGAATTAATGGCAGTAATGAAGTTGGTGGGGCAGCATCAGTGGTGAGCTCAGGTTACTGTCTTTGTGGAGTTTTGCACGTTCTTCCCGTGTTCTTGTGGGTTTCCCCTGGGTTCTTGTTTCTTGCCACCTCACAAAAACTTGCTGGTAGGTGGACTGGCTATGCTAAATTGCCCCTGTGTGGGAATGTGTGTGTGGATGGTGCTCTGTGATGGACTGGTGTCCCATCCAGGGTGTCTTCTAACTGTGCTCCCAGCTTTGGATCTGCTGCTACCCTGATGAAGTGGTTACTGAAGATGAATGAACAAATAATGTAGTTTTTGGTATGGAGTTACATTTGCAGATAGTTTGGTTACTGTTGCTTTTTATATTCCTCAATAGATATTTGATCTGCCAAATACTGTAGAGTCCATGGCAAATAGCAAAATTGTGCACAAACCTGTACATTGTACCCACAGGTTTCTCACAAGTGAATGCCTGAATATCGTATTAAATGTATCTAATATTTCCTATTATCTAAGTTTACCATAACCAAATATAAGATTACACCTGTTTCTAAACGTTTTGTACTTACTTCAAGTTTTAAAATTTGCAAAATGGGAGATAATTTTGATTCTTTCTAGAAAATGAACAAAATTCTACAATTATCTGCCAATAAAAACAACTATTTCAGGCTTGAAATTATAAAAAAAAAAAGCCAAATAGGTTTAATATTCCTATAATTGTAATCATGCAATAGGAAATGCTAAATAAATGTGACTATACTGAAGATATTTTCACTTAATAAGATGTCGTTTTTGCAGTGTACGAACTTTAGTTGTTTAAAATGGCGTAAATGGAAACAAGTATCTGTTCCTGACCATATCCAGTCTGTGTGGTGATCAGGTTGCTATCCATGTGGGCATAGCCTCAGGAACCAAATGCATTATTCTGGAACAAACAGGCAAGAACAGTGGCTATAAGGACAGAGATGTGTGTGGCATTTGTCCAGCTCATAACTGTTGTATTCAAGGAGGAGCAGAACGGTTGGACTCCATTACAGACATGAGGTCAATTGCCAAGCACTTGAAAGGGCTTGGACTTGATGTGATCTACTCAAGGGATGCTGGGAGGTTTGTGCTTTTATTGTGGAGTGCTCACAAATTGTACTACTGTATTGTTTTCTTGTCATTTTCGTGTAAGAGTTCTAAAATTACCTGTTAGTCCAATGACCACTGAAGTGCAAATGTGTGTTTCCTCTGTCTGCAGGTACCTGTGTGATTTTGTATACTACCTCTCCCTCAATTATGGGCAGAGGAGAGCAGCACTCATCCACGTGCCTGCCTGTGGCAGTCTGGCAAGCCCAGAAAGACTGGTGCCTCAGCTCCACACCATTATCCAGGTCATGTTATGCCAGCTCGACACGCAAAGGATCTGACCTGCAGCAGCCGAATGAAGATGTAGCCAACAACACATGAATTAAATAGTGCTTAAATAGTCTAGTTAAAAAAAAAAACACCTGAATGTATTAATAAAGACCCAATAAGTAAAACTCAACACTGGCATTCTGTCCCATTCACTTTTTTAATTGAAAATTTAAGAAAAAAAGAAAATACATGAAAATTCTTCAGATACACATTAAGCCGATGTCATGTAAAAAGTATACCATCTGAACTAGAAGTGAGGAGAAAAATAAAAATAAAGCGAGGAGGCCTCAGATACATAATTTACGAGAAGACGAGTACCAGCTGAGCTGTTTCACCAAATCAGTTTCTACCAATCAGTTCAATGACACAGAGAAGAGTTCTTTGCCAAAAAAAAAAAAAAAAGAGAAAAACTTCAAAGCATTATTGATTGAAAATATCTCAGTACAGTAGAACAAGGCCCCTTTACATTTTATTTTATTTTATTTTTTTTAAAATCCGGAATGCCAAGCAAAATAACAGTGCCTGGAAAATGATGTATATAAAACCTCAAGCTCATTATTGCAATTAAAATGCATCTATGCATCTTCTCTAAACCTGAGGTTTTGTATTCTGAGGAAATACAACAAAATGAATGATACTTGGAAAAATAAACTCAAAACAAAACAAACTCTTTCAGTCAATCGATCTTCAGGTTTGCAAAGAACGGTCATTGCAAGAAGCGCTATATCTACTGTAAACGTTTCTCTTTTTACAAAAAAAATTCTAGTCATGTTAAATCTCTCTCATGACTACCCGTAATCTACTGGACATCACTGTCCTATTTGTGTCTGTGTTTCTGTAGTAGATTTGTAACCTACAATTAACTAGGGACCTTGGCAGCATTCAACAAAAACTGACATTCACTTTGGAACAAGCCAACCCTTTTGTCCATTTCATTACAGAAAAAAAAAAAAAAAAAAAAAAAAAAAAAAAAAAAAAATCAAACAAATAAATATCACTGATCTATAGTAATTTTTTTTTCTCAATATAAAGACATCAAAATCTACATCACTACATCTACATGTGATACACTCCCATCCATATACATATGCAACAACACAAGTACAAGGCCTTTCAAAGAATGGTGATTTGGATTACGTCTTGTCCCACGCACAACGCCATTGAATTTTTTTTCCTCCATACCATACTTTTTCAGCAATCTGATCTCCCAACCAGGTCTCCCCATCACTGGCCACATTTTTAGCCCTGAAATTCCTCTTACAGAAGACTACTACAAACAGAGATTGAAGGAACGTTAAGTGCTACGAAGCGGAACTTTCAGGGTTGGTGAGATACTATGGAGCGCTTAAGCTGTTTGTGTGCTTCAAAGTCCTTTGCCGAGTGCGAAAAGTGCTTCGATGGTCTAACGCCTTGTTCGCTTTAGTAAACAATGGAAAACCAATCTGTTGAGACCGAGCACCTGTCCAAAGCTCCGGATAGCCAGTTGAAATGGAGAGGCCTTAAAACAGACAGAGGAGCAGCATATTGGGAGCAGCATTACAGAATAGAGACACAATAACTGAGACACTTCTGTCTTTCTTTAATCTCTAGAAAAGGAGATGGGATAGACGACTAGGTGAAATGTCTGGAGCAAACAGAAGAAAGTAAGTTTTAAACCAAAATCAGCACAGCATGCAGAAACATGGAGTCTTCAGAAGGCCAAATACCTAAATACCCAATTTCCCAAAAGCACATACTATGGTGCTCCTTTTACATTTTAGAAAATATAGAAATTTTGAGTCAAGATTGAGTTTCTTACAAGCAACAAGTGTAATGTACATCTTAGAATCTCTCATAGAGGGACATGTTATAGTGTAATCATTATATGCTGAGCTAATGATAATGCTAAACAGGTTTTTTTTTTTTTTTCATGGAAACTGGCTCAAGACCATTTAAATATTTGGCTGGTCTGTGAGTATTAAGTGTTAGTAGAAAGGTGAAGGAATGATGCAGTGGTACTTTTACAGCTGAAAGTGAGGCAGGTCTGATCAGTGCTAATATAGCCAGGCCAAAATCAGTTTTTTTTTTTTAATTAAAAAAAATTTTTTTTTTAAATGAGCAATGCAGACTAAAAATCACATCAGTATGTCTGCTGCAGGATGTTAGAGTTAGAGAAGGGATGAACGGCACTACAGTACCTGCTCTCTGTCAGTGCCAAAGCATGGACAGTTAAACAGAATGAGATGATATTTATAGCACAAGAGCCACAAATTGTCACTGTTTCATGTCTGGATCATGAAATATAAAGTCAGCCAAATAAATAAAATCAATGGAGAATAGTGGTTTTGCTGGCTTAAGATTTATAGTACAGTTTTTTCCCTTAATCGTACTTGCTTTGGAAATTCAACAGTTTGTTTTTAGGCAGGAAATCAATCACAGCAGTATTTGAATAAAACCATGAACGCCAAACCCTCAAAGCCAGCTGTATGATCTGAGGATTCCTGGTTGCGGAAATCACGTTATTGAGTGGAGAGAGGATGGCTAAAGCTACGCGGCTCTGTCCCAAATATTACATGCTCTGTCCTATTTATACTTCTGATATAAACGCACAAGCTATTTACACTCACTTGTAATAACATTTTAATCAGGCTACAAAGAATTTTGGAAATATGCAAAGGCATTAAATATTGATATTTTTTTCCCAAGCCCAGAATTGTAATTATTGGCTCGATTCCTACATTCCTCTCTAATACATTTAGTTTTTTTTTTAAGGAGAAATGCTAATGAAAGAGCTTGGGCATTTATGATGTGGGATG
>CM040980.1:13777328-13788084 GCA_022985145.1 Pangasius djambal
TAGATAAATGCTTCAATAAAATGGAAAAAAAAAAAAAAAAAGTCCCCCAGTCATGACATCATGGAAAATACAAATAAAAACCTCATACACATTGGGCCATTTATACAGTGATTAAAACTAATGTCACAAAAAAATAAAATAGAATAAATAACCCTACAGAAAAGGAGAACAGCCTTCTATGAAGGGACAAATTACACATGGGCGACACTTCTCAAAATACAAAGAGAAATCCTTCAAAAAAAGAAAAAAGTGTTTTTTTTTTTTTAAAAAAAAAAACAAACCAAAAACGAATCTCTTTCATTGAAATGACAAGACCACTGTGCTGGAGTTCAATCCTACCATGCCTGTATTTGGTTTCCAGATGTTTCATCAGAGATGTCCGCGCCCGTTGAGTGAAGTGTGTCTATGCTGAGACGTGTTGGAGAACGCAGCCTACAGCTTGTTGTTTTAGAGCGCAGTCGAGCGGTTGGGGTTTTGTAAGGCAACCTAAGACGACCCAAGTAGCCCTGTCAGATGCTAAGCAATTACACAGATGGGGTGACAGTGATATAAAAACACAACAAAAGTAAGATGAGTCTTGACTTCAGAACGAGGCACTGGGGGAGGCAGAAAAATTACTGTACAACACTCATATGGGAGGCAGAGCAGCATGAGAGAGCGCCATTACACCAAAGACAAAGCAACAGATTAGAAGGAGGAGCTGGGACAAGGATGCGTGGAGAGAGCAAAATCTTAACTCTGACCTGAGATTCAGTTGCACCTGGGGGGCAGGACTTGGTGCAGTGCTAGACAACGGGTACGAGGGTGCCAAAACTACTCACACAGACCAAGGGCATTTTTAAAAACCTACACAAACACAGTAATAATAATAATAATTATCATAATAATAATAATACATTAAAAACAGAAGGCAATGGATTGTATGTGGCAATCTAAACAACCTCTCAGCGGAAGGGGAAAAAAAAAAATCTGTTTTATTAAATATAATTTTTTTCTTCTTTTTTTTTGTTCTTTTTTTTGTTTTTCTTTCGTTTTTGCTAGAAGAGTATAAAGCATAAGAAAATGGACTGTAGTGGAGATCATAAAATATTAAACCTGAAGGATTTCTTTATATATATATTTATATATTTATATATATAACATCCTCGAAGAAAAAAAGGATAAAATAGCAGCTTCTTTCTGTACAGACAAAGAACATCAGAGCCGTAAAAAAGTTATCAAAAGTGACAAACCAATGATGTGTGTAAATGATATGGTGGTCTAACATACAACTGTAAGACCTTCATAGAATTGGCGGATTTGTATCGAGACAAATAACTAGTTGAACAAAATACCTGCTGTGTACAATGCCTCAAAGTCTTTGCAAACGTGTCAAAACTGGTGATCCTCTTAGCCCAAACTGTTTGCTTCATATCTGAGACAATCCTGTATGCCTCTTATCTGGCTCAGCACTTGGAGCATGTACTTTGTCGTCGTTTGCTGTCAGACCGTTTTTATGTCATTTGAAACAACACATCGAGGCTGTGCATCTCTCGGATGCTGGAGTGGACACGGTCATGTCACAGTTGGACAATCAGAGCTATGCCAGAGGGGAGAGCAGACCAACTGCTTTACCAAGAAAAAAGAAAAAAAAGCATGAGGCCAGTGTAAGAGCTATAGTTTCTTGACTGCAATACTTTCTTGTCCACCAAAATTTGGGAAATAACATAAACATGCTGATTAATAAATATGAAAAAGTATCAATTTGGCAAAAACAAATTTGGCAGTTTCAAAAAGCCCCGTCTCTCTTTTTACTGAAAAAGTTGGAGCAAAGGACAACGTGACCCACCAGGCAACAGTTCTGACATGAGAACAAGCGGTCTTAGCAGAGATGCTCACTACTCTACCTTGAAAGAGAAATGTGACGGTAAAGAGAGCAGGTGAGGGAGAGATGTGCAGCACAGCAGAGAGGAATGTGTGTGTTTTCATACTGCAAAAACCCACACACACCTCTAGGCATACACACACAAGCCCTTTAAAAAGTGCTCAGAAGTTGGGCTTGTTGGCTGATACACAAAGTTTCTTTTTAAATACAATTCTCTGGCCGAGAATATGCTTATACCTCTTTAAACTTCCTCTAGGAAATTAAAAAAGCAACAAAATATGATACAAAAGAAGTTTCTGCTGCAGCTCCCCAGTGTGATGGTTATGCGAGTCATTTTAAATATTGCCAGAGCATTATGCAGCCTTTCTGTGTCCCACACATAAATCTTCCACTAGGATGGAAAAAAAAGAACATAAAATAATAATAACCATCATAAAAATAAGTAAGCAATGTACTGATTTACAGTAGGACATTGTCTATCATTGTCTATCTGGGTATCGACTCCATCTTTGCTCCTTGAGTTTGTCTCTTCGACTGAGGAAAAAAAAGTACATGTGACCACAAACACGGGTGAGGGGAATTATGGGATACCGTGTGCATGTGAGGGCAATTCAGCAGGCCGACGACTGTGGAAGCGGAAGCGCTCGCTCGTTTTTGCGGCCACCATTCATGTGTGCGTACGGCTGTGTGTTTTCAAAGTGTGAGTCCAAGGCTGGGGATGCTGTCGAGGAAGAGGGTGAGGTGGAGGGCGTAGGGACCGAGGTGCAGGTCATAGGGGCAGAGGGCAAAGGAGCAGTCTCTGTAAGCCCCTGAGAGGAGGGTGGAGTCAGGGTGGAGGCAGGGTCCAGCGGGATGTTCTCCATGTTCTCCACCTCCACATCAAGCTCCTCAGTGTCGGGTGGCTTGTTCTCGTCGCTGTAGAAGAAGCTGACGTCGCGGAAGGACGGCTCCAGCTCCTCCTTGATGCTGCTGATGATCTCCAGGAAGGAGGGCCGCATCTTGGGGTTGTACTGCCAGCACATGCGCATCAGCTCGAATCTGTCAAACATTCACACGAAAGCACACAAACACTGAACAGATTCTACATAGTGATGTCAACAGCCAATTGTACAAATATTAACATGCACAATTATACATGTAATGCTATAATCAACTTACAACCCGAATGTCCTGTTCACTATGTAGTAATGGATGTCTGATAAGCCAACTTTTTTTTTCTCCTCATTTAGACACACAGTAGGTATAAATCCAGGAACGTGAAGGCTGGCCTCCTTCAAGGCACATGATACCATCCACTACCTCTTTTATAACTATGCTATGCATGTAATCCGTAAAATAGGGTTATTTTATTTATATTAGCTAAACAACTCACACCCCTCTAATCTCAGATATCAGCATCGAAACAATATGAATGGATAAAGACATCCCTGTAATATAAATGTGACTTTAAAAAATAAAAAAGAACTAGAAGTTAAGTTTTAGATTCGAAAGCATTATTATAGTAAAATGGGCCGTTTTATTAGAGTTAAACGAGTGCTGCTTGATCAACAGATGGCAGTGTTCACCAGGCCTCTGTGAAACTGAGTAAAGTGCCTCCGGAAGGTTTTGAGGACACACGCAGTAAAGGCTACATGTGCTGTTATGACCCACACGCCCTCCCAACTGCTGAGTCCATACAGCCAATCATGATAAGCTGACAGCCTCATAAAAAAACAGGGTCATTACAGCTCGATGTGGTGCAGCAGCACTCAGATCTTACACAAACAAGCTAAGAATATCTGTCCAGCCCACTGAAATAAATGCCTATGGCTCAGCTGTGGAGTAACAGGCCTCTACAGCCTCACTGAGACATATCAGGGCACGCGCCTCAAGTCAAGCAGCGCACCATAATGGGGGAGGCTGCTTTTTTAAGAGCTCCATTGAGGGCTCCTGAAAAAGTTAATTATACCATTGGTTTAAACTGGGCATAGCTGATTGATGACAGTAGTCACTGGAGCCAGGCTTGCACTCGTGAGCTTCTGGTTCTGTCTGCCCTTTGCTCGAATCACACATTTCTCTATAGGAGTCAATAGGCTGATGTCAAATCAAAAAACAGTGGGCAATAAGTGGCTGTCCAGTGAAGTAAGGAGACAGTAAACTCTCACTGTTACGTTCACTCAGCATAAGTAACAAGTCACTATAGATCACACAGTGTTCAAGTAGAACTGTAATAGCAGTATTTAGTCATCTATGAAAATGTCTTTTTTATATTGTACTTCTCAAAACAAGAATACACCATTGTTCTGAAAGCAGTAGTGACAATAACACAGAGTAGTGTAATATATAAGTCAAAATCAAATTGGATGATTCACATCTCATGCAAGTCACTATTGCTTCTTTGGTAAGGCTTCTGTGAAAATAATAATGTTTAATCAAGTAAATCAATATGCTGCTTTGTTGAAAAGTGTGCAGACGAAACAGAACGAAAGAGGGAAACGGTAGTCAGGTGCCTAAATCGTAATTAAATATATGGGCACTCAAACCTGGAAGACTGAAAGTCGGCCAATACAGGTGTGAACTCAGAGATCAACAATTCGGTATCTGAAGATGCCACTGATTCTGCTATGATGCAGAATAGGATTCCTATTCATAAGGCAACGCTTCGATATTTGATGATACTTCTGAATCTGCTATGACAGGATACAATTTAATATGTGACCAACTTTGTTCAGAATCTAGGGTAAGCCTACCGTTAATTAGTGAACAAGTAAATCAAATAATTTACATAGCAGCTAAAAAATACAATAAATTTTTAATTACCTTTTTTTTTTTTTACTATAATTGTAATAATTTATAATAATTTAAATAGTTTTAATAATTATTTAATAATTTTGCACACCAGTTGCCTGTCCTTTTAATAATAATAATAATTTATTTTAATTTATTTTAAATAAATTTGAATAATTTGTACTCAAATATAATTACTAATAACCATATGATTGTTGCCTCGATTCATTTAAATTGTTTCTTTTTTTTTTAAACTGATGAATTGATCCAAATCGTCCAGTTGTTACACCCCAGCAGAAATGATGTAAACCTCTTATTTTTTCACAGACCACTGCCCATCATGGCAAAATGGAAAAAAGACCGGGAAAAAGAAAAAAAAAACAACAACTGACCATCAGACACTACTGATGGAATATAGCCAGTATCCCAAGTTTGGGATCGAATCACAAACCCTGGAGCTGTGAGGGGGCAATGCTACCCTCTGCACCACCACGCCAGCCAATGAAATATCAGCTATGCTAGAACTAAGATGTATTAGTTCTTAATGAATTCTGAAACAAAAACAAGTCAACAGGAAATGAACTGCTGCTAAGCCATGCTTTCAGAGACCTGGGCCAAGGTGATAACTCTGCAAAGCCACATATTCCAAATCTTTTGAGCAGGCATTCGAACACAACAGAACTGTGAGCTACGAGGAGTTTCAGAAGCGGTTTTAGTAAGAACACACTGGAGAGACATAACAAGGTTTGTGGCATGTTACGCGGACTGTGTCTGGCAATATAGTGCGTTATTGTGGTGTTAATGCATGCTCGGTGCTTTCTGCACACATGCTAATAGAAGCAGGCCTTGGATGACAGCCTTGGAGGGGCTGCCATGGAAACCAAAGGTTTGCATGTGAACAACAGCAGCCATGCTCTGTCAAGTGAAGCCAGCATTAGCGAGAACGAGGAGAAAAGAGAGTGAGAGAAGTGTGTGAGTGAAGAGAAAGACCACATGCCGGGTTTCTGACATCAGCCTACAAAAGGAGCAATGCACACTGACACACACACAGAGGGGTAGATGTTCCCAGTGAGTGGTGCTAATTGTCTGGATATGTGAAGCCCATCTGGAGTGGGCAGGTCATCCTAATCTGGCTGTCGGAATGGCCGGAATTCTCACCCATGAGGCATGGCATCCCTTCTATGGGCTTCATCTTACTCGGCACAGGGAGCTTCCCAACACTGTGAACTCAAGCAGCTACTTTTAAGCCATGACGTTAATCCTCAGAATTTCCCATCCATACACACTCGCTGACGTAAGAGTTGCATTTTTGTGACTGCATCCATAAACAGATCATGGGCAGAGCCTGGAGTATGTACTAGAGCTGACTTTATGGCCTGAGATTCTGGTATATTTCCTCCTAAAATGCTAATATGGCCAATAATGTAAGAAAGACTGACTTTCGTTTGCTGTTAGACAGTGATGCACCCACAAGCATAGAGGCTGAATACTGAATGCTAAACATCAAATACCAAGCACTAGTATATATTTGAAATGTATTCATTTGTTCCTGTACCATTACGTACATCTGGTTTATCTGCTATTTTTTAATGAACCTGAATTACATTACGGTAATGAAAAACATCTTGCGCTTTAAATGAAATCTTTCGTGATGTGAAATCAGTGGGCTGGTTAATGTCTAACTGATCCCAAACTATTCATTCATAAACTATTCAGTAATCTATGTCTTTACGCTGTCACTATGTCAAAAGTGGATGTGAGGGTTGTTCTGTTGTACTGTGCATGGGCTACTGCAGGGGTATTCCAACGAAAATTTGCAAAGGTATAGTTAGACAAAATTCTGGATAAGCAACTAACATGAATGACTGGCGGTTACCTTTTAATGCTTAACCATTAATTATTAGTTTATAGCTATATATACACATGACAGTTTGAAGTGGTTATGTTTTGTTTCGTTGTAATAAGGTCAATGCTTGATGGACTAAGAGAAACACTCACAGCATATCTGGACAGTTATCCGGTTTGTCCAGCAGGCCTCCCTCCATGACGAAGCGCAGTACCTGCTCATTGGACATGCCCTGGTAGGGCTGCTCAGCAAGGGTGGCTATTTCCCATAACACCACCCCAAATGACCTAAAGATAGTGGAGGGAGGGAGGGAGAGAGAGAGGAAGAAAGAGAGCAAAGCACAATTAGATGTAGCATTCAGACTTGCATGCACACAGTCCCTTCAGCTTCCAAGTGCAGGACTGGTAAATCTTGCAGCAATCTGTTCCTCACTTACATAACCTGATCCACTTTGATGGCATGAAAACAAGGCCATTTGAGTATGAGGCAGAGCATAGATCGCATCTGCAAGAAAAAGCCACTATAATCTATGCTTGCCTTCAAGGCAAAAGTTTAGCAGGGCACTAGGGTGGCTCTCTGAGCCCTTTCTGATCCTTTACCTGGAAAAAAGTGGTTTCTCTTACGCAAGTTCTATATAAACACAACTCCCTCCGTAGCACCCATTTACCATAATGACTACTGTTTTTGTTTCTGTGCTGCATTTTTCTTGGCCATGAGCTCTTCGTAAATTCAAATGAGCCTATATGTTCTCAAGCAGCAGGAAAGACAGAGCAGCAGCGGGGCAGAGCAAGCACAGATACACAAATAGCTCTCTCACAGTTCTCCCTATTGCTAGTCATTATTCATTAACTCTCCGTGGACACATTTTCCGCACTGGCCCAGGATCTGAGGCGCAGCTCCAGTGCTCTTAAAGTGGGACTGTTATAACAGTGACTTGTATCTAATTGGCTGCAACGGAACTGTGTTGAAAAGCAAAACCACAGCAAAGCAAGGATGGTTTTAGGAAGGAAGGGGAAAAAAAAGCAAGGAACAAATGAAGACACCTAAGGGCGAGGTTTATATGAGCATTCATCCGGAGGACTTCAAAAGCGGCCCATCCGGTACAAAGACAGGGCAGTGGGTTTGGTGCTTTCACCCGTGAGCCCATCATTAGCGCACATCTGGAGGATGTTAAGAGTGCAGTACAGCACCAATAAACACAACTGGGAAACTGCACAAAAGCAATGGCAAAAAGCTACGTTAAACTCCATTTAGCTACGTTAACGCTGAGTTAACACAATTAAGTAAAAGTGACACAAAGTCTGACAATATCTTGGGCAAGTTTTTACGGGCTGGATTTGTGTGTTTTTATACACATAGGACATTAGTGGCAGAAAGAAGCAGTACATAAAAATATTAGAACCTCATAGAACAAGGCTGTTAAAAAAATGGGAGCCGCTGAGGAATTTGCGTGCTTTGAAATTGAAAGATAGACGAGTGAAGTGAGATGTGTCATTTAGATCTGCTTCAGGGTTTCGTACCTTCTCTTAGCACTCACACACAAATATGCACAAACACACTCATACACATGCACAATCCCACAGAACCAGGACTGTGTGTGTATACACAAATGTGGACACACAGCTCATACCAGACATCAGAGTTTGTGGTGAAGACGCCATCTTTCAGAGACTCGGGAGACATCCAGCGGACCGGCAGGAGTCCTTTGCCTCCTTTCCGATAGTAATCCGTCTCATAAATGTCCCGTGTCATGCCAAAATCTGAATAAAAGAAGAAAACAGGGATGTGATGAATGAGAGGGCATGATATAGTGGTTCAGATCTTTTCAGCACCATTGCATCAAAGTCCCAATAAGATTTATGAGGCTCTTCCCGAGTGTCCTCAATTTCTCCTAAAATACTTCATTTGGGCTGCTGAATGGTTCTGGAGTGTGTGTAAGCATTAATCACCTCCAATTTTGACAGTGAAGTCTTCGGCCACCATGCAGTTCCTGGCGGCCAGGTCCCGGTGGACAAACTTGTTTGCATTGAGGTATGCCATGCCGTCGGAAATCTCGCCAGCCATCTGAATCATCTTTTTAAGCGGTGGGAGGGCCTGGCTGCACGAACCCTGCTGTACAGCCAGAGAAAAGAATACATAATACATATACACATCGTGTTTAATGATTACAACTCCCTTTTCTTTCTCTTTTTTCGTTGTTTCTCCCCGAATACCTTTGTTTCTGCACCACAGAAGAAGATATGATAAAGCGTTCATCAGGGAGATGGATAAAAAAGAAAAAGGAGGGTACATGGGAGAGATGGAGATACAACTGATCTTTCTTTGAGTCCTGGCCAAACATTTTTGGTGACATTATAAGAGGATTCAGGTTAATACTTACAACACTAGGCAAAAGAATGGTCTGTGCAGGAAATTATGTATGTACTGTATATGAACATACAAACAGTTTGTGGTAAATACAGTAGTACAGTACATTTTATTGAGAGTTTGCTGTGAAAGAAATGAGCAAATGTGTTGATGTACACTATATGGCCAGAGGTTTGTGCTTTTTGAAGCACATCCCATTCCAGATTTTGTCCCCTTGCTGTTATAATAACCTCCAGTCTTCTGGGAAGGCTTTCCACTAGATTTTGGAGTGTGTCTGTTTGGATCTGCGCTCATTCAGCCACAAGAGTATTAGTAAGGTTGGGCACTGATGTTGGACGAGGAGGCGCAGTAGGCATTCCAATTCATCCCAGAAGTGACCAGTGTGGTTTCAGTCAAGGTTCTATGCAGGCCATTCAAGCTCTCTCACACCAACCTTGCCACACCATGTCTTTATGGACCTCGCTTTGTGCACAGGGGCAGTTCCATGCTGGAATAGGTTTGATCCCTTTAACCCAGGTGAAAGGAATCTTAAAGCTACAGTGCACAAATATCTTCTAGACAATTGTGTGCTTATGGGTGTGACGGTCAGGTGTCCACATACTTTTGGCCATATAGTGTATCTAGATGTGCAACTAACAAGTGCCTGAATCTGGAAAAAATCGAGAATCACAGTCACTATTATCCAAAAGATGGCTGTAGCAGCTCTATGTGCAGGCAGTACGTGTGAAGAGTAGTAGCTGGCTCCAATACCTGTTTTGAGCGCAGGGAGCGCAGGTAGCTCTTCAGGTCACCTCGTGTCATCAGCTCCATGATCACAAGAGTGGGCTGGCCTTGTGAAACTACTCCCAGCAGCCGTACCTTGAACAATCACAGAACAGGATCACACACCAGTGGTCACTCTCTTTCCTCTTATCTGGTCATATCCAGAGTTGGTGAGTTAGGTTCACTCCGCTGGGATGGAGTAACTCATGTCCTATAATGAAACTGCTTTTCTATCAACTACAGTCAAGATGAGTCTCGGGAACAGCTTCTTACCACGTGATGACAGTTGAATTCCTTCATGACAGAGGCTTCATTGAGGAATTCGATGCGTTCACGCATGCTTGCCGATTCATTAACTGTCTTGATGGCCACCCTGGTCTCGGGTTCATCTTTGACCACACCCTTGGCAATGCCCTCATACACCATGCCAAAAGAACCCTGGCCCAGCTCTCGACACAGAGTGATCTTCTCACGAGCCACCTCCCACTCATCTGGCACATACACTGGGCACAGAAGAAGAAAAGAAGCAAATTTGTTTAAACATTTCATTACATCTACTGCACAGTCACTCACACCATACTGTACAATACTGGATAAAAAGGAAGGTTATTTTCTTGTCTATTTATTTTGTCTGAGAGTGAAATTGATACATTTTGTGAATTGTAGTTTTTAATTTGTTTTCACACTTCATATATTTAAATAATAAAAAAAAAAACACACTGAAGAGCATGTGGGAATGGTCAGGAAAATGTGGTTATGGAAAATTTAAGCACGTAAAGAAATGACAAATCAAGCAAGCACGGAAAAAACAGATGCTCTACAAAATAATAAATATATAACAAAATACAACTTACATTACCCACACAAAGTGGGTAATCTTATATATATATATATATATATATATATATATATATATATATATATATATATATATATATACATACATACATACATATGTACAGTGGGGAAAACAAGTATTTGATCCCTTGCTGATTTTGTTGGTTTGGCCACTAATAAAGACTCGATCAGTCTGTAATATTAATGGTAGGTGTAGTCTAACATGCTGAGACAGAATATCACAAAGAAAATCAAGAAATCGACTTTAAAGAATTTGTATTAATTTATTTGCATTTTATTGAGGAAAATAAGTA
>CM040980.1:13788184-13823109 GCA_022985145.1 Pangasius djambal
AATACTTCTTTTTCTCAATAAAATATAAATAAATTAATATAGATATTTAAAAGTTATTTTCTGGATTTTCTTTTTGATATTCTGTCTCCACATGTTAGACTACACCTACCATTAAAATTACAGACTGATCAAGTCTTTCTTAGTGGGTAAACCAACAAAATCAGCAAGGGATCAAATACTTGTTTTCCCCACTGTATGTATGTATGTATGTATAAGTGTCCTACATCATAAAGGATCACACTCTCCACTTAAGAGTAAAAAAAAAAAGACAAAAAGCAAATTGGACATACGCAGAAGTGCCATCTACGAGTTACGTAAAGAGATTTTTAAGTGGCATGCTTGTTTACCAGTTACCGAATAATGTTTTTTGCTGTCTTATGAATGTACTTTAATTGTATTACTCAATCAACTAACATCACCTGAATGCAGTTAAAGTAGTACTTACTCTCTGCTGCACTGAAGTACTCTGGGTTTACAGAGGCATAGAGAACTCCATTTCCCAATCTATCACTGTTCCTGTGAGAGGGTTTAATAGGATGTCCATGTTACTTAAACATCACATTAACATCACTGCAGTGTTTCAGTTCCAGAAATAAATGCCTCACCTCTTTTTTTTGACAATGATGATGGTGGTGATGAGAGTGACAAGTAAGATCAGCACTACAATAGGTAGCGTAATGGCTAGGTAGACCATACTGTCATAGGCTTCTGTGGAAATAAATAACACAAACATAACCACCTCTGCACAAGATGAGACTGAATATACTGATAAATATAGCGAAAATAGATATACTGATTTATACCAATACCTTCTACCTCAGTAGATTATCAATACTAATATTTTGCAGCTGGTCATCTTTACCAAAAATGGTAATGGTATACCTCATGTTAAGCATGAATTCTATAATGAAAGCCAGACAGAGTGTGAATGAGTGCCTTACGCTGGGATTGAGGGACATAGAAGGACACTGGCTCTGTCCAGGAACCATTTCCTGCCAGCGAGGTGGCCCTCACACGGACCGAGTAGTTGCCAAAACCCAAGTTGGTTAGCCGTGTTCCTCTAAGCTCCCGGTACTGTTGCCGCGAAACACATTCATGCTTCTCAGGCTGAACACACACACACACACACACACACACACTTTCAGTCTGTGCTCTTATTCTGAGTGATATTTGGGTGTTTAACGCTGCTACTCACCTCTGAGCCCAGGCGGAACTTGAGTTCATACATGAGAATGAGACCACTGGGTTGTGGAGGCTCAGGCCATCTCAGCAGAACTGTCCCCTCTGTCCTCTCATCCATCTCATGGGTTACCGGGCCAGGAATGTTGTCAGCTTTTTCTGGATGAGCAAATATTGCTGATCAAAAGAAGCTGTCTCACACTGGCAACAGGTAATGACCACTGCTTCTAACCCTCAGATACTAATACTAAGGTACACAACCCAGCCCAAGACTCCTAGCCAATCCAGACTAGACTGTCAATGTTGCTTTTTTAATGATGGGCACAGTAATGGCTAATTAGCACTACTGATTAGCTGGCATAAGAGTATTGTTAGCTGTGGCATAACAAGACATGATCAGTGGCTTTAAACTTTAAGGCTCTCAGCCAGCACCTTACTCAGGTTATCATCCTCAAGGCCCACACTGTGACCTGGAGTGATGCAAACAGACTGAATGGCCCCACCTGCAGGTTTGGTCCTGGAAAATACGAAGGCAGCTGCACTGCATCGCTGGACCTCATGGTTGCATGCGTGGATGTCTATACGGTAGACAGTGAATGGTTGCAGGTTGACAATCTCCATGAGCTCCGTCTGAGATGTGGTTTCCGAGAATGGATACACTCGCTCTACAAGCTCCGGTTCAGTCATGTTGCCTTCCAACGCGGTCACGTTCTGGCCCAAGCTTCGCGCTAATGTATCATTAGCTACCCCAAAAAGCTCCCTGCGACGTCTACTGTTGTGAGGTCTGAGTGACAGAAGAGATGAGAAGAGAAGAGGTGTTTAAACAATGAAACGAGTCGTCCAGTATATTCCAGTGCACACTTCACATGGCTTTCCAAAGCACACAAACACTATACAGTTCAAAAAGCACAACTTCCACCACTTAATCACAGTGATAGCACAATCCTGTGGGATACACAGTGTTTAATTTGTAACATATCGGGTCTATGACAGACTAAAATATATTATTCACTGAAGCTGAACGATGCAATGCTCTGATGCTGAAACAGCTGGCATCCTGAAACCGTGAACATTCTCCATCCAATCCCAAATACCCATGTCTATATCTTCCACCCATAGACAACATGGCCACTGTTAGATGCAAACAGTATAGCAATAAAACACCTAAGCTTTAGAATAATAGGTTTCTTTGAGGTAAGTGAGTAAGAACATGGTTGATGAATTATGTACTCCTGATGGGTACAAAAGTAATAAACTGCATAACTGGCATATGCACCTACTGAACCAACTACCAAAATGCAACCGTTTGAGCTGTAAAACACATAAAACTTTGCTTTTTTGCAGCTGTAATATAACACAAAGCCACAGCTTGAAATGAAATGACCGCATTTACTATCTCTCCTCAGAGTGAGGGACGCCTGTGTGTATGGTGATGATGATGAAGCTGAAGACCGCCTGGCACAGTCCATTACATGCATGCAACACCAGAGACTGCGGTTTACCAGCTGCTAATTGAGCCACTGCCACTTCACAGATGAAACTAAAGCGCAGCAGCCATGGCCTTACCTAGCGCCATCTTTAGGTGACATGTACCGATTCGCTCGCTCAGGATCTCTGCAAAGAATTAATAATCAGACCCTATGATAGGATTGAACGCAGATATGGGAAGACAAGATGGATGCGACTGGTAATGGGGAGTTAGAGCTGACTGAAAGTGTAAGATTGACTTGTACAATCAGGATACAGACAGAGATTATGACCATGGAGGACATCCAAATATGGGAGAAGGGATGAAGCACAAATAATCAATGAGGTTGATACCTTTTCAGGGGTAAAAAAGAGGAAAGAGTAACTGATCAGGGCTATTTGTAATTTAAATAAGTATTTAAACACCTGATGTATGAAGATACCTTCAGCCTATGAACAGATGAAGTGATCAAAAGTTCATGTGCATATACACTATATGGATATAAGACCATATGTGGACACCTGACCACCACACTCATATAACTTCCCCAAACTGCTGCCAAAAAATTGAAAGAACACAACTGTCTAGTATGTCTTTGTATGTTGTAGCATTAAGATTTTTCTTCACTGTAACTAAGGGGCCTAAACCTGTTCCAGTGTGACAAAGCGAGGTCCATGAAGACATGATTTGCCGAGGTTGGTGTGGAAGAACTTGAGTGGCCTGTGCAGAGCTGTGAAGTCAACCTCACTGAACACCTGAGCGATGAACTGCAATGCCCACTGCGAGTCAGGCCTTCTCACCCGACATCAGTGTCGGACCTCACCAACGCTCTTGTGGCTGAATGAGCACAAATCCCCACAGCCATGTTCAAAAATCTAGTGGAAAGCCTTCCCAGAAGAGAAAAGAAGGCCACCTCCATATTAATGCCCATGGTTTCGTAATGGGACTTTCAGCAAGCATGTATGGGTGAGATGGTCAGGTGTACACATACTTTAGGCCATATACTGTTTGTGTGGGTGTGTTTACAACAGCATTTTAGTTTTACAGTAGTCATTGGTGTATCTGATTGAGTATTCAAATTTGAACGTATCATAATTGGTCATGATTTGTCAATTATGAGGTTAATGTCTGTCCATACAAACTAACCCAAAAATATGCAACAAAATTACTGACAAAATTATTCCTAAATTATTAATGTAGAGGCTGCACACACACACACACACACACACACACACACACACACACACACACAACAAGACAATCCTCCTTCTCCATCTTAAGCAGGGCTGAGAGTCTCTTCAGGATAGGAGGCCTGCCTCCTGCTGTATTTAACCACACACACACACACACACACACACACACACACACACACACACACACACACACACACACACACACACACACATTAATCCAAATATTTTTAGCTCAAGATGCGAAGACACCTGACAAAGTCTGCTGAGAAAGTGAGAATGACTCATCCAGACACACATATCCATGCCAGGCCCTGAGGGCAGACTTCACACCTGCAAACCTCAGGAATGCTTCAACAGCTACAACACAAAGCATCCTTTGATAACCCAGCTTCCTCCTCTGAGGTGGTAGAAATGAAGATGAAGTGTGCACAGATACAGTGCTTTGGAGTGGCTCTCCTTAATGCATTTCCTTTCCCTTCCTCTCCTCCGAGTGTAAAAGAGAATGCAGACACTTCACATGTGTGATTTGAGCGATTATGGAGGCTTCCAACTGGCTTAGAGCCCAGACAGCTGATCTATGGCCATGCAGGAGAGAGGGGACTAAAAGGGCACACTTTCTTCTGCTGTGTCCTCTGTCTCTCTCTCTCTCTCTCTGCCTGTCCACTGGCTTGCTCAATGGGGATCTTCCCGCAAAATTCATTAACATTCCACATGAATGCGCTGTACATTTCCTGGCAGACGGTCACTCCAAACTAAACAACCACACAATAAAAGACTGTGTGAGGCAATGACAGAGGAGGAGCACAGAGATAGACACCAAAAGAGGCTATCTTCTTCATTCTCGCTCTCTTTCACCAGTGTTCACACACTGCTGTGCTCATCACAGATATAAGAAACCTAGGTGCTGCTTTGAGATGGATACATCTACAGTGCTGTCTTCCTGGTAGGAGCGACTTTTTAGATTGCATTGAACTGTACCCTGAAGATTTTTGAAGCACACCGGGCAGCAAGCTGTCATGCTAGTGTAGCTTACATTAGGACAAATGTGGTTACTCAGTGACCACTTTATCCTGGTCAGGGTCCCGGCGGATCCGGAAGCCTATCCCGGGAAATTCCTTTTCTGAATTAAAATGTAACTCTTGGGATCTCTAGTTTAATTTATTATTATTAGATTATGATTATAGTTATTTTAATAGTTGTTATTAGATTTAAAAGTATCAATAGTAATCAAATCCTTACTCTAGCATGGAAGGTTGGTTTATAATCATTTCTGTCCCCTCATGCATTTACATTAGCCAACATCTGACTGCCCAAGTTTCCAGTATTTAGATTCAGTCAACTGACTAGCAGTGCAGGTACATTTAAATCTACATCACCTGGTATAAGAAGAAATGCACATCCCCTCTAACAAAGGAAATTTTGCAAGCAGGATTGCTAATTCATGCTAGAAAGTGTTGCACCTTCTGCCACTAAATGTTGCTAAAAAGTTTTCCTACTTTAAAAGATAGAGGCAATTTCACTGACATTACAAGCCAAGCAATCAGTCTTTTGCAGGGTCCCATCAGATTTTACATTTTACAGACAATATGCCATAACTAAAGTTTTTAACCCAGTGACAATAATGTGCTCCAAAAAGCTCAGTGAGTTAAGTGTCCAAATGTTTGTTTTTCATGTGTGACAGCCAATGAAATTGAAGCTTTGATTCTAAAGCTGGGCAGAAAAGTGTCAAATGCTCAGTGGGCCATACATAGAGCATATGATGCTAAGACTAGCCGGGCATTTGCTATAGCCAAAACATAAATGACTAACCATTCGGTATCACGTGTTTTTTTTTCCCATGTGTCAAGCGACCTTTTACATGGTAAACAGATATCTGTAATTCTAGGACATCATTACACGTGTCAAAAAGTAACAACCTATCCTGATGCACACATGTATATATGACTCCTGTGGTATGAGGAGGAACGCATTTGCCACTAGCGAATAAACAGATACTACAGTGCAGATGACCTCTTGAATTCTGGCCAACAAAAGGGCATCATGGCACCTCAGACTGCTCGGGGCCCTTATTGACCAAGCCTCAGTCTCTTGTTCCAAATTAGTCTGTTAAAGCCTTTTCACATGCAGCAGCCACAGTTGCCCAGGCAATAACAATCGGCACATCAGAGCAACACTGCAACTCCCGGGCTAGCTTATATAAGGAATGGGATGGTGAAATCTGATCTGGGATCAGGATGCTGGCATAGTTTGTAAATGCTCGCTATAAACAGCAAACCTTCTTCTGCCAAAACAAATGGCAGCAACAAGTCAACAAAGTGTACCTGCCTCAGAATTTTTTTTTATTTTTTTTGGGTGCAGTTAAGTCATACAGCCCTAAATGGTGACCTTAGTTCTGCTTCAAGAGTCTTTTTCCAGAAAAAAGTTTAAAAAAAAAAAAAAAAAAACACCCAGATTTGCTCCTGAGTCAGTTTCAAAGTGAGCAGGTGGGTAGAGATTACTGTACCTGGGTGTGAATACAGAATTATGGAGGAAGTTCTCAAACACTTTGCTGAAGGTACGCTCCTCTGCCACTGCCTTTATGGCTTCCTTGGTCTTGGGGCACGGGCAGCATTGGCCTTTCTCACCACCAGCCATGTCTGATTTAGTGGGCTTAGTGTCCTCCTCCACTTCTGACAGAGCTGTGGCTGAGATGCGGATTGGGATCTTCAGTTCTGTGGGCAAACAAAGTTCCTATTATGTTAGTACAATTGGCTTGTGGTCACTTTCCACTCACGGGCAGAGTAGAAGGAGGCTGACATAGGATGAGCAACAGATGGAGGAACACCTGTATTTATATACCTACAAACTGCCTGTAGAAGGAAGTGCAGGTAAGATAGGAGTACAAAATAAACTGGCCACAAAGTAAAGAAAACAAACATCTAGTGAGCGGCAGTTAGGAAACGCCTTGGTGATGACAGAGGTCTGAGGAGAACGGCCAGATTGGTTTGATCTAACAGGAAGTCTAAGGCAACTCAAATATGGCAACTCTTTATAAATAAGGTGAACAGAAACGCATCTCAGAACGCACAACACATCTAACCTTGAAGCTACAATGGGCTACAACAGCAGAAGACCACATCATGTTCCACTCCTGTCAGCCAGGAACAGAAATCTGAGCCTACAGTGGGCATAGGCTCAAAGGAGTGCATCTGAAAGCGGTTCCCTTACCTTTCGAGCAGTAGTTGTGCTGGTAGAGCTCACGGTCCTCAGGCTGCTGTTGCCAGCGGAGAAGGTAGAAGGTGGAATTCCCATTTGGGGAAATGGGAGGAGACCACTTCACTACTAGAGATGAGGACGAATTTGCATATGCACGGGCATCCCTGGGCATTGAGGGCTCTGTGAAGTGACCAGACAATTAATCTTTCCCTTTTAAACCATGGCTATAATGTTTGTCCAATGGCAACGCATGTCCTTTAAGCTCATAAACAATCAAATCAGAGAAATGTGATGTTCAGTGATTTTGATAAGTGCCTGTTTTATTACATAAGCAGTTTTTACTGCAAGCAATCACACTGATGGTATTAAATGAGGAAGACATAAGTTGTTACAGTAAAGGAAATTCCACTAGACAGTAAATCACATATATTTAATCGAAATCATTACCCATGACTGCAACACCTATTGCTTTGTGTCTGAGCAGTAGCTGGTTACCTACCCGAAGCTTTGGTGCGGATGTAGACCACTTCACTCTTAGCCCCCAGAGTATGTTTATCCTCCACCACCAGGGTGATGGCTTTCACAAAAATGGCATATTGCGTCCAGGGCTTTAAAGGGTAGAGCAGAACTCCCGGATCCGAAGATTTCTCCTGAGGGAGGTCAACGTCTACCATGGTCCAACTGGACCCACAGCCATCCTGTCCATCAAACTCTGTAATGTTCTGAAATGGTCTGTGTCATAGAAACAAATCACCAGAAGCTTTTTAAATATGCGATTCAATTTGCAAACACATGTTACTAGGATTTCTTAAGGATATGATACGTCTTATTAGATCATGCAAACCTAAGCTGCTTTCTGTTCTACAAAACCACATTTAAAAAAAAAATGGATTCCTCTGGGAGCTGTTTAGAGTTCATTGTCCTAACAGCAGATTGGATCATTATGGAGCAGGAATCACATCTCTGATTTGCTAAACGGTAACAGATTTTAGAATGTGCCTTATTTTATTCAGGAGTTGAGCTTCGTCCCAGACTTTTCAGAGTAATGCAGATATGAACGTAGGCCAACAGAAACACTCACGCTTCCTTGTAGTAGACTATAAAGCTGATGAGATCTCTGTAGTCTGGCGGTCGGTAGCGTTCCCAGGTCAGTTTTATTCGATTGCTCTGGGTACTGTTGGACTTGAATTTTAGAATATGACTTTCACCTTAGGGAAAAGGACACAAGAAAGATTTATATTAGAGATTTTTATCTTGGCAGTGTTCACTGGCCTCAACTAATGTAAAACGTCAATCTTGTTGAATTACTACTTCATAGACGTTGACAAAAGTCTAGACTGTTTAAAAAAAAAAAAAAAAAAAAAAAAAAAAAAAAGCTACTCACAACTAGCTCGTTCCCCGTTGTTGCGAACATCATCTTCCTCCATCTTCTCCAAGACACCCGTCTTCTCCCACATCTTGCGAATCTCGGACATGCAGAGTTTAGGGTTGGAGCGGAAGAAAAGTTTACCCGCTCGGATGGTCAGGTTGTGCTGGCTCCAGTCCCACAGATACTGCAGGTGGTGATTATCCAATGCTGAGAATGCATACATCCTATTTGACACAAAGAACAACAAGAGAAAGTGTTAAAAAAAAAAAGTGCCAAAGGATTACACTCTAAGAACACAAGGGTAGTTGTGGTGCTGGGGTGGAACCCTCAAGGGTACGCCTTTTGTACCTTTAGTGTGTAGCTTTTACCTAGAAACATGTGGGTAGTGTAAAAAAAACATGTTTAATGTTTTATGCTACAAACTAATTATGGTCTATTTATCTTAAATCGTTTTTTACCCTGTATCCATATTTCCAACCTCAGTGATAAGGAATGGTAGTACTTTAGTACTATTTTTCTCTGGGAGTAGTTTCACGTTTCCTTCAATAATACAGTCGTACAAAGACAGAGTCAGAGAAATAGAAGTGAAATGGTATGCTCATGAAACTTACGGTAATGTATCATTACTAGCTTATATTGTGTTTTTTTTGTACATTTCTATATCTGCTTACAATATTACTCTTTCAAAGAGTCTTTATTATAGCTATGCTTACCATATAGGTAACATTGCAGGTACGGATTTGCTGCCTGTAACCCACGTGTTGCTATGTATAATCTGTCAGCCCCCCTCTACTCATCCATCAATGCACAGAGGCAGCCGCTGACAGCAAAGTCGAGGAACTGACTTGGTATTGGTATAGAGGAACACTGTGAACACTTACTACCCACTTTATCAGACAGTCATACCAGTGCAACACTCACTAACAACCCACTACAATGCCAGCATCATTGCTGTGCTGAGAATGCTCCACCACGAAAATATCAGGTATAATGTATATGTGTTTTGAGTCCACTAAAGCCACAGCAAGTGGGTGCTGATATTGTGTTTCATTCTCACACTGAGTTATTGTGGACGTAATACGCACTTTGGGTACGTTTAGTTCAACAGAACATCTAAGGAATGTGGGGAATGCTCGACACACACATACAGGCCCCCTACAAGATGAAACCTGAGAGCAAAGAAAGGCTTTCTCACGACCTCTTTCACCTTCTTCCTCTAAACTTCTTTGACATTTTACCTGAAGGAAATTACTCACATCTGACATCATGCTAGAGCCCAAATTTAGTTCCTAGATGTACAGAATATATTGACTTACAATACAAATTCTCATCAGATTCTCTATAAAAAAAACAAACAAAAAAAAACAACAACCTTAAAACTGTATTACAGTATTATATTGTCCATACGTGAAGAGCATTTCATGCACCGTGTAAGTTGGTGCAAAGAGGCAAAGGAAAAAGTGATGTATACGGTATAAAAAACGTGAAGTGTATTCCATTTCATCATCAGGAAAAATAAAGTACACCAGTATTCTAGTTTGGCGCAGGTTTTAAACCAATTTTCAAATATTTCATTTTGCATAATGTCTGTTTGGTGGGCAAAGTCACCTGATAAATTGTATGTAACTGGTGCAATAAAAGTACATAACCTGCAGAAGCCACAGAAGCTATGAAAGCTGACATTTGGTGCGTCGTGCAGAACAAAATGAAGAATAGAGTCTTACTGGTCTAAAAGTTCCTCTCCATTAATGTAGCGCAGACTCTTCAAGAATGAGAGGGAGCCCAGAGTGTGAGAATGTTTGATCCGCACATAGCCTGTCACTGTTTGGATCAAGCCCATGAAACTCTCCAGCTCTGAAGCAATGTTGTCTAGAGAAAAATGGAGAAAGAGATGGGTGAAAAGGCGTGTTAACATAGTGTTCAGTACTAATGAGGTAATAAAGTGTCACAGTAAGCTGCATAGTAAGCTTATTGTACATGTGTTACAGCAGTAAATAAGTGCATACGTTTATTTGCTTTCGAAAGCAAGGGTGTATGCTGAGTACATATCATAATAAGATAATATGATTAAGGACTTTAAAAGTCACACATGAAATAGCTAGTGTGCCTTTCCACGTCGTCTGAAATACTTACTGCCTCGACGAATATTGATGTGCAGGTTGCCTCTGATGACAGTGCAGCCCTGCAGGGACTGAGCGGCGTCCACGGAGTCGATGGTTTTAGTCTCACAGAACTTATCACAGAGGCCGTCACATGCGCTACAGAACATACTGTACGAGGAGTATGAGAGAGAGAGAGAGAGAGAGAGAGAGACAGTGTGTATAACAGAAAATGTCAAGGACAGGCCACTGCCACGACACTCTGAGCTGACAAATGCCAGTAAACCACAACAGGAATACTATGTAACAATTTTCTTTCATGACTGAAAGTAAAAAAAAAATGTAACCTTCAAGCAATCATTATTAATGTTTTATCTTCAAAACACAAAGTAAATTCTAAGTTCTTCATCCAGGTTATAAAAGATAAAAGGTCAAGAGGAAAAGCCAGGGCTTGTGTTTGCCCACTGTTTCACAAAACTGAACCATACTTCCAGCAGGTCGCTATTTACTTGGAAGTCCACTTCCTTCAATCATTAATGTCAAAACAACATATTTTGCCTTGAGTGCTTCTATATCAGGGCAAGGGCAAGGAGCTTGAAGAGTGAGACATGTGAGCAGGGCACATGAGGCAAAGACCTTTCCCTTAGACTATGACTAATTCACTACCTCTTAGCAAATCTCTGTAAAAATCTGTAAAAGCTCTGTAAATTCACAAAACACCTCAAAACAAAATATATTTTAAAACTATAGAATGTTATTTCCAATTCTAAAGTGATATAATGTAATATTATTATTTACTATTGTACTTAATATACTGTACATTATTTATTTAAAAAGACAGTAAGATTCAAGTCAAAAACTAAAACCTACTTAAGATCCGTTGAAGGCAGCAGTAAGGCCACCAAGCTCCGGTTTCAGAAATGAAACCAGACACAGAGACATGTTAAAGGAGTCAAAGCACACCTTTGGCTCTCATTGCGGGTGAAGCCAGGTGGGCAATCGGGCATGCACTCGCCATCGTGGATGACGAAGTCCACTTCGCTGGGCAGGTGGACCTGGGCGCACACCTCCTTGGTGATGCAGCGCCAGCCCTCAAAACGGTAGGTGCCAGGAGGACAGTCTGGTACGCAGCGGCCCTCGTGGGAATAATGCTGGCAGGCGGCACACGCCATGTCATTCCCTGCTTCCGTACAGCTCCCCAGGCACTGTGGGTGGCAGCACTCGCCCAAATCCGTGCAGGCCTGACCCTCGCATTTTGGTGGGCATGCTGGAAGCACACACACACACACACACACACACACACACACACATACACACACACACACATACAAAGAGAATTAGCAGATAGTCAGTTCATGATAAAGAAATAGCGTTTCCTTATTCCAGGCTATAAATTCAAGTTACCAAACAGCTAGAGCTCTCAATTTCCCCAAAAGCTGAAACAGTTCAATAAGTGCTTATTATTATCTCATCTCTATATCACAGGAATGTGGAGAGCTTGCACCAAGACACCAATTAGGCTCAAAGTTTAAGACATGCACATATGTTTGTGTTTTGCTCACTGGAGTTTGGAAGGCAGCTGACTGATTAGCGGCCTGTAAAACAGTCCTGGAGAGAGAAAGAAATGGAGGGAGTGACACTTCGAGTTGTCCTGTATGGCATGTTTGTGCAGGGCCCCTGCTGCTTTGTGACAGCCTTTTTAGTAAACTGCTGCTCAGGCCTGACTAAATAAATATTATCCCAGTTAGGGACTGCTAAAGGAATTGGAAAGAAAGGGAAAGCTGAGAAAGAGAGATGAGTAGATTAAAGAAAATCTAGTGTCGTGACAGCCACTTGAATGCGGTTTATTCCGACAGTGTGGAGAAAAGTGGCCTACAGGCCCACAGGCAAAGCCTGTCAGGCTCACAGCGGCCCATGAGCTTTAACTGAACAGACCCAACTTTAACACAAGTGTTTTACAGACATGACATGACAAAGTAAACGCTTACAATAACCCCAGACAGCCTACGTGGTGGCTGTTCAACACATGCCTGTAGGGCAAGGTGTTATACAAATCTCTACAGTGGCGACAGTGGCGATGTGATCAGGTCAGTCAAACCTATCTCCGCAGATATTCTGGCTTACACTGAACAAATTTAACAATAATCTGCACTGTGTTCACATCAGACTGGCTTTAGGGAGAAAGAAGTCACCTACAGGATAAGGAATCATCAAATTATTCCAAAACAAACCACACAGCAAAGAACAACATGGGAAAAAAGGATGACGGCTCGTTTCATAACTGGTGAGGCGACGCACCTTTTATGGTGTCTTTGTACAATTAGCTAAACAGTATTCTCGCCTTGCTGACAGCTGTCTAAGTTCCCGCTTAGTTAATTAGCTTATTTATCCTAGCTAGCTAGCATATTTGCATATTTCACAGGAGAAATTAGACCACATTCATATTCACCTTAAACACAATGTTGTTTCTACAGTGCTTTGTTTATGCCAACTTAGTCTTTGTCTCTGGCCTTTGCATATTCCTTGCTTCTAGGAGCAGATATAAATGTGGAAAAGGGCTTTTGAATAACAATGACGTGTTAAAGGAGTGGTAGGTGACACCATGATGTTTCCCAAAGTAGATATAAGCTGGCGTCCAAGTACTTGCCTTTGGCTCGCTCGCATCCAAGTAGGATCGGCTTGCGTTAGAGCGTGAGAAACTTGAAAGTAAAACAAAAATGTGGAGAGAAAGCGGAGAGCGAGAATAGGTGTGTTTCAAATTAGGTGTTCATCAAAAAATCGTATTGACTTTTCAGTGTTTAGATGTAGTCAGTAAGGATTGTCGGAGAGCTGGGGGAACTGACCCTATTGTCTCCAAATCTCCGATCAATGTGAGAATCTTTCTGGCAGACTAAGTTATTGAACAGCAGAAAGAGAAAAGTCCCGACTGTTAACAGGAAAGCCATGAGTGATGGCGACCTGAGCTGCTGATACTCGGCTCTAAATGCACCCATGACACTCATATTTGGAAACACATCCCAGCATGCCGAAGAAGGCACAACGCATGTTAAGCACTGATGCATCACTACAAGCCTTGTGCTAGACAACCAGCTCCACAAGACAACGCCAGCAAGAAGACAGGCGATCATGGTTGCCAGGCAACGGGCTCTTGGCACTGTGTGTGGCACACTCCAGAGGCATTACCAACAACACGTCTGAATGAAACATTTCCCTTCCTTATTTATGGACATGTAGCACTCTGACTGCCTGGGAAAACGTGGCAGATGTGCTTAGTGCTGTAATTAATACTGCATCTGTGCAGATGTGTATGTATGTCACACAATCTACATTTAAGTGATCCTCATATATACCCTACACTAGCAAAGAGGGTTAACCTGGACATAAATATTTCACATAATATCTCATTACCCAACTAAGGATAGAGCTGACACACACACACACACACACACGAAAACACACCTGCCATTTCCCCATATTTTTCCCCACGTCCTGCCAGATCACAAGCTACACTAAGCAAAGAGGAATTACTGGATAATTCTGCCACAGGTAAGACAGAGTATGCCAAAAATGCTAATCCAACATTATTCTGGTTACAACCTTGCTTGCGTTTTCAAATCCGCTGCCTTGGTTTGGGAGACAAAGCAGACTTTGATCACCTTTCTCAAAGTCATAAATTTACGGCAGTGATACCGAGAGTGTGGTGCAGATTCCAATATACCAAGTTAGAGCTGCTCTGCCTTAAATAGCCATGTTGCCCTTTTATAAGCTATTAATAGCTGCATTCTTTCTGGCTGTAAATCAAGATGCAATCAAGTGCTTACTGTGTTCCCCACAAATATCTCCCTCTCACCTAGAATGGCATTACTTCAGAACGCTCCAAAAATGAGGCTGCATGTAGGAGCTTTTCGCTCTTACACATAACCTGCAGAATATCAGCATTGCTGCAGAGGAGAGGAGGGAGGAGAGGAAATGGGAGGAGGCTGATCTTCTGCTAAGAATATGACCAAAAGAGGGCAGCCAAGGCAAACGCAAGCTGGTGTTGTTCTGCAGCGAAAAAGCTTCACACTGCTTCTACAGATTCCCTGATTGGGGAAAACATCTCAAACATGCATACCTTCTGTTGACGTTCTGGGGGAAAGGGGAAGCAGTGATGGAGATGGAGAGAAAGACAGAGAGAATGTACCGTTTCACAGCCTGTGTACTGTTAGCCGGCCTCATTTCCCATAGTGAGGAAACACAAATGTGCAGAGAAGGGGTTTGCTCCTTTGTTTTTACTGACTGTGCTCCATTCGCAGCTATGCCAGGCATGGTGGGCTTCAGCCTACTCACATGAACGACCCACAGTCTGATAAGGAGAAATCAGAGGTCTTTTAGGTGCCTTTTGGAAAACCCCAACAAGCAGCCATGTTTTACTGAGTGTTGTCTCTTGTTCTGTCTGCACATGGAATGTCTAGTGTTCCCTCAGAGTGACCTTTGAGTTTTTTCAGGGCCTGCATGACAACCCCAAAATAAAGTGTTTTCCATAAAAATTTTTTTTTATGGAAGCTACTGCATTCTTAAGGACCTCCAAATCCACACAATTCTTCTGGTTCCCTTCCCAAATCTGCACCATGGCACAAACCTGTCTCAGGGGATTTACAAACAATTTCTTTGACCTCATGTTTTTTTTTTTTTTTTTTTTTGCTTTGACATGAATTATATAAATGTTATGTTTTTTACAAACCGATGTCCAATCAACTCAGATCTACAGACAATTCCTCTGACCTCATGGCCTGGTCTTAACACAGGTGAACTTTTATCATCTGAGGGATGATCAATTAAAACAAATACCACCTGTGTCTCTGAATACTGAAGTAAATGTGATATTTAATTTCTTTTATGTTTAATACATTTCTAAAACTTTCAAAATCTGTTTCAGCGTCGAGTATTTTTTTTTTACACAGTAATGATACAAAATAATTTCAGAAAGACTGTAATATGACAAAATGGTGATAAGGGGAAGAAATATGAATACTTTGTTAAATTCCCTCAAATACACGTTAGGGAATTTGACGGTAGATTTGACGGAAGATGGAAGAAGTCTTCCTGACTTTACATTAGACCAGCGCATGCTTCAGTTCTGTTCTTTATGTTGTTTATACAATTTCAGTGACCTACGAGACAGAGAGCGAGCCGTACAGCCTGCTGGGAATGTGATGTGAGCCGATGAAATGGCTCGTGCCTCTTTATCTATGCAGGAAAGAGAGAGAGAGAGAGAGAGAGAGAGAACACCCCTCCTCACTACCGTTTCGGACTGGCACTGCAGAGAAAACAAAAACACGGGCACACGCTGAGCAGCGAGGAGCCCAGCCCTCCCCCTCTCTGTGAAAACACCCAGGTCAGACAGCACACAGCCACTGCTGCACTCCAAATCACTGCAATATGCCGAGTGGCACGTATGCACATTCGCCTCAGGGATGAAACAAATTGTGGGCACAAGGGCTTCTTCCAGTCGCCACACTGTAACATTCCTCCGAGAGAGCACAGGAAATAAGGAGCATATAAAAACAAAGCGTTAGTGGCCTGGCAAGAACCTACTGACACACTTGGATTCTGATTCGTGGGCTTGTGCTCTTTTAGCAGCACACTGTAAACACTGCCCGGTGTACTAAGCGAGAGCATAATCAGAAAGCGGAATGTTAATCCACTTGTTCTTATCACCAGTCACAGACTTTATTTTCCATTCCTATAATTCAGCGGTAAAATAATATGCTCAGAGACGGTCAGCATTATGGAAAACAATTTCAGGCACTGTTTGCAAATTCATTCAGAAAACCACCTAAAAAAAAATGAACAGAATAAGAGCGTTTTTTATTCAGACTACTTGGAACGCTGCCGTATCCTATCATTTGCTGAGCTCTTCACGGTGGTTTGCAGAGCATGGAGCGTATCACACACTGAGAACCATTAGACTATTTAAGCACAGCCGAGCAAGAATGGCGCAAAGAAAATTAGAGTCCGCCGACGTGCGTCATCTCCGTGTTCCTGAGTGAAACGCTGCTCTCGCCATGCATAATTCCATACACGCACGTATGCTAAAGCACTCCATCTCTCCTTTTCCCTATCTCCACTCAACCTCTGCATTGTCCCATATTCTTTTCCAGGGCACACTGTACTAGTTATTTAGCTTGCTAGTAAACAGGTTACTTTTTAATTACATTTTTTTTTGCTAACATTGCAAACGCAAATTACCAGTGTTATTTTATCACTACATCAACATTTTCTAATAAAATTAACCGATTTTAATGCTTTCATTTTAATCACACCAGCCTTGCCAGCTAAACTAAGCACTTCAAGCTGAATGTGTTTATAATTTACTCTATAACAGCAGTTTGCAGTTATTACCACAATGAAAGATGAACATGTCACACAGCTCACTCCAAATATCCCAATACATAAAGAGAGGGCGTGTACAAAGAATACATCCTGACGCATGTATTTAGAGAAACTAGAATGTTCTGCCTGTGCTAACTCTAAATGAGTTCTCCTTATTATCTCTGCAGTTTATCCTAGACAGCAATGAGATCAAATAGCAAGAAAAGGACTTCCTCGGAAGTCTCCTGTCTCTCAAGGTTTTCTCCTGAGACACAAAGATCCCATTAATCTGACATAAGTCTCCTCTTGAGTTTCAGTAGAGATCTCAACAAAGTCACACGGTGTGCTCAAATTTGTCAAAAATAATTGTCAATTTCATTCAAGTTACTGCCCAGTTTACTTAAACAAATTGAACAAGCATACTAGTGTATATTTGAAGAGTAGTGTAATTTATTCATGCTTGTAATGTATCTGTGATATGCTAGACTGATTGTGCGCTTGTTTGGGGGAGCAGCTCTTAATCGCAGGTTTGCTTTCACAAAGAAGAATTCTTTCCAAACCGTGGATCGGTTGTGCAATTCCTTAGGGCACTTTGTGCACATAGGTTTGCAAAATGGTAGGCATTAGGTTCATTTGCTTTTTGTTTTTTGTATTATTTTCCTTTGGTACCAACCATCAAGAGGCAAAGAACAACGTTTTTTTGGATGGATGGATGGATGGCTTGTCATAATGCAGGAATGCCTGTAAATGAGGAGACATTCTCATATAAGAAGCCTTTCGGGCCATGCAGACCGGTATGAGCCGTGCATTTTTCATAATATCCTCAGTGCTGGCTCTCGCCCCTCTATACTGAGCTGATTACATGCTCCAGTCTTGTGTAAGTTTGGTTTTATACAGTCACTGAGCACTTTATTAGGAACACTATAGTAATACCGGGTAGGGCCTCCCTTTGCTCTCAAAACAGCCTCAATTCCTCGTGACATGGATTCCACAAGATTTTCGATACATTCCTTTGAGTTTCTGGTTCACGTTGACATGATTGCATCATACAATTGCTGCAGATTTTTCAGGTGAACTTTCATGCTGCGACTCTCCCGTTCTACCACATCCCAAAAGTCTTCTGCTGGATTCTGATCCGGTGGCTGGGAAGGATTGTCATGTTCACGAAACAGTTTGAGACAGCTTTGCTTTGCGGCATGGTGCATTATCATGCCGAACATAGCCATTAGAAGACGGCCAATTGTGACCATGAAGGGAGGGACATGCGCAGCAACAATACTCAAACAGGTTGTGGCTTTCAAGCACATTTCTGGCTACATTTTTCCAGTCTTCACCTGTACAGTTTTGGTGAGCCTGTGCCCACTGCAGCCTCAGCTTTCTGTTCTTGGCTGATAGAAGTGGAACCTGATGTGGTCTTCTGCTGTTGTAGCCCATCCGCCTCAACGTTCGACATGTTATGCATTCTGAAATGCTTTTCTGCTCACCACAATTGTACAGAGTGGTTATCTGAGTTACTGTAGCCTTTCTGTCAGCTCGAACCAGTCTGGCCATTCTCTGTTGACCTCTCTCATCAACAAAGCGTTTCTGTCCGCAGAACTGCCACTCACTGGATGTTTTATCTTTATTGTACCATTCTGAGTAAACTCTAGAGACTGTTGCGCGTGAAAGTCCCAGGAGATCAGCAGTTACAGAAATACTCAAACCAGCCAATCTGGCACCAATGATCATGCCACGGTCATGGTTGATGTGAACATCACCCAAAGCTGCTGGCTCGTACACGCATGACTATTGGCTGATTAGATAATTACAAGAATGTGTAGGTGTACAGGTGTTCCTAATAAAAATAAAAAGTGCTCAGTGAGCGTATATCAGTAAGGTGTTCTGGAGGAAACTGGAGAATCTGGAGGAAACCCACACAGAAAACATGCAAAACTCCATGAACAGTAGACTTACTCCACTGTTTTCCATCCTTCCATGGCTCAGTGACTTTGATTGGTAGAAATTTCAAGTGGTAGTAAATATATTTGGCAACAAATGTAGTTATTTTTGGCGACACATGTATTTGCCCTAAAATGTCACTATTAAAATGTCGTAAAACTGCTGCACATAACGGAAAGTGCATGTTCTGGCTTGTTTACGCTTTCTGCCCTACGTATCAAACAAAAAATATCGATAAGGGCGCACAATACCTGTGTTTACAGAGAACAGACTCTTGTCCATTTTTTTGAAGCTGAAACCTGTGTTTTACTATTACATATTCACATTACATACAGAGCCAAATGAATGATGAACAGAATAATGAACAGAGGCACTAAAGAGAGAAAATCTACCCATACTGCCACCAATTTTATTTACCAGTTACGTTTCACTTAGTCTGATTTGAATGAAGTCATTTACAAACATTACTTAACATTCCGTACCATTTCTTTTGACAGTTTTACTATATTCACTATTCCAAAATGTAATTTTAATACGTTTCACACTTGACCTACATTTGTAAGCCAACTTGCTGGTTGCTGCGGCTAATTTTGTCTTCTTTTTGCAAAAATAAAAATGACACATAAAATCTTATGAGCAAAGTGTTCATTACTTGGGGTCTTGAATAACGACTGTTTCAAATAAACATTTTTTTTAAAAAGTGTTTGAAATAACCCTATACACCGCGGTTGTGGAAATTCCCTGCAAAGACTTCATCACTATAGAATGGAAAACACCGACAGCATCTCATATCACATTCAGCGACCATGTGATGGTGAGGAATTAGTTTGGAGTGATTTAAGGAGGCCTTTTAATAGGGTATTAAGCTATTTTTGCTTTTCTAGGCTGCCTTTTTTGTAGATTTATTCTTTTGTTTTTCCATCGCGAATTACATGACTATTCAAATTTAAAAAGAAATCTCAATGTGGTTAATAGTCCTTTCAGCTTAGATCATGTTTTCATAAAATGTGTATACTGTGATGTACACTGCCAGTCAAAAATTACTGAACACTTGGCGTTTATGTTTTATCACTATTATTACCACAGACCAAATAAAATGATTAAATAAGCAGAGCTAAAGCGCTGTGGAACTTATTGCTTTCAGATCCTAATGGACTCTTAATGAGTGCTTTATTAAAGACAGGTGCACTTGCAGGGTAAACATGTTAAGCCTATAGGTAAAAAAAACACGTAGTGCCAGAACTAACTGTAAAACAAATGTGCTGTGTTATAAGTGCCTAATTAGTGCGCTAAGAAATTAGGTCTTTCTCACTTAGATTACAGAGTGTGTTACTAGAACAACATCTAGAATAATACAGTATAAAGTTATATTTTCACATTTTACAGTATTTCAAATAAGGTAATTTAAACAAAAATGTTTAAATATAGGGTGTTCAAATTTTCTTTTACTGACACGCGTTATACTGTACACAATAATCTACAACAGAAGACAAGTGTTATTTCTTGATTGCCATAGATGCATTTAAAATACTTGCAGGTTCTCAACACTGTAGTAGCAGCTGAATCACGCTGCCATGAGGCCCTCTGGGTTATCCGATCTGTCTAAATACTGTAGCTTTCACATTTAGGTTGTGAATGTTCATGTAAAATATGGATGGACGCCAACATAATTAGACAACTGCAGTTTAAAGTAATGCACCCTGGATGGATAAAACCACATGCTGATGGTGTAAATGTGGTCAGACTGCTCGAGATCTGATCACCCATTGTGAGAGCAGCAGGGCTACGAGGTAAACTGAGAGGAATGTTAGCTTAACCAATCGTAGAGCAGCAGCAGCGGGCTTGGTGGAAAGGAGGGGGCTGTCAGTGATTGACATGTTATTGAGTCTGGAGGAGAAATGTGGTAAACAAGTTCTCCCTGGCGCGGCCAAACAGCCAGATAAGCCGTGTTCAAAGCATCAGATGAAATGTTATTGGTGAAATACGGGATGCAGAGCTCAAAGTACATCATCAGCATGTTTTCTGAAAGCTATTTGGCACAAATGTTCGGGGAAACAATGCAACTTCCCGGCTTTCAACATAAACAGCCAACGTGTTGGCATGGATACTGCTGTACCTCCTTCAGTTTATCGCTGAAGTAATCAAAGGGGAAAAAAATAAACCAACCAATACAAACTACTGGTGATTTATCATCAGAACATGTAGTGCTCAAAATGTCCTGGGCATTATAAATGTGATATGAGAATTCATATTTGAAGGGTCTCATGTCATGCAGAAGCATATCACTACTGAGTAATTCCTGCTTATGTAGCCCTTCAGAAGAATGCAGAAAAATAGTAAAATATTCATGTGCATAAAACAGATAGTATCAGTTTATTAATTTTTCACATTTTTCTCCCCAATTTGGTCACATGCCTAATCCCACCAAGCAGCCAGCTCTCCCCTATGAGCTATTCACCTGGGAGGGCGACGGATAACACACGCTTCCTCCGAAATACCTAAACCCAGCAAACCATATCTTTTCAAACTCCTGCTCGTGCTGTATCACAGAACAGCACAACACACTTGAAGGAAAGTGCTATCTACCCTCTTACACATACTCGATATGCTCGGCCACGAATGGCTGTAGCACGGTCGTGATTCAAACGCGCAATTTCCCGGTTAATGCTTTTCAGTTGCGCCAACATATTTTTAAGAAACACACAAATAGGTGTATAAATGTGTGTGCATGGTGCCCTGCCATGGACTGGCGTCCTATCCAGAGCGCATTCCTGTTTGGCACACAGTATTCCCTGGATAAACCTGTTACTCAACATGAATAAATGAATAAATTCCCTCCAATCCAACTCCATTAAGTTAAAAAATGGGTCTGATATCGCTCTTGAAAGAGAAGAGTCTGGCTGAAACACGCTGTTCTATGTGGAGTGTCTCTTATATTTGTTGGTTAGAACAGTTAAATATAGACCTAAGTGGATAATTTAAAAGTGATTTTTTTTTTCCTGTACTTGCAATTTTATCCTTTATTCTTCCATGGCAAGGTTGACATTTGCATGGAATTGCCCTTTTATTGGAGAAAACACAAGTTTTATTAAAAACAAATTAGCCTACATAGCTTTTCTAATTGTATAGTAACAGTGTTGTGCAATCACACTTTCCTTCCAGCTCACATAAAGACCATACTATGTGTCTCTGTGTGCAAAATGTTCTTATTGTTGTCCATGAAACGAACTTAGAAACATTTAATACGTAAACACACAGATCCAGCCATAACATAGCCAAGCAGGGCCTAAAACCTGATTATAATTTATGGTCCTGGCTTTTAAAAGTAGCCTAAACTTTTCGACATGCACTTCATTCCAATGCGGGAACAAAGTGCACTTGTCAACATTTGTCTTGAAATGCGTCGGAATAATCAGTTCACAAGATGCATTAGGTTGAACTTTATTTGACCCAGCCACTCATCCTACAGTCCATACCAACATTCAAGCGGACCAGCCAAGAACATCATTTTGGGGAAATTCATCTGCTGCCTACTTGTAAGAAACGGGAAATGGAAAATCTTGTTGGAAAAATCACAGTTAGTCTTGAACAAGTGACAGGCAAGTGTTGCTGCGTGATAAAAAAGAAGAAAATTCCAGGTCCCAATATGCGAATGCAGGCCAAGCGACAGTTTATCAGGAGAAGGGGGAGCTTGTGTGTAGGGATGTAGAAGCTTTCAATTAGCCAATTCAAAGAAGCTTTATTTTTTGATGAGTATAGAAGTGTATGCATGTTTTTATACCTTTTCTTTTAAAAAAAAAAAAAAAAAAAAAAAAAAAGAACAAGCATGTCACACAGGTTATTTGATATGATACACTCTTCAAAACTAAATTCACTCTGGTCAATCTGAAGCATTAATTCATCAGTAACCACATGGCCACTTAATCAGCACTTACTCCTCATCCAATACTGAGTACTGGTATTGGTGGTGATACTGGCCTGAAATAGTTTATTGGTATTGGATAAGATAATCCAATATGTTGATTTATTTTTGTCACGAACATGTGTTATGCTGACTGACATGATGCAGATGTTGCATGAGAACTTGCATGAAATCACCCCACCACCACAATGTTGTGTAGAACTTGGCAAGAGCAAACTGCAGAGATTTGGCTTGGTTACTGTCAGGATGCTGGTTCAGATGCATTTTGGGTGTCCAGAGGTCTCATATCTCATATGAAGAAAAGAATCATTCCTGAGCCCTCATAAGCACAATCATCACTTATTTCAAATCCTTTCCTGAAGCAGACACTTCAAATAATGGTCAAAACAACCAGATACCAACCAGTAAGGCCTTGATTTTGGATGATTTTGTGTGTATTCTGATCTACATCTCAAGTTACTTTTTGAGAGTGGACCATGTGCGGACTCAGAACCGCTACATATACATTTGACCACATCCTCAAATTAGAACCCAAATCCTCCGCAGAGAGCAGGAGTGGATTAAAAAAAACATTACTAGGTACATAGATACACAGATTCACAGATACAGATATAAGCATTACTCTGAAACAAAGCATTCAATGGTCTCTACGTTCAGGTATGCATGGTATTTCCCATGACCCAAACTCTGTGATTCGCTCTTTAACTCCTACACATGTACACCATTGCTTCCATCCTTCCATCTTCTTTATAGCTATATATATATATATATATATATCATGGGGTGGCAAAATCTGGTGTACTCCTGCCTCACTCCCAATGTTCCCTCTGGATCGTCAGTGTTCCATCCCTCAGGTTCTGGATTCACGCAACCCTGACCAGGATAAAGTGGTTACTGAAGATGAATGAATGACTACACAGTACGTTAAAGATCCTATATGTATACTGTGCACATGTTTTACAGCCTTAGGAGAGTTTACATAAATTTGATATACCACACAGCCGGTTTAAATTTTATGTGAGTTTTAGTAACTGAACCCCTTCAACAGTGCTATACAACACACACACACACACACACATACACATACCATCTATTTTGTGAAGAAACTACTTAAACACACACACATTATGAGGGCAATCCACAAAGCTCAAGATCTTCACTTCTACTATGGCCAGGGAGCACAACTGTTAAATCACTAATACTTAATGAGAGCTGCTGCTCTTCATTACCGTATTAAATCATACCTATATTAAATAACGCTGAAAACCACTGCTTAAAATAACAGCGTACAAAACTCTTCTAGCTCAAATGGAGTCTATTTGCAATACAGATGATTGTCATCTATGGAGATGATCGAAGAGCTGTGCAAGAGCTACGGTGTATTTACTGGATAAGTCCGCTTACATCTGCTTAGAGAAAACCATCAACATACATGTCATTAATTTGTATAAATCACATTAAATGTTCTAGTTGTTTTTATTTTTTTTACATAATATTTGTACAGCAGTTCAGAGACGTTTTTAGTAAAGTCTGGTTTAGTCCCATATTGTACTCTGTTGTTTCTGTGCAGAGCTTAACACTGTATTACGCAAAAGTCTTAGGTACATGAGTAAAACAAAGATGCTTTCAAAAATAATGAAATGAAAATGAATCAAAATCAACATTCAGTCAGTGTTCTTAAGTACACTGTTGTGCAGTTTTTATAAGAAAATCAGCTAGAACACTGTTGCAGGTATCATCGGAGAACTTGCCACAGTTCTGCAGACTTCATCGCACTTTCTTCTGTCTCTGCAGCTCTCAGACAGCCTTGATGATCAGGGCTGTATGTAGGCCATGCCATCTGTTACACAACTCCATGTTTTTCTTCGCTGCTCTTACATATCTCACAGCAGCATGTCTCTCTGCAGTGCTAAGTATGAAGTGTATGATTTGACACCACTGAATTTCCGCAGAAGAAAAATTCAATAGCTTAAACCTGTGCGCTTCATTTCTGCACCATTTCTGCTCGCCATGACAACCTCCTTTTCTTTTATTCTTACAAGCATGACAATTATCGAAGCATGTGATTTCACTTCATGTCTTGGTGGCACACTTTCACTGCTGTTAAAGCTCACTTACTGTAAAACTGCTAAAAAAAAATGAGGTGGACTGTATAATACATAACCAGCTAATTGCAATTATTTAAGATGATCTGGATTATTTAAGATGATACGGTCAAGCACACTGTGCACAAACATGATCATTCGCAAAGATTTTTTTCCAATACCATTAAATCAAATTTGAATAATTTTCCCCAAATAAGACTTTGAAATATGAACTATTTGTAACTATTTTAGTGGAGATGTTACTTGACGAGGACATGATCTGTTTTTGACAGTACATTATTCATTTTTCATGTTTTTTTTTTTTTAAATAGTACACTGTTTATTTTTCAGTAGTCCCAGCCTCGGACACTCTGTTCACGTGCCGCAGAGCGGCTCAGACCTTTTGTTCGTTTTTCTGGCCACAACCTTCAGAATCTTGAAGGTTTCAATCTGATTAGCTCGCCACACTTCATTGTATACACACTTCTATGCTCCAGTGAGAAAACAAACTTTTGAAACACTGCAACACAATTAGTTTGACAGAGCAAAGATAGCAAAGAGACAGCCACAGGCCTGGCAAAAGGTTCACAGAACTCTGCCTTATTACAGAGGTTTTTGTGAAACTAGTAGTGGTGAGTAGATGAGATTTGCCAGCAGGTTACTAGAAAGTGGTTCCTCACCTGCCATGTCAGTCAAAATAGTCCACCAAATTTTAGCGGCCTGGTTTGCAAAACTAATTGTTTATGGCTCTGGTGGGGTTGTAGATAATGATCCCTAGACAGCCTCTACATCCTCCATTAAGGCAGGAAGTTCTCTATCTCTCACTGGGTCATCCAGGTCTCTGATGTCCTGTTTGTGGAAAAACAAGTCATATTTGCTGGAACTGGACTTTCATCCAAGCTCACTATCAAGATTTGAGACATGACCTTCCATGCCCCCGCTGCCCCAAATGCTAATCCACTCTTCTAATCTCAATAGGGGAACATCTCTCCCTGTACACACCTCCAACATTAACCGAAACAGACCATCAAAATCAAGTTCCAAGCTTAAATCGACAGCAATTAGCAGCCCTGCCGAGAGGTGGAGAATGCCAAGGCTGCAATCCTGAAAGCATGCCACTGGCAAGCTAATGCAAATAAAGTGATGGGTTTTTTTTAAGCTTCTGCAGATCCAGCAGCGTTTCCTCTCAGTGTACGGGGTTGCTAAAAATATTCCGCTTCTCAGATCTGCTTTATTAGATTCGGGGAGTTTCCTGGCAGCTCAGAGCTTCGAGTTTATCCTGCTCCTGTGGGGGAAGCCACAGTTCGCTGCAGGTACGTCAGAGACAGAAACAGAAACAATCATTATCCTGAGGGACGTGTCAAGGGTGATTATCAACTGCAGTTAACAGTCATTAGTATATTTCAATACACAGTCTGAGTGTATGTAACAGAACCTGTACTGATTATAAACACTGCACTGCTGCAATGAGAATAGCAGAACACCGATGCATGTGACAGCAAAGAATCTTCAACCTTTATCTCCTTTCCAACTTCATTTTTCCCTATCATTGAATCATTAAAGCGTAACGTGCGTGTGTGTGTGTGTGAGAGAGAGAGAGAGAGTTTGTAGGGTGTGAGATACAAAGATAGGAAGGTGGGAATCCTCCATGGCTGTGTTACAGCTCAGGTGTTTTCTCCATCTTAGGTGAGACTTCAACAGGTTGTCAAGGGCATTCTGTCTGACAAGATGCCTCGTCCTAATCTGAACTCCCTCGGCATTCTCCCTCCCTCTCTCCCGCTCTTCTACAGCTCTCCTGTTGCATTGGCTCGTCTCCCTTTTGTTCTTCTTTGAGTGGCCGGTACACGTCTGCCACATTTTTCTCTGGCATCCCCAGCTACTTAACATTCGGCATCTGGCTCCCCACGCACACACTCATGGCACACTTGTATTCTTTTATACTATTTAATTTGGGAGAAGGGAGGAGAAAAATAAGGCTTATGTGTGTGGCCCTTCTTTTTGTTCTGAGAGAGGGACAAGCCTCGTGCTGTGGTCCTCTTTAGAAACAGCAGCTGGTTGGAGCGAGCTGAGCAAACCCGGCCACCCCTGCTTCTTTCTCTGCTTTTGTTTCTCCCTGCTTTCATGTGTGCTCCACAGACAAGGCTCCGGCTGGACCGGTAACTGTGGCGGCAAGCCGCAGCTAAATAGCCCAAACACCTCTTTTTTGGCCTCTGTTTGTCATGGAAAGCTTGGTGCAACTCCCAAATGTAGCTTTATGAAACGTACTTCATTACTGTAAATTTCAGCTCACTATAGTTCAGGAGGGATTTCATGAAGCAGGAGAACTAATTTCTTTCTTTTTTTTTTTTTTACAGCTGACAGGAGAACAACAGATCCATCTTTCCAAATGAGAGGAAGGAAGTGAGTGGCGTTTGATGACTTCCCCTCATCTGCACTCGTTTCCTCGAACTGGTGGCTCAATGGGCTGTATTTAACACCCCCTTACTTCCACATATTTTTTAGGTGGGTGAGAATAAAGATAAATAAATGGGTGATAATAAATGCCATTAAAAATACTACACCAAGCAACTATTAGTGAACTGTAAAAATAAGTCAGGTCAATAATGTGTGCTTATTTATTGTAGGCCAAATAAAATGGTAGCCAAAGTGTGTAAACTGTACGCCATGAATTCTCCATTCCTTTTCAACCGCTCTAAATATCCAGCTAAAGTTTCCAGCATACTCGAATGTGACTCAAATATGAATAACCTCCATTTTGTACTCTTTAATGACTTTTGACATTAACAATAGCAGTTACTTTCAAGTGGCCTTTCAGCTGTGCCCTTTAATGAGAAAATGTGACAGTTCTGTCACAAAAGGAACAAATATGATAGGAGTGACAAATATTTTAGTTAGAGGAACAGACAGAGTGTGACTGACAGTTTTGACCTTGTAGGGACATTTGGTTTTTTTTTTTCATAAACAGCAACTTTTATTTAAAAAGCTAAAGAAGCCTTTCAGTTATTGAGGTTCATGTTAGATATGGGTGTAGGCAAAACTTTAATAATTATGTCATTGGAAGTTCTTCACAAGGATAGTAAGACAAAAGTGTGTGTGTGTGTGTGTGTGTGTGTGTGTGTGTGTGTGTGTGTGTGTGTGTGTGTGTGTGAATGGCACAGGACAGCTGACAGCTCTCCCCAGCTCCTACTCATGATTGGCTGCTGATGACATCATTATTCTATTCTCCCCATTTCACCTTCTCTGTGTACAGTCCAAACTTTCTCTCTGTGCTCCTCTCTGAATGCAAGCTTTAACTCTTTCTTACACAAGCCAGTTCATTTCCTTGTACCTTTATAAAACTTTTACATTTGAACAATTTTGTTAATTAATCACGGTGTCTTAACCACTGTCACACAATCTTAATGACGACACAACATTCTGTTACTAGTCATGCTCCTTTTTTGTTAATGCTCTCTCTCTCTGTCTCTGTCTCTCTCTCTCTCTCTCTCTCTCTCCCTCATATACACACACCCTCACAAGAATAGAGCCATTTAATCAGGACCCATGAAATCAATCATTACGGTCATTTCAAAGCACTGCTTGACAGGGGAGCCTCTGATGTCTCCCAAGGGTCATATAGCAGATGGCCTTTCATGGACACAGGGGGCACGGGCCTAGAACATTCTCCACCACTGTCTAAGCTGATATACTGCCCAGGGGACATATAGGAAATGTGAAGGTATGAGGAATGTGGACTTTGCTCTTATTTGCTTTGCAGTGTACACGTACCGTGTCATAAGCTAAAGGAGAAAAGAAGAGAAGAAGAAGAGATCAGACTGGCGTGATGACCATAGACCTTTGCCCCTACCAAGGTGGTCCATCCTGACATCATAGACACTGATCCACTGGATGATATTCCATGGCGTTAACTATGTTGTTAACATGAAGGCTTTTAGTATTAAGAGGCCACTATGCTAAGGATTCAAAAAGTGTTGGTCTGTCAATAAGGTACAGTGAATATTAAAAGTCTACACACCCCTGTTAAAATTGCATTTTTTGTGATATAAAAAATGAAACAAAAATAAATCATGTCAGATCTTTTTCCGCCTTTAATGTGATATAGCAACAAACTAAATTCAGGTGAAAAACAAACAGAAATTTTGGGGGGGCAGGGTGGGGAGTTGGCATACGTACAGTTACCTGGTTGCATAAGTGTACACACTCCTTTACTAATACTTTGTTAAAGCACCTTTTGCTTGTAAAATATTACTCAGTCTTTTTCGGCAAGAGTCTACCAACATCTTGATTTGCCAATTTTATTCCACACTTCCTCGCAAAAATGCTCCAGATCTATCAAACTGGATTTTTTTTTTTTTTACATCACAAAACCCTGCAATTTTAACAGAAGTGTGCAGAATTTTTATACACTGTATGTTACAGTTCATTCATTTACCTTCATTAAATGCTTTATCTTGGTCAAGGCTGCAGTTTTATACCTCCCACTTGAGAAAAACAACAGAAAACCAAGACACCAATCCTTCGCAGTGGAGTATGTTGGCTAAACAGATACCGATCAGTCATAACATTAAAACCACTGACAGGTGAAGTGAGTATCATTGATTATCTCATTACTATGACACCTGTCAAGGGGTGGGATATATTAAGCAGCAAGTGAACAGTCAGTTCTTGAAGTTGATGTGTTGGAAGCAGGAAAAATGGGCAAGTGTAAGGATCTGAGCAACTACGACGAGGTCAGATTGTGATGGCTAGACAACTGGGTCAGCGGATCTCCAAAACTGCAGGTCTTGTGGAGTGTTCCCATGTCAAAATAACATCCACATGAATGCCAGGACCCAAGGTTTCCCAGCAGAACATTGCCCAGAGCATCACACCGCCTCCGCTGGCTTGCCTTCTTCCCATAGTGCATCCTGGTGCCATCTCTTCCCCAGGTAAGTGACACACACGCACCCGGCCGTCCACATGATGTAAAAGAAAACGTGATTCATCAGACTGAGCTGCGATGTGTGTTCTGACACCTTTCTATCATAGCCAGCATTAAACTTTTTCAGTTTCAACTTGTTCTACAGTAGCTCTTCTGTGGGATCGGACCAGAAGGGCTAGCCTTCGCTCCCCGCGTGCATCAGTGAGCCTTGGGAACCGATGACCCTGTTGCTGGTTCACAAGTTGTCCTTCACTGGACCACTTTGGGTAGGTACTATCCACTACATACTGAGAACTCCCCATAGGACCTGCTGTTTTGGAGATGCTCTGACCCAGTCGTCTAGCCATCACAATTTTGCCCTTGACAAAGTCACTCAGTTCCTAACGCTTGCCCATTTTTCCTGCTTCCAATGCATCAACTTCGAGAACTGACTGTTCACTTGCTGCCTAATATATCCCATCCCTTGACAGGTGCCATTATAATGACATGATCAATGTTATTCACGTCACCTGTAAGTGGCTGATCTGCTGAGATATATATATATATATATATATATAATTTCAGACACAGTGTCACAGTGTGTGTGTAAGAGAGAGAGAGAGAGAGAGAGAGAGAGAGAGAGAGAGAGAGGGAAAGAGGGAGACAGACAGACAGACAGACAAAGATGTAAACAGTGGGTGGTGTAGACCGGTCTGAATAACATGAATTGATATCTGGACCAGACAGGTGTCTATTGTCTGGCACGCAGTATGATGCAGAGTGAGGAGTGAGAGAGAGAGAGAGAGAGCAAGCACAAGAAAGGGCAAAGGAAAATAGTGTGAGTCAAGCCCCCACCCCCATCATTAGCTGTTAGTCAGATTAAGAAGGGCTGGCCATGTTCTGTGCAGGCAGGAGAGGTGAAACATTGTTGCCTCTGTACTGCACAGCTCAAAAAGCCCACATCAGATCCTTACCAATCAGCACAGCAATCAACACCAGGCCTGGCCCCTAACGCCCACCAACAACAACCCCCTCCTCAACACACACACGCACACACACACACACACACACAAAATACTTTCCTTAGACATAGCAACATGTTGCCCAATGCCCACGAGACTACCATAACAACAGTTCTTGTGCAAGCACAGGTGGGGGGTAAGAGGGATAAAGGGTTGCTTATGCACGGCTATCCAAGGAAGAGGGAAAGAAAGAGCCACAGGCAAAGCATTAACCACTCCGAAGAAGCAGGATTTCCAGAGATGATTGAAACAGAATAAAACGCCCCCACGCACACACCCAAACAAACAATGGCCCCCTTTGTGCAGTGTTGTGCCACAGACGCAGCCAGGTCTGACATAAAGACACAGTCTGAAAAGGCAGGGACTGACTCCCCCCTTCCCCCTTCCCGTATGTGCGCGCACACACACACACACACACACACACACACACACACACACACAGTCCGCCATGACGCAGCAGCAACACCAACAAGGCACTGCAGCGCTAGAACTGCAGCCCACTACAGGGCCCCTGCTCTCAAAAACATGCCTTTTGTCCCCCTGTAGGCTGTCTTACACCTTCCCCCCAAAACACACAGGCACACACAGTCAGCTCTGCTGCTCAACATGCAATACCCTTATTGTACAGAAGGGGGTCAGAGAGGCTCTCCTGCACTGTGAGACTTCCACAAGAGAGAGAGAGAGAGAGAGAGAGAGAGAGAGAGAGAGGGAGAGAGAGAGAGAGAGAGAGAGAGAGAGGGAGAGGGGGGGGGGATGGGTGACGCTTCAGGCAAAAGCACCGTATAATTAGCCGGAGCCAAACAAAGATGTAAATCGCTCACTCGGCAGAACAGAACAGAGATATTCGTGCCAGACGCGGCTTCTTTTACCCCTCAGGTCTGCACTTCATGAACAGCCAAACAAACAAAAACACCAATTAATGATGAACACATGTAGCACCAATTAAGCCCAGCATCCACAAGCCAACAAGCATTAGTTAAACTCAAATTAATGGCATTTCACTTTTGGCACTCAGAACGGCCACATTGTCTGACCTGCACTCCAGCAAGCTCTTCTACATGGAGAAGCCTTTTGTCAAATGTAATAGGCAACCGCAACTTCCAGTGCACAGACAGCCGTCTCTGCTTGACAGCTGATGTATTTTTGCTACAAAGGCAGGCCAGTGTTTCCTGAGGGTTTGGTGGGAGCCTGAATAAGCACTCGTCACTCACAGCCCTCTTCAGCCCCATTCACACAACTCAATCAATGGAATATCCACACACACACACCCACAGCCTAGGGCGTTTCCTATATTCTGCTCAACTCAACTTCTAACACCAATTAGTAATATACACACAAACACACACGTTTGTCTAACTATCTTTGTGAGGACCTTTCATTGACAAAAATCCTATGCCTACACCTAACCACTAACCAGGAACCCTCACTGACTAAGACTCTGAGTTACTGTTCAAAAGGTTGGAGATTCAAGCCCCAGTACTGACAAACTTCCCTTAAGCAAGGGCTGTAACCCTGTGCTCTGACCCCAACTTCAATAAACCAATAAATGCTTCTTCTTCTAAAGAAGAACACACAGAGAGAGAGTGTCTCTCCAAACATGAACTATCTAAAATTCAGGGTGATTGAAGGTAGATATCTGTCCATGCAGAAAGAACATCCTGTTCTTAGAGATAAATGATTTGTAAGACTTCCTCTACAAAACCCAATCAAGGACAGAAAGTTATGACTCCAGATTTCATCAAGTTCCTAAGCTGAATGAATTCCATTTGAATACACAATGAGCACTTTTCTATCAAAATACTTTATCACGGCAGAAAAAACTAACTTCATATCAAGGTCACAATATGGTACTTTTTTTTTTTTTTTTTTTTTTTTTTACATATTATGACATACAATTTACGATAATATAGACCTCTGAGTTTTGACTACATTAGCTCTAAATGCTCAATAAGGTAAGTTTAGTAAGCGCAATTGTTTATCCTGCTAGCTAGAATAAATTATGATGAAAACTGTTATTGAAATATTGACAGACTGGCACAAGTCTGTACATGTCCTCAGCTCAGCGACATCAGATTTCCTCAAATCCTGTTTCATTAATGTTTTCAACACAACCCTAATCAAATCATAATCAAAACGTAATGCGCAGAAAACTTTAAACGTTAATATCATTTATGTAGAACATTTGCTGGAAAAATATGAGCTTCCTAACTCAGGCGTGTTTTACCTTAGCCTAATGTAAGACATTACTGTTTCTTCATCAGGCTCTAAAGAAGCTATGCGTAACATTTATATTATCAAAGCAAAACTTGTTGAAAAACATAAATTTGTCAACTAGCTAGCAGAATAAAGTTACAATACATTAGCTATCACGTAGATATACGTATGTAGGTAGATTTTGTTGGCGACAAAGCTGAAGTTTGAACGCCATAACTTTTATATAATAAGTATTTTATTGCACTTACACTTATAAACAGCTGCAATTTGTGACTGTTTGGAAAAGGCAATTGTGTCAGATTGCACAAGTCTACAGTCATGTTGACTCAATCGCTTAAACCTTCTTGGAATCATAAACAAACTTCCCTTGAGATAAGAAAAAAAAACTGCCCTAATGTTTGTGAAAAGTGAGTGTTAAAAAAGCTGGACTATTTTACTAATTATCATGTTAAAATAGTATTATTTAATAAACCAGTACCTGTTTTTTGGATGAAGCCTCTGTACCGTGCACCACTGCACCAGCTGATGTCATGTCACAACTTGCTGAGACTTCAGTGAAAGCCGTGTTGCAAATGCAACCACATATAAACACTGAAGAACCATTTATCAGATGTTTATGTAATGTTTATCATATACTAGATCAAGGTTTACACTGGCTCTGAGGCGTGCAGGAAAATAAAACAACGTTACAGCTGTATCTTGTAAAAAAAAAAAAAAAAAAAAAAGCACTCATGAAAAGGCAGTAAAAACGTGAACATGCTCAAATGTCTAGATGGCCAATCATCACTTCAGTTACAGGAAACACTTCATTTGCAGTCAACTGTACTCGACAGAATAACTGACAGCCTGATGCCACCAATCTGTAACAGTCAACCTGTAATGTTAATGATTATAGTGCAGAACAGATGGGAAAATATAATGCATATAAGAAAGGTCATGGCAGCCATTTTTGAAAGGAAATAGCACAACAAGCCTGGCACAGAAAACAGAGCAGGGCGATGAATGAATCAATCAAAGACTGCGAGATTATGACAGATAACGATGAAGGCAGGTAATAAAGGATGCAGGGAGATGATGGGAAATGATTCCCAAAGGTATCCAAAGGTATAAAGATGAGACAGAACACAGCAGTAAGATAAAGGTGTGTGAGATAGCGTTCAAGATGCAGGTGAATTCCTTTCACGCGCCTGCAGGCTGAAAATTCTTGGCTGGTGTGCGGAGCTGCACACCTGAAGTGTATACAGCACGTGCGTCCTGCTCCGTCTCGCTGTCTACCCTCACTGTTAGTGCTCACAGCTCAGGAATGAGATTATTATGAAGGTCACATCACCTCCTACACATCTTTTCCATTTCAAATATGTGAAGGCACTCAAACACAGAACATTCCAGATCCAGACTTGCTGTAAATAATATCTGTCAAGCCTGATTTGTAGCGAATTCCTTTGTTAGCTATTGAATCAGGTCAAAGGGGTTAAAGGAGTCTCACATGTGTCTGCTCAGATCACAAAGTCTCAAGGAAGTAGAGTGAGAAAACACGTCTACAGATCTCTGTTAATAAGGCATACGTGGTTATACTTAAGAAATATCGGTTACATTGAATATCGGCACGATATTCAGTATAACCACACGATTACAAGAGCGATATTGCTCTTATACGACAGTTCAATAAACAAGAAATTAATATAGGGTATGTGACATTTCAAAAGTCATATTCCTGAAAGGTTTCGTTTGCCATGTCCGTTGATGATGCCACTAACACTACTGTAGTAACCGTTTACAACCAGGAAGTGGAATTACACTGCCCTCCAAAAGTTTGGAAACGCCTGAACAAAATAGGGTTTTTGGGCAATATCAGCATAAATCCTCTTTAGTTAGTGACCATTTTGCATTGATAATAAGGGACAACACAAACTATGAAAACATATTTTATTAAATAAAAAGTTTATGAACATAAACATGAACATAACATAGAAAAATACTCAAATTTT
>CM040980.1:13823209-13838430 GCA_022985145.1 Pangasius djambal
CATATGTAGCGAACACAGACGAGCACAGTGAAATGTATCAGTGAAGTTACAGTAAATATAAGCCCTCTTGGAAAGTCGACAGATTTTCAAGATCAAATTAGTGGACTGGAAGTAACTATAGTGTAAAATATATTATTCAAAATGCACATTATTGCTATTGTTACACCTGAGTCCCTTATTCAGAAATCAAAGATGAGACAGCAGTATTCAGAAGTCAAAGATAAGATAGCTGTATTGCATGTATCATTATAAATGGGATTTATGATTTCTCAAAATCTCATAATTTGCATAACAAGTTTGTTGAGGCACCAAGTCCTTCAGATTTAAATGAAAAATGCAGTGTCCTAAAGAACCCAAGTCAGAATTGGGTTGCAGCTGTGATGGGAAGCAGGAATCCAAAGAGTCATTTGCAGCTTCACTGGTTAACAAACAAAACAGTCTTTGAATTGTGGACATCATGAACAATGAATCCTATGACAAATATCGGTTATAATTAAAAAAAAAAAAAAAAAAAAAACCTGAGTCAGCAAATTTCTCCAGCAAGGATTCAATAAAATGCTGTGATTTGCTTTGCTTATTTCTCAATAAGCCAATCGTGCTCAAATGAACTTAACAAAGACAAACTCAGTTTAATGAACGTTTGAAGAACTTTTCCCCCAAAATTCAAAAATGAGATTTTTTTTATTTCTATTGGCACAGAACTACTGTCCACCAGACGTTTCTAATTATTTAGGAATTTGAAAGGAAGTAGCTAAAAATGAGAAATGGGTCCAGTGCTCTGCCCACCCTCCCCATACACACATATCGCAACATGCGTCACTCTAACCTTGATGACCCTTGGTTGCTCGTGTAATGCCAAGACGTAACTGCTGGCCATAGTAATCAGACTGTGGATCAGTAAAGTAATGGCACATCACATCAGCACAGACCGCCCTGTTATACAATGTTTCCGCAAAACATAGCAGTGGGTATGTTCTCAAAGTATCTGAAGGTTCGAAGTAGACCCCAACTGACCAAATTAGGAGAAAAAGTGTATGTTTGTTTTAAAAGTAAGAGTTCTCATTCGTTCTGGGTAACACACCTTTCTGGCACTAAAACCAGGTCCTAAACATAGGAGTAGCCTCAAGAATGAGTCTAGAGTCAAAAATTCAAACACGAACACTCCTAATCAACTGCTGCTGGCGATTAACAGTGGTCCAGTTCATGTTTTTTTTATATATTAAATGACGACGAGCTTGAAAATAAGTATGACGTTGATTATGATTGTGTATTTCAATGTTTATGGAGTTGTAAGAATGCAGTCACCTCACAGGCAGGACTGGCAGAGCTCAAAGTTTACCCGTGTCTCTGCTACATGGCCACGTTAAAATTGCAGCTATGCAGTCATCCATGTGATGTGGTTTACATGCCCTCTCCATACTGCTGTTAACAATTCAGTTGCGACCGATCTACAGTGTTATGATATGATTGATGTAGAGGTCTGGATGGTAAGCTGATGAATGCGAACCCATTGCAACGAACAAAAAGTCTAAATGCAGGCCAGTGAAATATACCACTATTAAGCCAAATGGACACACAATGGTGTAATCTGCTACATAATAAGTGTGTAAATTGATATATATGAATGCAGGTACAATAAAATACAAATCCTGACATCACACTGACTGAAGATCCATCCATCTGTCCATTCTCTGTACTGCTTATCCTAAACAGGTTCGAGGGGTAACCTGGAGCCTATCCCAGGGAACTCGGGGCACAACGAAGGGGACAGTCTGGATACTGGAACTTTTAGTGCCACTTAGAACTCTTAGTGGTAAGATTCTTTGAGAATATGACTCTCACAATTTGTGTGACAATCATGGCTAAGAGGGACATGCTTCCTCTTAGAAAAGCCTTCATCTGTCCAAGATCCACATGTTCGGAACTCCCTAACCACTCGGTTTATTTCTAAAGACAATGGCAGGATTGTGGGGATAATATAAATATGGCCATTTAATTCTAGGAGTATAAAAAGAAAACTAGGGAGAAGAAAAGAAACCAAAGCTAAATCAAAGCCAGAGACATTAGCTCATTGTTTTTCCCAAGTGAACTTTCGCTCAGATAGAACACACACTATAATGTAACACAGCACTCATGTCACACACACAATCCACAGAGCTTCTATAATGGCTCGATTCTGGCTGCTTCTGCATTCGGTTTGGTTTTCCTGGGATTTGTTATGTAGAATCTTGGATTAGCTACAGACAAATCCAAGAGAAAAGGGCTTCTAAGGAAGTACTATACTTGTGACTCGGCAAAATATGTCATGTTGTAGCATCCAAACCCAGGCCTGCCCCCCTTTCTCTCTCCTTTTCTCCTTCTCTCTCTCTCCTTCTCTCTCTCTCCCCCTCTTTGCTGGCATAGGGGTTTACAGACCACAGGTCACAGGCAGACAGGAAGGGGGTAAAGGGACCTGTTTTTGTTATTCAGGTTTTCTTTCTTTCCCTTTTGCTTTATCCTTCCCTCAACTGTTTGCTGCATGCAAAGGTAACTCACAAACAAGTTGCTTTTATTAATGATATGAAGAATCCTGCTCTCTCAAAGTCTGGCACTGTGAAAGAGATTCTCTCCCTCTCTCTCTCTCTCTCTCTCTCTCTCTCTCTCGCTGTGTGAGAGAGAATAATAAGGCCTGAATAGCCACTCAAAAATTTTTCTATTGTGTGTATATATGTACCACATTAAAACATCTCCCTTTCAAGCATATATTTTAGGTAGATAGCTAGTTCTTCATGAAACATCAATGCAATATCAATTCGGCTTCATGGTACAGCTCTCTGGAATGCTAAGCTTTCCAGAGCAGACATTCAAAATAAGAAAAAGGCTAATAGACAAAACAGGCACAGTATAGTTCAACTCAGCCTGGCTATATGGAGGTGAGTCCAGAGGCCTTCTGTTCTATACAGACAGCATAGCAACAAACACTAAGCCACTGTGCATGTGTGTGTGCGTGTGTGTGTGTGTGTGTGTGTGTGTGTGTGTGTGGGTGGGTGGGTGTGTGTTTGGTCAATAGATTCCTCAATGCCAAAGCATTTCCAGCTCTCAGCAAGCAGTTCAAACTATGTGGGGCTTAGTGGGGGTCCCTAAAAGACCCCCATCAATAGCAGATGGTGGGAAGTTCAACATCATATGAGTTCCAAAACGAGCCATAAACTGGAAACCAAAACCACTGAGCACATACGAAAGGATAAGCTTTTAACCTGATGCTCATCCAGTAGAGATCATTCAAGCTATATACACGTGTGTACATAGGTGTACAGGGTTCCTCGGGGGATTGGTAAATGTTTAATTGTACTAGGTTCCTACAGGAGTCGTATCTGGAAACTTTTCTAACATGGAAGACCTCTGTTGTTGGGTTCTATATATAAAACAGAGACAAAATGAAGAACCCTGAAGTATGCTAGACAGAAGGATGTACACAGATAAATTAGGCACAGAGACCTAATCATAAAATCCATCCCTTAGAGCGGTTGTTTCTCAAAATGGGGTCCATGAAGCACTGCCAAGGGGTCTGTAATTTTTTTAATTTATTTTGGTACAGTGAAATCATAATCCAACATTATCAAAGTTATTATATTTATTAACAGGTTCTTATATTTATTAATCTGTTTCACCTGGTCACTTGAATTGAATGGGTTGTTAAAATAAACAAATAACTAGGTCCAAACATGTGTACATACATTAACAAATGTACTCTGTTGGTGTGTGTGTAATATATATATATATATATATACATACATATACACACACACACACACACACACACACACACTCACACACACACATTTAAAATGGTTTTAAAATTCTGTAATCTGAGGGCATCTGTGGAATTTATTTACAATCCCCTGGGTCCCTGGCTGCAAAAAGTTTGAGAACCTTCGACCTGTCAAAAAAATTCAATGTCCTCCAGACCCATTCAGCCTAAACCCCCTGCTCCCCTACACTGCTTGCAATTACCTCTCACACTAGTCCATCCACCTCTTATTTAGAGAGTGGAGGAGCTTCTCTGACTGCTTCCACAAAGCTGCTGCCTCCACAACACCACGACTGTCCTGAGTTTGGCTGATGCCGAGGGAGTGTTTAGCCAACAGTGGCCCAAACAAGGGGGTGGAGTCAGATAGGGGGTGGTGTGGTTGTGTGTCCACTCTATTTATACTAGCTCCTCCTCCACCCACCAAAACAGCCTTTACTGAATCCACATGTAAGGATATAGACAGAAACATTCAGTATTCATTACAGATTTCCTGGCATTGACTGTGTCAAGCACATTGTTGCCAACACAAGGCATAATACAACTTTTAAACAAATTCAGCATCACTTCTTTAGCCATTTAGATGTCGATTTGCTGGTGTGCTTGGGACCACTGTCCTGCTGCATGACCCAATCTCAGCCCAGCCTAAGCTGCTGGACAGATGGCCTCACATTTGTCTCAAGAATATTCTGGAGTTCATTGTTGACTCAATGACCGCAAGTTTCCCAGGTCCTGTGGCTGCAAAACAAGCCCAAATCTTCAACCCTCCTCCTCCATGCTTGACAGTTGGTATGAGGTGTTAGTAGTGATAGGCTGTGTTTGGCTTTAGCCAAACATGGTGCTGTGTATGATGACCACACATCTCCACTTTGGTCTCCTCAGTCCAAAGGATATTGTTCCAGAACTTTTATGGTTTGTTCAGATGCAATTTTGCAAACTTAAGTTGTGATATCATATTGTTTTTGGAGAGAAGGAGATTTTTCCTAGCCACCACTCCCATGAAAGCCATAATTGTTCAGTCTTCTTCTGGCTGTGCTGTCATGAACATGAACATTTAATGTGCTTACAGAGGCCTGTAGGTGATGAGATATAGCTCTTGGGGTTTTCTTTATATCTCCAAGCATTAAATGGTCTGACCTTGGACTGAATTTGCTGGGACGCCCACTCCTTTGAAGACTGGCAACTGACTTGAAGGCTCTGCATTTGTAAACAATCCTCACTGTAGAATGGTGAATTTAAAATTGTTTGTAGATGGTCTTATAACCCTTCCCAGATTGATGAGCAGCAACAATTGCTTCCCTGGCGTCATGGCTAATGTCTGTTCTTCTTGGCATGATGCAAGCACACACCTGAGTGCTCCAGAACACCAAAAGTTCTGCTTTCGTAGAGATAGTCACACTTCTTGATGCTTAACTAAACTTGTGCAAGACCCGACTGCTAATTATTCTCTTATTGAATGTGGAAGTAGGAACAGTGCACTTATTTTTTCCCCACCTGTTGATTTACTTTTTTGGGGGGAAAAATGACTACATATTGAAAATATGTTGTGGTTTTTGTTGTCACCTGAGTTTTTTTTGTTTTGTTTTGGTGTGTGTCTATAGAAGTAGCGCACAGTGAGAGCTAACCATCTGATGGCAGCTAAAGACAAGGATTTGCACTTTCACCTGGTACCCAGTAACTGTGCCAATCATACTGATGTACATCATAAAGCTTTCGTCCTCCTAACACTTCTGCAACATTAAATGAATTGTGAATATTTGGTGTGTATCCCAAACTGAATACTACTGGACTAAAGAGTATATCACTACACCACTGGTGTCATTATTATTTAGGTGTACTACTTAGTGTCAATTGTGTGGTTTGGGACACAGCCTTGACTAAGATCTAAATGTGTACGCTTGCAGCCGTTAGATTAATGCACACAGTGGAGAAAGAGAGAAGCACAACCCATTTTTCTACCAAAGAGGGCAACATCCCAAAATCTTACATCCTGTAGCTGTAACTTTACAATCTTAAAAGTTAAACCTACAGAAAGTAGAAAAAGCAATAATCAAACGCAAATTAAAGAAGGACAACTTCAGTCACATTTCGTATCTTTTTAGTTTACCTACTGACATATTCGGAGCATTAACTTATAGTGGATGGGACAGTTTGGCACGGCAATTTCTCCATCCTGACTCTGAAAAATCTCAAATAGAAATAAAAAAAAAAAGAATAACATTCCTTGGCTCCCGCCATCCCAACACCCATTCGCAACTTTATTACATTGTCCTGCCTGCCCACTTTTCAGGTTGCTACTCGTCCTGGTTATGTAAATCAATGTTTCTTATCAAAGAGAAATGACTTCTGAGCATTTTGGTGTATCATGTATCTGCTAATGTAAGTAATGTAAACGCAGGGCTACAGTCAAATATTCTATACATGGCGAGGACTCTAGCACAATACATTTAGCAGCGGGATTAGGTCTCATTCTGTCTCTTGTTCTTTGTCATTCCCCCTCTCTGGCCACCCTCCCTCCATAAACATTGTGCCTGAATGACAATGAGTGCTTTTGGAGCAAGGCTAAATGTGTTCTGCCCCATGGTGATGAATAGCCTGCTTTTGTTAACTCCACTGTCAATCCACTATGAAGAAACAGAAAAAGAGTGACATGAACTAGCACTCACTAGTGACTGTCTTACTCTTAGTCCTAGTCTTGCATCCAGCACATGCCCATTTTCACGTACATCAAATACAGTCAGTAATTGTGCCTACTAAAGGGCACCTACATGGTAGGTGAACCTGATAAAATGGCCACTGTTTATATACAAGTTATGTGAGTTTACATAGTCCATTTTCTTTACATTTAGAGCATTTGTAAGACGCCCTTATCCAGAGCGACTTACAGAAGTGCTTCTCAGTCTCCACGGAAAACATATACGCACACTCGCACAAATAGGCCAGGGTCTAAGAATACCATGAAGCTAAAACCCTGTTAGAGAAGAGTTAATACTGATACAACAACACAGTACAATTTTTACTTGAGTTTATAACAAAAAAAGTCATAGCGGGCATGTGACGATATGGTTCTATCGTCACAGCATTACGGATGATTTCAATGCATTTAATGCTGCATAGGGCAGCATAGTTAAGCATATTAATCACATTTTAATCATGAACACAATCGTTCACTTTGTCAATTAAATAAACAATCCAATAATAGTGAGCTTGGCTAAAATTAGCAAACGTTCCCAGATGCCATCCAGGTAAAAACACTATTCTGGTAGTGTTATAAGTGTAATAAGTTAACATACCAGGTAATGCTATATATGTGATTTGATAAGCTAATGTTACTTCAGTATTTACTGATAAAAGCAATTATACAACTAACATCTCAATTATTGTGTACTTTATCACCACTGAACTCTAAGTAAGCAGTACGCAAAAACAGTTAACTAACAGTTTATACTCAAACAGTTAAACTAATAGACCAAAGGATCCGATTTAGGCTAATAGTTAGCTAATTATGCTTACTCTCTGTTAATTCACTCAAAAGGAACAAGCTTAGACAAACTGTCCTAAACACCAAAACTGAGGAACAGCTGAGAAGCTTAAAGAACAGACTTTGCTGAGACACGCAAACAAGAGCAAATATAGGATAATATTGTTGTTATTACTGATACACACATTTACAGTCTAAATAAAATATTTGCAAGACTTATTTGCAGGATAAGGAAGGATTCAAAATCCTTCCTGACATGAAGAGCCACCACTGCTGTTCATTCGCAAAATGACGTGAAATTAAAAAAAAAACAAAAAAACAACAAGATACTGCCCCCAGCTGTCATTTCAGCTCCGAAAGCAGCACCAGACTACATTACCCATCAGCCCCTGCACATCACAGGAGATCACATGAATCACGTTCTAGTATTTAAGTTCGGACACTTGTAGCTCTCCTTGTCTAGTGTTTGTTGTGCTCACTTCATGTTCTTGTGTTTTCCATGGCTGCTGAGTTCTTGTTTATGTTCTTAGTGCTTGTTTTCATGTGTTGCACCTTATTAAACTGTCATCTGCACTTGCGTCTGTCTCCGACTCCAATTCCTGACATCAGTTCATTCACACCACATAATACATTTGTACTATGACTAAAGAGGTGTATGTATAGAGGTGTACATAACCAGATGATACTCTTGAAATTTGGCAAAACAGCCATTTTACAGTGTAGCGCTAGTTAAAATGTTTTTTAAAAAAAAAAACCAGCCCTCCTGATCGCTGTAGGTCAGGCAGTGCTGATTCCATACCATGTTATCACTGATACTGTTGTTCAAACACATCTTCCAAGCTACAAACTTTGTGATGTTCACCGCTGTGATAAACTGTCCCATTTAACATAACTCATAACATTAAGAGTCTGGGTAATATCCGCAGTAGGACAGACCTTGTCAATACACTCTGACACGGCAGCAGTGGGAAGCTGACAGTGTGACAGTTTAAGAAGAGGCCGGTGGAGGAGGTTTAATCTTCCCACACGCAATGCTTAGCTTTTCTAGCCATCCATGTAAAAAGAAAAGGAAAAAAAACAACCTATAAAGAAGCCTGCGAGCTATTCAGAGCAAAAAAGGACACATGAAGCACGACTGGTAGAGGGGTTTACTGCAACAGAGTAAGAGACATCACACCAGTGCACTCATGAGTTTAATACTGTTTATTTCCCACGACCTGAAAGGTATGAGCATAACAGTTGGCTTAAATTAAGTATAGCATGCTGACAAACAAAAAGCAGCGAGAAAAGGAAAGAAAACACCACACACAAACACACACACACACACACGCACACAAATCCTCTTACAGTTAGTTCATCCAGCGAGGCCACCTGCCATGAGAGGGCTGACATTCCAAAGGGTATAGTGGGAGGGGTTTATGAGTACACACTTTAGCTCAAGTGACCAAATGGAGGAGGAACACACACACACACACACAGTCAGATGCTGTCGTGTACATCCACCCACAAACACGCAATTCTTACACTTCTGTCCACCCAACCTTTCAATATCACCACTGTCTGACACCTTTCAGGGACTTAATAATGTGCTCAAACAGCCAATAACATACAGTGACCCAGCCATTAAGGTCACTGGAGCATCAACATGCTTGCGTCTGAGCCCTAACTGACCAATGAGATCACGAGCAGAGTCCACAGATGAGCTGGGTTTAGGCGTAGCCCAGACTAGCTACAGTTTTCTTAAGCCTGTTTGTCCAGCTGTCTGTCCGTCTGCCCAAGCGCTACTTGAGATCATAAGCGAGAGGCCAGGAAGAGGTAAAGTAATGGACAAAGGGGATAGAGGTGACAAGCAGGGGGGAGTAACGGCGTACTCAGAAATCATAAGAAAACAACTACCCCTCCTTTAATCCACCCCAGCCCACCCCGCCCCGTCCCACTTGTTCTCCAGCAGCCTCTTTATCCCTTAGCATCTCCTCCATCTTGTCCAGTCAAGCGTGGCAGAAGTGTGCGCTGACCTGCTCTTCACAGAGAAGTGTATGCGTATGCATAAAATGTCCTGTTGAACCCCGCCCCCCCTCCCTACATCCAGCAACAAGCCAAGTCATGGATCAGCTGGAACAGAGTGTGCCAGCACTACTTGGCTCAGTCATCAGTAAATAATACTGTGTCTAGAGGATTCAAAGCTTTGACAACCATATATATTGTTTAGACTAGGAGTGAGTGATGTGACAAAATATATAACAATATTTGAAGACATTTCTATGAAACACAAGATGTACTGCAATATATAGGTTTGATAACAAGCAAATCAGTAGTGTTGCATTAAAAAAAAACCTTTAAAATGTACTTTAATGATACTTTTATTTCTCCAAAAATAAATTTTATGTCTACAAAAAGAAATTAACATCGAAAAGAAGGGAAAAAAATCTGCAAATAAGTTAATAGCATTGTAATGTTTTACAATTTTAAAGATTTAAAAAGATTTTTCTGTAATTTTAAATTACAGAAATATTTAATATCAAATATTTTATTCAGAGTTTGTCATTTTTAACTTAAAAACATATGATATTGATATTACACTGCCAAGGCTAGACTAGATATATGGATAAATAGATAGATACATCAAAACTTTATTGATCCCAAAGGAAATGGCAGATAATACAAATATTATAAATATTCCAGAGCATATATGGCCCCCATGTGTGTGCTTCTGCAAAGTGCTTAGACGCGCCTACAGCGTCTTCCCTGTGGGCTTAGCCTCAAACTGAAAAATAATCGGGTGGAAACGTCTTATGTCCTCGCCTCTCCTCTTCTCTGCATGTGTGTGTCCAGCAAAAGCAGACGGCGGAAGGCCACTTAACCTTCTGACCAAAGCTCCCACAGGAAGAGGGACACGCTTCACCCCTTTCCTCTATTTTCCTCTTCCTTCTCGTCTACTTCTCAAGTTGCTGCAGCTGTTAGCTGGAGTCTAGGGAGTCATGAAGGAGTCAAATACTCATTCGTGCAAATGCCAAAGGGATTTCCTCACAGACAAACACACCCGTCCACACACACAGTTGATCACACGCATGCTTATTCGACCAGGAGGTAAAACATTCCATGCATTTGTGTAGGCTAAAGGCAGCTCGGAGAGTTGTATTCATATTGAACTGATGCTAATGCACGTATGTGCACAGTAGCCTAATCAACATCACCACATATCCACATACAAGTTTATTAGCATTTCTATATGTCTGCTACAAGTGACCGCATTTCCAAAGACAACACTATTTCCTTCAGAAAAAAAACGCTTCAGCACGAAGCGTAAATCAGGCGCTGTGCCTTAACCAACTTCAAAGCAGTCTAAACGTTTGTAAAAACAATTTGTGGAATTCAACATGGCTAATTGTGCTGCTCCCGTGAGTGCCTTCAGAGCTGTTGCTCAAACAGGGTGATGATGCAGGTGCTTTTATCTGCGAGGAAAGCTTTTTCAGAATTTGGGAAAGCGTGGAGGGAAGGGGCGTCTCGCTCCATCTTTATTTACAACCCAAATTCCTGAACGGTCCATGTGAGAATGGATGGTGAGGCACACGGCCAGCAGGACAGAGGGAGAGAGTGTGAGTGTGTGTACTGGCATCTCCTCTTGTGCTATTCTAGGCTGTGGATGCTGACTAAAACGAAGGCCACAAATACACATACACACACACACACACACACACATGTATATATTACTGCAGACACATTAAGACGTTGTATGCTTTGGCAAATAGAGCTTAGACAATTATTCTCGGCCATTTGACGCCAGTTAAATTTGACTCTATTCACTGCAGGAGGACTTCCTAAACACGAATGCAAATGTTATGCAAACCATACATACCTAGAGTGATTTGGGAGTTGGAAGTCTAGACAGTCCAATCATGTCCATTCGCTTCATTCTCAGTGCAAGCAGCACATGATATAATAAATCCATTTGCAGCAAAAAAAAAAAAAAAAGCTTGACAACATAAACCCCCATTATGAACAATGAGTATTAAAGGACCTAACCACCATTAACTATGAACAAATAAGGCAAATAAGGAACGTGCCACAAATACCCAGATTTGTGAAAGGATTTCCTATACATAGCTGAGCTTCCCTAGCCTTCTTATAAGAAACCAAACATGTACTAATGGAGACATTTGAAACAATGTGATGCACTTTCACTTTTTTTTTTCCCCCTCTCAAATTCAATGCATTTTAAAACAGGTCATGATATCAGAAGTACTAAGAGCAGCAAAAGTAAGGTAAATGAGGGATGGCATTCCTCCAGGACACAGGTTTTGTCCATTCATCTTCCGTAACATCTATACTAGGTCAAGGTGGCGGTAGATCTGGAGCCTATCCCTGGAACGCTGAGCATGAGGCAGGAATACACTCTGTATGGGACACCAATCCATCGCAAGGCACCAGGCACACACATTCACACACTCATTCACAATAAGGGGCAATTTAACATAGCCAGTTCACCTTACCGGGAGGTGGGAGGAAACCAGAGAACCTGGAGGAAACCCACATGCACCTGGGGAGAACATGTGAAACTCACAGAGATAGGAACCCAAGCTCAAGAACCTGGAGCTGTGAGGCGGCAACACTACCTACTGCGCCACAGTGCCCCCTTACAGTCTTTGTCCTCTCTTATTGTTTCATAATGTTTTTTTATCTACTGTATTGCTATGTTCATCAATGAAAAAATACCCTAAAACAGCAGACTTTATGTAATTCCAGTCAGCTTCACAGGGTGAAGAAGAAACTTTAATTGTGGTAGCTTCACTGAGGAAGAAATGAGGAAGGTTTTGGATCTGATGCGAGCCGACTCCCATGGTTATCAGATCTCACACCTTAGGGACTTAAGTACTGAAGCTGATCAACAAGGGACGCCATGTGGCATTCTAGGAATCCTCTCTTGGAGCACTACACAGTAGGATGAGTTTGCACCTTAAGAGTAAACAACCTGAAAAACAGCAAATAAGAAATTGAAGGGGGTGGGGCACAAAAAAAAAAAAAAACACCACCACAATTTGAATGGCAAAAAAGGAACAATGATCATGAACCCTTATAGACCACTAGCATCCAGTGTTAATAGTGTACTACATGCTCTATAGTGAACCTTGAGTATGCACTGCACTTGACTGCATTCTTCATCATCTCCATCCCTCACTAAACAATCCAAAGTCATTGTCTGCTTTCGCCTATCTCCCAGACAGTCTCAGGAATTTACACAATGCCCCGGGACGCCTCCCAAAAAGACTGACCACCTCCTGGATTGACCTGTACAAGGACAGTGTGTGTGCGCATGTGGACATTGATCTTGGTGCCCTGAAGGTCAAACAAAAGTGGAAGACCAAACTCTCCAGATAGAATATAATTTCTACCTCTTATTTCCAGCCCAAACAAGCAACTATCCTGTTGCCTGAAACTGAAATTATCTGCTTCAAAAAAAAAAAAACTTGCAGATTTACGATGACACTCAACTGGTCTTTAGGTCACACTCTCACTTCCCTTAAAGCAATGGCTCATATACTGAAAAACAGCCATAAAAGGTTTTGTAGGCAGTTGAAAGACCAGGAGGAGAGTCAGGCAAAGATTAAATCAGTAGAGAGGGTTTCCTTTTGATTACATCAACAAGGTCTTGTTTAGGCCTAGAACGTAGTGTTCTCCACATATTTAACAGAGCGGCACGCTCTCCAAAACTCAATTAGGAGATTTATGTCTCTCTAAGAACAGATAAGCTGAAGGTACCTCAGGATTGTGGTTCTACCTGTGGTCGCGGCACTGAGGTCATCTAGCCCGTCTCACCACATTTTCTGAACTTCTGTTCATCGCATGTAGAGAGAATATTTGTTGCTGTTTGACATCAAGCCACTACGTATCTGCAATTTTTTTTATCAAGAATATTCAGAAACGGCACATCCCACACTCTACATCTCATTAGTTAGGAGGAATCTCTTTAAGCTGCTTCATTTAAAACTGGACTGACCTTCTGGGATCCCAAATTAAACAAACACACCATTAATCTGCACATTAAGATGCTGACAAAAGTGTTTTGGGTTTGCTTTTTTTCTCAGTATGAAATACCGTAGCATCGGAATTGGCCTTTGATGCTGACTCACTGCTGTAGCTGTGGTTTAAGGATGACTACGGGAGTCTGTCAAAGCAACAATGCCCACAAGGAGATAGGGAGGCGAAAATGAAAGTGAAGAGAGAGAAAGCGAGGGAGAGGAAATAGTAAGCAAATGAGATTTAGGCTTTCAAAACATCCATTTGTAGAATCGTTTACGTGTGACTGCACAGCGCCGTCATGAGGTGACACCAGTGTTCTCCAGCCAGGGCATTGCCTCCTGCCTGAAAGAGATGCCCGCAACCCACTAGCAAGATGGATGCCAAGCAATTAAATGGAAACTCGCTTGTTCAACAGTCACAGTCTGGAACCATTTTAATAAGCTGGAAACTATTTAGAAAATGGTTGATGGTTCAGATGCTGATGAGAAAACAAAGGCCTGCATTGTAAAAGAGAGAGTGCTTATGTTTGCTTCATCGATCAGCTCGGCTGCCAAGACGCCAAAAGAGTAGGGCGACAAATCCAATAGCTGTCGAAAGTGCTTTTGGTTTTCCACCCCCTACTTTAAGAGGAAAAGAGAAAATGAGATGATGTACAAAACGGATGGCATTTGTGGGTTTAATCGTGGCGCATGCCAGGTCTGAAGGGTCTCTGAGGCTCATCAGAGTCCATTTATGATAACCCTACTAACGCAACGCCAAAGGATATGTAATTATGTAATTATGCCAAGAAGCCAAACTGAGTCAAAACCACAGCAGATTCCTATGCTGGGTGTGTCAGTTAACAAAAACAAAATAGGATCTTTTAAAAAAAAAAAAAAAAAAAACGTCGCATAATAAAATTAATAGTCAGCCCAAGGCCAGGGCTGCAATTACCAACACACTGAGACAGGAAGGCAGCTTCCTCTTCCACTCTATCTCCTAGTCGTTTGCTATTCATTGTCGGTGCATGGTAACATGAGCTTTGCCTGACTACAGAAGAACAACCACGTTGATGGACATCAGTACCCCTGAGCCAGTAGTGCTTACACAAACAGTTAACAAGCACCAAGCGTTTTACAGCTGATCACCAAGAGTGTTTTCACACCTACCTTGATTGGTACGAACCAAGCAATCTTTTTCTTAAGCAGTTTGTGCGCACCAAACATCTGAACCTCAGTCCATCAAAAATTACGGGTCGTGACCAAGTGAACCGTGGTTTACTGTACAGCTTTGTGACAGGCCACACCAAAAATGACATGAAATCGACTGAGCACTTTTGTCATCAGAGTAAAGTTAGTTGCTTTTTTTTTTATTTTTATTTTTTAATCCTTTCGCCTCTACTGATGTATGAATGGATTGTGCCAATACAGGCTTACAGAAGTGTCCATCAAAGCACACTTGCCACATTCCTGACCAATCCGAGAACACCAAAACAATCTGGTGTGTCTGAAAATCGCAACGTGTCACCAACCAAACCGTAAGAAACTAAGCAAACTAACTAGGTGTAAAAATAGTCTTGGGAAAGTGTGTATATCCAGTTCGCCTCCACACTCATCAACGTTAAACATTACCAAGGAGACCATTTGGTTAGAAGTGTACTTTAGGCTTTTAGATATGTCCAATGAGATGCTTTAGCTCTGTGAGCTCCCGCCTTCTGCTCGCCATTTGTCTCTTGCTTGCGCCGTCAAAATACCTCCACCTCTCTCTTATTCTCATTCTCTCCAGACGGACATGACCCGCCCTGCAAAGCCCTCGCTCCATATGTCACACCCGTCGTCAGAGACAGCCTTGACATGAAAGTCTGCTGCATTCAGTACTGCCTGGCTTTACTTCCTTTCTACTTGTGACGCTGCTTCACCCTGCCGTTACGGCCGATGAAAAACCAGAGAACAAAAA
>CM040980.1:13848771-13859739 GCA_022985145.1 Pangasius djambal
AATTCACTGAGCTCCTGAGAGCGGCCCATTCTTTCACAAATGTTTGTAAAAACAGTCTGCATGCCTAAGTGCTTGATTTTATACACCTGTGGCCAGGCCAAGTGATTAGGACACCTGATTCTGATCATTTGGATGGGTGACCGAATACTTTTGGTAATATAGTGTATATATATATATATATATATATATATATATATATGAAATTATTTAAACAGGAGTAAAAGAGCAGTTTTTTAAGCATATTTCATGAGTTACATATATTTTGAAGCAAAGAATAAAAAACTTCAATGAGATTTGAAAAAGAACACTGATCAAAATTAGAGAACACTTTCAGATACCTCCCAGTTATTGGTGTTAATCTGGCACCTGATGCTAATTTCTTTAATTATCAAACCCTATTTAACTGGCAGCCTAACTTTCCAGTTTTCACTGACTTTGCAAGATGGTGAGCCGTTAGTGACTGAAACCCTCCGGCAGCAGGTTGTCTAAATGAAGGCCAAAGGGATGACCCTTTCAGCCATAGAAAGAGAAGTTGGTCTTTCCAAATCTGTGATTTCTAGAATATTGCATCTTTACAATATCACAAACTCATATAAGTCCCCCAAGAAGCCTGGTCATCCATGAAAGACAAATGTAAGAGAGGACAGGATAATGCGGAGAATCTCAATGGGAAATCGGTTCAACACTGCAGCTGGGATTGCTCGCCAGTTCAGCGCTGAACAGAGTAAGGATCCGTCTCGTCATACATTGTTTTGACATTTAAGAGAATTTGGACTGAAAGCCCACTCTGCAGTGACCAAACCTCTCATTAGCAGAAAGAATCAAAAGGCTAGACTAACCTTTGCTGAGGAGCATGCTGCGTGGACAGAGGAGAACTGGTCCAAAGTTCACTTTAGTGATGAAAGCAAGTTTAATTTATTTGGGTCCGATGGGAAACATTATGTTCGTTGTCAAACTGGGGAAAGACTGAACCCAATGTGTGTAAAGAAATCAGTGAAAGGTGGAGGGAGAAGTGTAATGGTTTGGGGGATGTATTCTGCAGCAGGAGTTGGGCCTCTTGTACAGCTACATGGCAGAGTGAATGCAAATGTTTATCAGACCCTTCTTCAACAACATGCGGTTCCTTCCCTGCATTCATCACCCAATCAGTCAGCAATTTTCATGCACGACAATGCCCCCTGTCACTCAGCAAAACGGGTAAAGCAGTTCCTTGAAGCTGAAAACATTGAAATAATGAAATGGCCAGCCCAGAGTCCTGAAACTCTAATCTAAACCCAATAGAAAACCTCTGGAAAATCCTTGGCGACAAAGTTATGTTCAAGAAACCCACTACAGTTACCGAACTGTGGAAGAGACTGGAAGAAGAGTGGACCAAAATCACACCAGAGCAGTGTGAGAGACTAGTGATGTCCTGTGGCCGCAGATGTGCTGAAGGCATTCAAAGCAAGGGCCTGTACACTTCCTACTAATTGCTAACTGTTGCAACCTTCAGAAATTTTAGTTGTAATCTTTCTCCGTGCTACTGTCATTGCTGTTCTCTAATTTTGATCATTGTGTTTTCTACAAAATAAAGGTTTTTTTGTTGAAGTGCCTTGGTTATTTTGTAAAACACTGTTCTATTAGCATGGTAGAGCCACAACAAAAATTCCTTCAAATGTTGTGCAATGAAGATTACATTATTCCTGAAAAAAATCAAGTGTTCATAAATTGTTCCCTAATTTTGATCTCCACGGTATATATATACAAAATAAAAAGTATTGTGGATCAACTAGTGTTCCCTCTTACATGACCTTCAACCTAACTCCACTCTCATGTCAAGGATGATGTAAGATAGATGAGGCTGCACTTGACATGAAAAGACGTCTTAAAATAGTGATGAAAGGAGTCCTTTTTATAGCTATAACAGCAGATTTTTGGATTGCAAGAAGAAGAGGCTTTCTTGGGGTCACTGTCCATTAGCTTGATCCCAACACTCTGGAGAGGGTCTCTGTAGCACTAGCTTGCAAACAGCTAAAAGGCTTCCATACCTGTGATGTCTTGGTTTGTGCATTGAACAAGATACATTCAGAATATGACATAAGAAACAAGACAGCAATAGGACAACAACTGTGCATCAGATGAAGCTGAAAACAGTGCCGTGCATAATCGGGTGAGTGAAGAGAAAGAGGAAGCAGATTGTGTGGATGTAGAGTTTCATGATTTTTGAACTCTTTTGGATGAGGATGATGGCTTGCATTACCAACTTCCTAAACATCACCGATGTGTTTGCAACTTGTTTAATTTTATTTCTACAGTGGATGTCTCAAAAGCAGACTCAAATGGCTCTCACAAGAAGCTGTCCTGATCAACATTCTCAAAGTGCCAAGCACTATGGAACAAGTATGGCCATTCTACTACAGCTGCAGAGATGATAGAAGAGGTCTGCGAAATACAGCTGATTCGTCCAAGTACAACAAGATTGAATTCCTTGTTCCTGGAGAATTCTTCGAATCATTAAAGAACAAGGTGAAGTGGCCATCAGAACAGTTGTCCTGGTCACTCAAACTTCCCATGTAAGTGCAGTAAATAGTTCCAGAATTTCTATAGTGAATATTTTTCACTATACGATACTAGTGAAGTATAACCTATGAAAAATATCATGTGATATATTTTTAATCATCACATACAAAGAGTTACATTTACATCTGATGAGAACAATATGAAATGAGGAGGATGGAGGGTCACCTTAAAGAATACGTATTCCTGTTATGTTATTCTTTGCTGAATGTAATTCATTTTGAAAACAAGAATGAAAAACTGACTGTTTAAATATGTAATAGGTTAAGTACTGTGAAAGCTAGCCTTCCTGGATGAATATTGCAAGACCATGAGCCCAGTCGCCAAAGCGATCAACATTCTCCAGCCTGAAACTGATGTACAAATGGGAGGGCTTCTGCCTACAGTAGTCTCATCCAGAATGGCCTTACCGCCGCCGCGATTTTTTTCATTTGCTACTGTAAACCGCTATGTGGCGCTACAATCATAGAATTTCCATAGGCGGGAGCTGAACGTGTCAAAGCCCATTCTGCGAGTGGCAGTTTGAGTTAAAGGAGTTGTTTTACCCAGTGACAATGTCATCCCACTGTAAGCTCCTAGAAAGCACTGAATTTTCCACTGAAGTTAATATACTTAACATGGTTCTCGTTTCGGTATTTCGTTTTAAAAAATCCTAACGTTACAGGGATTTATTTTTTTAAATATTTTATTTTTATTAACAAACTATAGGTTTATTGACAGCCTTATAAGAACTTACACAGAATGTTTACTTATGGTTATAGAACTACAAAGGTTCCTACAGCAGCTAAAGTTCCTAAGAATGGAGAGTAAGGGGCAGCGTGCAGTATGTGAGCGGAGTTAGTGTAGTGGGCTACACATCTCCAACATATTCCAGTAGTGCTTGTACGCCGGGGAGTCTGAGTCTGGTATAATCTTCGTTATCCTCTATTTAAAAAGGCTATATATATATTTTATTTAAATATTTATGTATATAAAATTCTGCTCAGGAGCAGCACTGGGGCAAGAAAGAGCTCTTGTGAAACATACAGGGTTAACGCCTGATAACATTACAATTCGAACTTTTGATCTTCTTAACTAATCCTCGTTATGGAGTATCGCTGCAGCTTATGCATCATTGTTGGAGTTTTCAGGTAAAAGGGTGCTGAACGAAAGCCAACTTTTTTTTAAACTTAAGCCAATATCTCCGTGGGTTTATCGTGTGAAATAGTGTGAAAATCAAATTGAATTGTTGCTAAAATGCAACTGTTTCATGGACCATTACAATGGCAGTGATGGATGATAAAACTTTGAGTTTTTATAAACATTTATAAGACCCTTTCATGTGATTTTTTTTGGGAAAACTTAAATGATAGTTTAAATAAACTCATCCTCTATACTCCCCTTCAGGTATTCCCCCTTGCGCGCTTATGCTGCCCGGAGCGCGGCAGTGCGCTTCCGGGTTATTGTGACTGTTTTCAGTACCACGTGCGTCTGTGTTTACTTTGACATATGTTTGTTTTGGTTCCTGTATTGTCTCCTCCCTTGTCTTGTTATTGGTTATTTTTTCTTGTTATTGGTTAGGAAGTATTGTTTCAGTGCTTTGCCGCCTGAGTTATACCGCTTTTCGTGTTCTTCCTTTGCCCACTGTTCTCTGTTTGCTGATCACCTGACCCACGCATGTTTATTGATTCTGATTCTGCCTGTCGTTTAGGATTTGTCTGTTTGCCTCTCTTCGATAAACCCTTTACTGCATTTGCATCCGTCTCAACTCACCTGAACTTGCATTACGTGATACTCCTATTCAGTCTATTGCCTTTATAGCAAATTGTCCTTTCATGTTTCTTGCTGTGCACGGCTGTGAAAGGTGGGTGGGGTTAGAGTGAAATCGGGGGAGAATCTGTTGATGCACAGTAAGATATTTATAATGGTTTGTATTTTTATGAATGTACAAATTGTATGACTTAATGAAAGTTTATATTATGAATATACTTCATAACTTGCATGTAAGTGTTTTATTGAGAAATTTTTTTTTTTACATCAAACAGTATTTAACAGCGGTTATCAGTGTTTTTAACAGCCTGTAAGTATATTTTTTGTCTTGTGCAGATTTTTTTCACCAAGACCAAGAAGTGTCAGAAACCCCTCTCTGTCAATATTTACTTTTCTAAGATAATCAAGATACAGTACCATTCACAGTGCCTTACTTTTAAGTGTTCAATTTTTTCTTAGGAATGGCCCGTATGTACAAAATTCCCTGCTTCACGCATGCGCGAGTCAAAGCAGGCCATCTAGTTTAGCGCATGCGTAAAAAGTTTCTCAGTTCGGCAGCTATGTTACAATGAAGTTAAAGTCTCCTGGCGTTTGTTAAGATTTAAAAAGTTTGGTTTTCTTTGTGTGGTGTTACTGTACGTTTATGCCCGAGTAAGTAGTAACATTCATCACTGCTGTAGATATGTTTTTATAGCATGTTAACTTGTAATTTGGTTAATCTTACCTCAGAAGCGTTTCCACAGTAACGTCGGTACAATAGCCGAAATACTCACATACTAGACGAATCTACTAGCCTTTGCCATCAAAGGCGTTTATTTATCTCCATCAGTATATTGTTCCTTATAAATTGGCAAAGGAAACAGTTATCAAAGGTATTTGGACAAAGTGACATAATTGTAAATATAAGTATAATTTTAATACTTCAATGAAAATTCTTTGCAGTCAATGACTGTCTGAAGTCTGGAGCCCATGTTCTCAAAATTCAAATTCTGTTTCCTCCCTGGAGATGCTTTGCCAGGCCTTCATTGCAGCCACCTTCAGTTGCTGCTTGTTTGTGGGTCTTTCTGCCTTCAGTATTGTCTTCAGTAAGTGAAAAGCATGCTCTATTGGGTTGAGATCAGGCGACTGACTTGGCCATAGAAGAATATTCCATTTCTTTGCCTTCAAAAAGAGTTGCTTGAGTTGCTTTTGCAGTATGTTTAGGGCCATAATCCACATGCACTGCTTGCCATACTTTTCTCTTCCCATCATTCTAGTTCAAGTTAATCTTGGTTTCATCAGTCCAAAGAATCTTATTCCAGAACATGGGAGGCTTTTTTTAGATGTTTTCTGGCAAAGTCTAATCTGGCTTTTTTTGTTCTTGAATGTTACCAGTGGTTTGCACCTTGTTGTAAACCCTCTGTATTTACATTCATGAAGGTATCTCTTGATTGTAGATTTTGACAATGATACGCCTACCTTCTCCAGAGTATTCTTGACTTCTGTTAATGTTGTGAAGGGGTTTTTCTTCACCAAAGAAAGGATTCTGCCATCATCCACTTTAGTTGTCTTCCATAGTCTTTCGGGCCTTTTGCTGCTGCTGAGCTCGCCAGTGCATTTTTTCTTTTTAAGAATCTACCAAATTGTTGATTTGGTCACTTTTAAAGTTTTTTCTATCTCACTGATAGGTCTCTCTTGTTTTTTCATCCTAATGATGGCCTCCTTCACTTGCATTGGTAACTCCAGTCGAACAGCTGCCAAATGCCAACTCAATACCTGATATCAACTCAAGACCTTTTATCTGCCTCATTTGTCTTGAAGTAACGAGGGAATGGACTGCACCTGGTTAATTAACTTCTTGTCAGTCAATTGTCCAAATATCTTTGAGCCCCTGAAAATGGAGGTACTTTGCTTAAAATGGCTGTAATTCCTAAATGGTAAATGCCATATTTTCTGGAACCTCTTAAAATAAAGCAGAAAGTCTACACTTTCATAACATCTTGATTGTCTTATTTAAAATCCATTGTGGTGGTGTATAAAGGCAAAAATCACAAAAACTCTGTCATTGTCCAAATACTTCTGGACCTAACTGTATACATACACACACATATACATACATACATACACACACACATAAATATATAAATCAATTACTGTGTGCGCACGTGTGTGTTTTTCTTACAGATATCGCTTCCACACACACACACAAACAAAATATCTACTCCTCATATTGCTTGTTCCGTAATAAACATTTGGACTTCAAACTTCACTCTGGAATAGCTGCAGTTCTTTCTAACCGAAGAATTAGGTCATGTTGATGGACCACCAGCCCACTACTCACAAAACATCCCACACTATATAAACATTATAAATGAAAAGTGTATAGTATGTCAGAGCAATAATCTTCACCGTGAAGACATTCTAACCTTAAATGGCCCACTTTACCTGACATAAGCCTACACAAAGGTGTGAATTGCAGTAGAATGCATACGATAATAGTTGTTCATTTGTTGTCTTGTTCATTACAATGTTACAACAAAATTATTAATTTATCCTTATACCTTAAACCATGATAAAAGTTTTTGGTCATTCAGCTCACTGCTAAATGTTCAAGATATTCTAAAACATTTAGACAGGAATGTTAACATTTAGAAGAAAACATTTAGATATCTGATAACAGTACAAATATTTTAAACAGTTTGTATGAATAATACCGCCCCCCCCCCAAAAGAAAAAAAAAAAAATCATTGTAGCCCTGTACAGTATTTTAATCCTTATATTTAATGATGCTGGAGGCATGTTTCATGATAAATTCTCAAATAGATTTATATTACAAAATCCACTCAAATGACTGTTCCTACAATTTTATTTATGAATAATTTATTCATGAATAATTCATAAATATCTACTCAATTTATTAATGAATGAGAAAGATAAAAGGCAGTACACTGAATTAAAGGCTCTCAAAAGTTTTTTTTGTATTTAATACCGTATGTAAATCTGGCATACACCAAATAGTCTATAGCCTACCATTTCTCCTGAATTGCCTCCTGTTGAATAGCTACATAATTGTGTGATTTGTAACACATTACACCACTTCACTGAAATCAATTCATCGTTTAAATTGCACAATTACCATAGCATTTAGCACCATAATAAATGGCGGTGTAGCCTCTTTAGAATGGCAACTACTAAAAGTCCTACTCTTGGAGCTTGGGTCTTACAAGACTTTCTACTATATATTCAGCCTTGACAAAGATTACTGAGATTAGCGTCAAGATCGGGTCTATGTGAAGAGCTGGAAACTTCCTGACTGACATCAGGGGTTTCTTGTTGCAGTGTGTGTCTGACAGCATGATTAAACGACATTGTCATCATCGGACTCCTGCAACTAAAAAAAACAACTATACTGAAAATAAACAGGTACGGGTATGCTTCTTTTCTTGATCAAGCTGATATTGTATACAACATTGTGTGTGTTTGTCAGCATATCATCAAGTTCTTGATGATATACTGAATGAGATGAAATAATCAGAATGAGCTTCAGTCCCAAATGTAATAGCGAGTATCAACAAGCACCAACAGAAGACCTGTAAAGCAACTTGGATGGACATACGGCAAAGCCCGGTGAGCAGAACGTTACTGTGCAGTGCAGCTTATAGATTTAATTTCTGGGTTTACAGTGAAGGGTGGCGTGTGACACATTACTAATTTTGACACTGACACACCACTATTTTGACAGACATCTCTGGTGGAAAACAGACCCCCCTCCCTAAACTGAGAGAGGCGGATGAAGAAAAAAAAGGTGCATGGGCCAGAAAAAAGCTGTAAGTTGCCTGTTATTTGTGTATAATATAATGTATATATGCATTGTTTTATACAATAGTGTATTAATATAATGTGCTTTCTTCCAATATAGGCAAGTGTCGTGATTGAACAAGTTTCATACAATGGACACCAAGAGAGAAAATGTGGTGGAGGACTTGAGGCCTGAGGTAGCGAGGCCTGCTCTGTATATGCAGACATAATCAGCTCTTGCAGATTTAAAAAACCGAAACACACTGTGCTCATCCAGGCCCATGCGGCTGTTGTGATGCAGCTAAGAGAGTGACATCAGTGACCAGCTATATCAGCAAGTGCATTGATGACGTCACCGTCACCAAGGCCATCACCTCACGCTCCAACCAAAAGCCGTGGATGACTGCAGAGGTGCGTGCGCTACTGAGGACCCAAGACTCTGCCTTCAGAGCAGGCGACAAGGCTGCCCTAAGAACAGCAAGGGCCAAACTGTCCCGAGCCATCAGAAAGACGAAGCGCACACACGCTCAGAATCCACAACCACTTCAAGGCCAGCAGAGACACGCGGCGCATCTGGCAGGGCATCCAGGCCATCACCAACCACAGGATAACATTACCTGCCTGTGACAGTGATCCCTCCCTCCCAGATGTGCTGAACAACTTCTACGCTCAGTTTGAGGCACAGAACGGTGTGACGGCAAGGAAGACCACCCCGTCTCCCAATGACCAGGTGCTGTGTCTAACCACGGCTGACGTGAGGAAGACTCTACACAGAGTCAACCCACGGAAGGCTGCTGGACCAGAGAACATTCCTGGCAGTGTGCTCAGGGGATGTGCAGACCAGTTGGCAGATTTTTTCACGGACATCTTCAACACTTCCCTGAGCAGCACAGTTGTTCCGACGTGCTTCAAGGTCACCACCATTGTCCCCATTCCAAAGAAGTCTTCAGTGTCCTGCCTCAATGACTACTGTCCCGTTGCACTTACACCCATCATCATGAAGTGCTTCGAGAGGCTCATCATGAGGCACATCAAGACCCTGCTGGCCCCCTCACTGGACCCCCTGCAATTCGTTTACCGCCCCAACCGCTCAACAGATGACGCCATCACCACCGCCCTCCATCTGGCCCTCACCCACCTGGACAATAAAGACACATATGTTAGAATGCTGTTCATAGACTTCAGTTCAGCATTCAGCACAATCATTCCTCAGCACCTGATTGGAAAGCTGAACCTGCTGGGCCTGAACACCTCCCTCTGTAACTGGATCCTGGACTTCCTGACTGGGAGACCTCAGTCAGTCTGGATCGGGAACAGCATCTCCAACACCACCTCACTGAGCACTGGGGCCCCACAGGGCTGTGTGCTCAGTCCACTGCTGTTCACTCTGCTGACTCACGACTGTGCAGCTCGAACCACATCATCAAGTTCGCCGATGACATGACCGTGGTGGGTCTCATCAGCAAGAACGAAGAGTCAGCATACAGAGAGGAGGTGCAGCGGCTAACGGACTGGTGCAGAGCCAACAACCTGTCTCTGAACGTGGACAAAACTAGTTGACTTCAGAAGAGCACAGAGCGACCACTCTCCGCTGAACATCGGCGGCTCCTCCGTGGAGATCGTCAAGAGCACCAAGTTTCTTGGTGTTCACCTGACGGAGAACCTCACCTGGTCGCTTAACACCAGTTCCATAACGAAGAAGGCCCAGCAGCGTCTGTACTTTCTGTGAAGGCTGAGGAAAGCACATCTCCCACCCCACATCCTCACAATGTTCTACAGAGAGACTATCGAGAGCATCCTGTGCAGCTGCATCACTGCCTGGTTTGGGAATTGCACTGTCTTGGATCGCAAGACCCTGCAGCGGATATTGAGGACAGCTGAGAAGATCATTGGGGTCTCTCTTCCCTCCATCACGGACATTTACACCTCACGCTGCATTCGCAAAGCCACCAGCATTGTGGATGACCCCACACACCCCTCTCACACACTCTTTACCCTCCTGCTGTCTGGTAAACGGTACCGAAGCATTCGGGCCCTCACGACCAGACTGTGCAATAGTTTCTTCCCTCATGCCATCAGACTCCTCAATACTTAGAAACTGGACTGAAGGAACACACACACACACACACACACACACACACACACACACAACTGAGCACCCTCCATCCTCTCTGCAAGTTTTTTTGCACATGTTTTATGCTGCTACAAATACTTATTACTGTACATAGGCTGCTACTCGTATGTTTACACTATTTCAGCTGCTTATATCGTACTCTTGTAATATTTGCACTATTGTCACTAGATCACTTTTAAACAGAACTGTGTACTAGTCAGCGCTGTAGTCATTGTACTGTCTTGTGCCATCTGCACGACTGCACTTGTGCACTATATGTATAAATTATGTAGTCCCTGTAGTTCTGTGTTGTTCTGTGTCGTCTTATGTAGCACCTTGGTCCTGGAGAAACGTTGTTTCGATTCATTATGTACTTGTATATGGCTGAAATGACAAACTCCACTTTGAACTTTGAAGAGAGGTGTACACAGCATCATAGGCACTGAAGACTCACTTCGACTGTGTCTGCGCCCCAACTTCAGACTGTCTGAATGAGGTCACTGCTAGCATGAGTGGAGATGCAGACTTCTTCTTCTTCTTCTTCTTCTTCTTTTGGCTTTTCCCTTCAGGGGTTGCCACAGCGAATCATCACTCTCCACCTATCCCTATCTTCTGCATCCTCAACACTTGCACCCACTAGCTTCATATCCTCATTTATTACGTCCATATACCTCCTCTTTGGCCTTCCTCTTCGCCTCCTGCCTGGCAGCTCCATGTCCAACATTCTCCTACCAATATACTCACTCTCCCTCCTCTGAACATGTCCAAACCAT
>CM040980.1:13859839-13900650 GCA_022985145.1 Pangasius djambal
ACCTCCTAAATCCCAGATTAAGCCGTAAGCAAGACCCTTCCCTTTTTTCACTGTAGCCCCTTTACACGAGCACTTTTACACTCAAATTTACCCACGATTAATCTTAATGGAAAACTGACACAGCAGTTGACCGGGATGAGACCTAGTACAACTTCCAGCAAATTATCTGGAAGCCCATGTGTGAACAGAAACCAGTAGCTGCTCACAGCTTTAATACCAGCACAGTGAATGGACTATAGCAGGACAACTCAGAGAAAAACAGAAATCAAACCGATTCAGAAATTAAGGAGCTGTTGGTTGACCGTCATTTATGAGAGAATCACCAGCAGATTCTAACAAGGCATCGTTATAAAGATGACACAGGTGAAAGGAAAGTTTAAGCCTCCAGATCCATTGTACGTAGGATTTGTCACATCGTGTGCAAGAGGAACATCAAATGAATGGGTACATCCTGGTAAAATACCATATCGAGGTTCGATGGTGCAACGTCCAAACTGGTACAGTTATGCTGATAATGAGTATGAATTGCCATCTGAGGAATCAGGGCCGTCTGACTGCATGCTTTACATTTCTGAAAAAGTCAAATCCAAGTGTCCTGGATAGTGCAGGATTAACACAACAAGACCAGCTTCTTTCTTCCACTTATGATTGATACCTGCTGTGAAGAGCTTCAAAACGCTGTTGCTTGGGCAAACTATTAAGCAGACTTTGGGAAAAAGAAAGGGAGCGTGTCCATCTGCTTTTTACTTTTCTCATCTCTTTCTGTTTTCTCTCTCTGCTCTGGTGCTTTGTTCTGGTTTGAGAATAGATGTATTGAGTCACGGCAAAAGTTAACGTACCCAGAGGACAGAACTGTATTCTGCCACCTCGGCTGCAAGGGAAGTCGGCCTGTCATCTGTTCTCAGTGGTTTTCTTTACGCAGATCTCCCAAAAACTCAGAGCAAACATAAAGCCACCCACACATGTCTGGTAAGATTATGCTGCTTAAGAAAGACACACTATCCCGAATGATGGCATAAAAAAACATGCAGCCCCTCCCCCTACACACACACACATATACACCCACCCACACAAAGGAACAAAAACATGTTCCCAGCATCCTCTTGTCAAAGGACTCGACAGTGTCTGTGCGTGCCTGTGCCTACACATACAGACACACTCTCTCTATCGACACTGTTGCGCAGTTCTCTCTCATTCATGCTCTCACTACAGTAGCGAATGTAGTTGTAGAAGCTCTTGCGTAATGAAACTCCTACACACATGCATTATTTGTAATATACATACCACTGTACACCAGTTTCCCCAATCACTATAAATACAAAGGCACACCAGATCACCCTTCTCAAATATTTAATGTCGTAGGCCTACTCCAGATGCGAAGTTTATTCAAAGGGCATGGTGGCCTATCCCTCCTTTTCCTCGGTTCTCTTTCATAAGAGCTGCTATCAGTTTGTCAGCTCCGTCTTTTGGCACAGAAGCTCGGGGCAGATTACAGAAGAAAACAACAGACAGACAGTCAGACAGACAGGCCAAGTTTTTCCCCAGCGGAGAAATTTGACCTTGCAGTCCTCATGAGCCGTCACCATGACACAACCTTGACCCAGCCAATGAGAAAATGCATTGCACAAACTCGTAACAAGATGCAGACACTGGTCACTAGCTGGTCACTCAGTTCTGAAGAAACTCTTAAGCCAAAATAATGCAAGTCTACACATAACATTTGGACACAGACAGTTGCTTTTGTTAAAACTCTGACAGGAGAAACAGACAGGAAGATTCTACAGTAGAGCAGCTGTGGGCGAGGCGAACAGCTTCGTCAGTATTCAGGACTTTTCGGTATTTTTCCAAATCGTTGCAGTCTGTGTATTGTGTCCCGTTGCTGAGGAATGTGAAAAATGTCAACTATGCAAGCCAGAGCCAAACTGTCGGTGTTTGGTGGGGAAAATCGCCTTTGGAGTAACCCTGAGGAGTGCTGGACAGTTTGTGCGGAGTTGTGTGAGGCCATGAGGCTCTCTGTGAGACCTTGGAGCTCATCATCAAACTGCCCGACCTTCCCCTCCGTTCCTTTCCCCCCCTCTTTCCTTCTCTCCCAGTCGGGGGTGGCTTAACGACATGCTTGTCTGGAACACAGGGACCAAATGAAACCAGTCCACAGAACAGATGCAGTCACGAGACACCACAGATATGTGTGAACATATACATAGACACACAGCACAGCACAGCACAGCACAGCACAGCACAGCACAGCACAAGGCCAAGCAATCAGCCAGTTGGCTTGCTGGAGAGACAATGTGATGCGGATGCTGAGGAGAGCTATCTAAAGGCTGGAGCTCTTATAGAGCAACTCCAGCAAATTTTATGAAAAACATAACAAAAAGGATCTAAAAGTCTATTACCTCTTATTTTGATCACTTCTGACTTTAAACAAAGGTTTCCTTACTAGCATATTTACGAACAAGGCGAGGGTTGGTCTTAGACGTGAGTCTGACCGTGACGTCAACCTGTATTGGGAACGGGTCTTTTTTTCCATTCTCACGCTGTCTTGGTGCTCGAAATCACCAAAAATCACAAACATATAGTTTTAATATAGAGACCAGGTAGTAGGGTGAGGCTTCATATATATCTATAAACAAAACAAAACAAAGAAAAAAAAAAAAAGAGAAAACAAAGAAGATTTTTCGTATAGAAAAATACAAAGTAAACAGACTTATTTGTTTTAGTACATAACTCCTTGCATAACTGCTACACATGCAGGTGTGGTTTCCGAAATCCCTATGGCTGTTTTCTTTTGTTTTTGCTTTGCTTTCATGGATTTCTATAGGTTTATTTTGTTTTCCTGAGTGCAAAGCACAGAATGAGGAAGTATGCGTCGGTACTGAGTGCCAAGTTAAACTCCTTCAAAGACATTTAACATTAAACAAAGTCCAGTGGCAAACAATGAAAATTAAAAAATGGAGACATAGTCTTTATTGTACAGGTCATGTTTTTCCATTTACACTACCTGTGGCTCATTCATTGGCGCCTGAAGCTATATTATAAGCATGCACTGCATATGAGCAAATAAAGTTTCCAAAGCCACTTTCCACACATCAGGTTTAAAATGTGCATTTATAAAAGTGATGCTGGTTTAGTGAACTTGTAACATTTAACTCAACTGCTAAACTGATACACATTTATACACGTGAAGAGCAAAAACAAAAGCATGAGAGAGAGAACATAGCCAAAGACTTGCCAAAGAACAGCCAAAGACTGGCTGCTATTATGTCTTGTTGATGGTACAAATACGTTTCTGGGAATTAAAGAACTGTTGAGTATTTATTTGAGCTGTGAAAAGGAATAAAACACACATCTTTGTACAGCTTAAATAACATGGAGCGCCTTTCTGTAGGTGAACCCCTCACCAGTGATTACATCAAGGCTTTGCAATGGTGCTTAAACATGGCGATGTGACACCAGAAAAAAGGGCATTGGAGTTACTTTTTAACAGTGTCTACAGCAGATGGGGTAAGGGGGTAAAACAGTCAGGAGGAAACAGTAAAACAGAAGACAGAATGAGCAGGAATTAAGTGACGGCAGGAAGGGTGGAGCAAGTGACAAAGGGCGGAGATGCAGGTCTGCTCACACTCTCACAAACATTGCGCTGCGCATCTAAGCTTGGCATTTCTGTGACATTTTCCACTCAGTGCTCTTCCTGATATCGACCTACACGCAAACAATTCCACACAAACACACATTTCCACACACAACTATCCCAATCAGGGAGATGATCAGGAGCTCAGATAAAGACTTTTTTTTTTTTTTTAACAGATAATCATAGTCTGTTTTAAAGAAAAAAAAACATTCCATGTGTAAAAGTTGATATAATGGGTTCTGTAATGTCGAGACCCTCATAAAAGACTATTCCTCCTAACCTAATGACTGGGTTCAGAGAGGAGACATTACTTTAATTGCAGTTTTGTGTAACAACAAACAAACGGAGACCAAGCAGCCCAGGGACAATGAGTACCGCCCAATCAAAGTCTCAAATGAAGAGGTGTTTGACTCACACACACACACACACACACACACACACACACACACACACACACACACACACCACACACACAAACACACACACACAGACCCTCATGCAATAAGGAAACAGGAGCAAGCACATGCTTGAACAAGCATAGGAATGTGATCCAGTGCTTTAAATGTTCAAACAAAACACAATACATCTAGAGTAGACATCCCACATCCCATTTCACTCATGAACACACGCATGCAAAGAAAAACACGGCGAGATGAGTGAGTGGTAGAGGACAGCATCTCTCTGTGGCATAATTAGAGAGCATAACTCTCGGATAGAAGCCATCTCCAGGCTGACTACAAAACCACTGTGTGCCCTTGAAGAAACATCTGGGCTCAAGAAAAACAAGGCAATTATGTGGACGAGGTGGGAGGAGGGAAGAGAGAGAAGTGGAAGGATCTGCCCTTTAAAGAGCACTACAGAGGTTGGACCGAGAGCCACTGAGGGGCGGGACAACCCACAACAAGGCAGCACAGACACCTTCGACAGGCACCACCCTCCTCCTCCCACTTCGGTCAGGATTCCTATCTGCACGCCAATGCGCCTGATCCCATTAGGCCTTATCTTCCTCTTTGAAACCTCAAGGTTGTCCTTTCATGCTCTTGTTTGAGTTCACCTCCATTTTACTTTAGTAAAGTACAGGGTAAATACGTCTGGGAAGTGCTGTTTAGCTCCTCTCCTTTACCCACTTCATCTCTTTTACCTGCTTTTTGTTTTCCTCAGCAGTGGTTGAGCCTGGAGCCTACACACTGAGCATAAAGCCTGTAGTGCCACTTCCCAAAACAAATTCTGTGTCCTTTTTGATGCTTTGTAGGGAAACCAAGACAGAACAAATACGCCCTCAGTCAGGTGGGGGATGATAACTGGTTCCCGTAAATCAAGCACTAAACACCCATGAATTAAGCAGGACTTTCAGCATGTCCTTTCGGGTTGTGCCTACCTGTCCTTTCCTTTGTTTTTGGTTGGTGCTGAGGGAGCCTTGGATATAGATGACTCACACAGCCCCTAAAGACTCACTATTCAGACACAACATTACCATACCAAACAGGTGTGCAGGGAAACAGGTGCTGACACGTCTAGCAGGGACTGCTGGTAACTGCCAGGATCAGCACACAGGGGGGTCACTGGAAAAAAAAAAAAAAAGGCTACCTCCATTACGCTGTTCCTACCCCATGTCCTTCAGCACCAATTCTCCTTATACTGACCAGCTCTGTACAACATTACACAGGCCTCTGCTTCCCACATATCGCACAATAAGTATCTGCGGAAGGTTTTATTTCCTCTGTTTGTTTTCTTGCGCGGGGCTCAGCTCATCTAGCCCACAAAAGAACCTGAAAAGCACTCCTGATGGTCAAAGGCTGGGAACAAGCTCCAGCCTTCTTCTCCACTGTACTTTTCCCAGCATTCTCATGCGCTTGAGAGAGGAAAAGAGGGCACACAATGCACAAGTTTCCCAGACATTCCAAGACAACCCTCAGCCAGATGTGAGGAGACATGCTGGCATCTATTAATGTGAACCAGGCATAAATAAAGGCATGTAGATTGAGGTGCGTTACACTGAAATATACAGTGTACTGCCTATAAGTGCTGGTAAGGAATTCAAATAGCAGTAAAGAACTTCGCTTTTTTTTGCAAGACAGTATGTAATTCAGAACAGGCATAACTGTTGCGTTGTTTGCCACAAACATTTTCTAACAGGGTGCCACCAAAGGTCAAAGAGATCTCTGTGTTCTAGACAGAAAATAATTAGTCCATCATGCTTAGATGTTGTCACAGCTTTTATGACAGCTTGGTCATAAGTCTCTCAGTGGAACGTAGATAAGGCTAGCCAAATATTTACTTGATAACACTCAAACTGTCAGACAAACCTCCACCTCAGTACTAGTAGTACTGTAGTAGCAAGTCTAATATTATTGTAACTGTCATGGAACAAATATTGTGTTAAAATAACAGATTTTTATTACAATATTAGTAATATGACAGTTACTCCAAAATTATACAAGCTCCTCAGCCAGTCTATGAAAATGTTTGGTGATGTACCAGTGGCTGCACAATAAGCAGATATGTACCAACAGCTATAAAAGAAAAAAGATCATCGGGAAGTCGCAAAGTTAATAAACAACTTGTATGCATGAAAAACAGTCATTACTGTGCACAGTGAAAGACACTCCAATACACACATGCTCCACGTCCCGAGCCATAAAAATGACTACCTACTGAGTTATGTGCCATGTGACAGATGAGCAGGGTCTAAGATAACTTAGATTAGCACAGCGTTTCATATTACCAGCAAGCTATTCATTACTGACAGCTGATAGATTAAGAAGTGTTTTAATGCATATTTCCCAGCAGAGCTCAGCAATCCTGACCATCATCAACAAGATCAACAAAACAACAGACAACTACAAAGCAATAAACTCTATCATCATGTTTCTGTTATTAACGCAAATCCACCAATCTTACCTTTCTGGCAGTGGCTGGAAGTCCAGCAGCGGTAGCTGTAATTGTCATTAAAGCTGGTCCTGAAGCACTGAGGATTGTCCTCCATAATGCCAGGGCACACATCGCCACACTCTTTGGACAGCTTGTTTAAAGCAACGTAGTTATTAAACTCTGCATCCATAATGAGCGACCAGTCCACCGAGTCGAGATAGCACAGCTCTGGGTTCTTCTCGATCCTAATGGCCCCTCGCGTGATGTTCCTCAAGTTGTACAGGCCGATGTCTTTTAGGCTGGTCATCTCAAAGATTACCAGGGCGTAGTTGTAGAAGAGGTTGCGTCCTCGGATGACACTGAGGTTGGGGAAGAGCGTGCTGAGGCTCTCAAGGCCGGCTACGCGGAACAGGAGTAAGTAGTCTGTGACCATGGTGAGCTTGGGGAAGCTAAGCATGCGAAACTCCTGATGAGGGTTGTGGTTTTTATCTCCTATGAGGAGGATCTGCAGGTAGCCCTCCACCACCGTACAGTTCTCCAGCTTCTTGAACTCACTGATGTCATTGCGGATATCAATGTGAGGACCACAGACTGTTGGAAAATAAGAGAGAACACAGTCAGTTATTTGAAACTGAAAGAAATTTGGGTATGATTATTGGCATTATTGACATCATCAGAAGACATGACAAATGATACATTTTTCAAGAATGACTTTATATATGAAAGTTCATCAGCTGAAGATGAAAAGGAAGAAGGGAAACCAATTGCACCAGATTCACCCGTAACAGGAATGTACACGTCAATGTGAAAATGTGATCTAGCTAGCCGGCTAGCCGAACAGCTATTAGTGAGTGTGGCTTCTTCGAGATCTATTTCCATTCGGGGAGCAAAAATAAACAAAATATTTGACCATACTGTGTCTGAAATATCAGTTACTCAATATTAATTTCTTATTTATAAAAGCGTTGTATAAAAACAATAATGTACTCGCAATCGTGCTGTTAGACTGAATATCAGCACGGCTGCGATTACCTGCAGGCTCGTGCCTACGGCCGAACATAGCCGTGCCGATATTCAGTATAACCTGCACTCTTGCTCATGCAATATTGCTTCAATATATCCCACTGCACAAATCCACACTTTGTTCACACTGCACACAAAGGGGCATTATAGCTTTTGTTCCTCTTTCTTATGAAGTGGTGCCAACACACAGAGTCAGCTAAGGCAAGCCCAGTGTGGCAATTCAATGTGTCGGGTAAAAAACAGGCATTTATGTGGAGACTCGTGTTCTCTGTATAGTTTTGTGGGATACGGGATCCAAGAATCTTCTAAAAAATGTTTTTCACCCCAAATGACCCCAGTGTTTAAAAAGGCCATCCATGCCTATGAGCCACACAAAAAAGCAACCTGTATTCAGAGCCAGAGTGTTCTTGCTCATCCACTCTCTCCTTCACACAAAAAGCCACAAACAAAGCCATTTATGTTTTATTTTGGAGAATTATATCCGCTTTATGTGATGTTGGCAGCATCTCTTTCCAACAGCTAGTTAAAGCAGTGACTAGCAGTCATAAAGCAGTGACTAGCAGTCATATAGCAGTCTTGGTGGACAGTCAAGCCAGTGTGTGGCCAAAAGCTCCCAAAATTTATATTAGACAAACAGGCTGGGATATTGTCCAAATTCTGCTTGGTCTTGGACAAAGTCATGGACTGAGCAGAACAGGCTTTATCTTAAACAATGGAGATTATAAAACCACAATCGCAAAAGGTCAGATGATATAAAGAACATGCTACTGGCTAAAACAAAAGAATGAACATACACCAAAACAAAAACAACTTCATAAATGTGACTCTTCAAAGAACATATCTATCTTCTGGAACTCAACAGACACTCGAAATACCTGAATAAGTGCACTCGTTGAGTTTTTTTTATGTTCCTGGAAAGCCTTAGGTCGCTCTGTCTCAGACAGCCAGCGTCATGCATCACTTCCAAACAGCCAAAACACTATCTTACAACAACATTATGTCCTCAACAATACAGCAGCATTAAAACAGAGGGCAAATTTGCACGTAGTCCAAACAGGTCAAGATCTTTTATCTGGTGTCTTTTCCTGCTGTGTTATTTTCTCTTGAGGAAAAATCTCAGCGAAAAACACACACATCTGAGAAGCAAACAAATCACTAAGACACCCTGCCAAGAACGTGAATCTGATTTGACGTTCCTCATTCACCCAGCTTGCCCAAAATAGTGAGCACATTGTTTATTAAGCTCCTGTCAGCCTAGTTGGGGCATCCAAATTTAGAACGGAAATGACTGCTCCATGAGAAAATAGTATTTGTTTCTGCTATCACTGCATGGCCGTGCTCGGGAGCCAGGGAGTTGTATGTCCCCTTTGTTTCATCCTTGGATTTTTTTTTTTGTTCTCTCTTTCTCTTCCTGCTGCCAGAGAGGAGGAGGAGGGCTGGATTGGCATAAACACAAAGACTAATTTGTTTGTTGGTAAAGAGAAACTCTGCTCCTCAGTTCCTGATTCATTAATAAAATCAGACCAGCATTACATGAATGAAATGGCCCAGGAAGTGTAGCTGTTTATCTGTGCATGCAACTAATTAATCTAAACAGTTCAGCTCTAACACATAAAATACCAATTATTGTCTTAGATACACTGTTATGTAGATATTTAACAAATGTCTCTGTATTGGCAGGACTGTGCAAGCTGCCTGGAGCCAACTGACACAGCCATGTGCCCACCAGTTGACCTCTGCCGTGAATCCAACAGTGATCCGCGGCCTGTTTCCCAGCTCATATTCCACTCCCATTCCACTTATGGAGATCCAGCTCTTCCGTAAACACACGCCCAGCGAGAAATACATCTAAAGCCCCATTCTCCTGACCCATTCCACAAGGACTGCTTTCAGTCCAGAGCGGACAATATCTTTGCATTTTTATAATATCCAACTATTGGATACTGGTTATTCTAAAAACTATTCCAGACATTTTTTCCCCCTTTTATCCCCATGGATCTGTTTGTGGGACGTTTTAAGCACTGTAAATATAATAGAAAGAGTGAAAAATCAACAAGGAGTCATTACTTTTTTTTTTTATTTCAACCCCTCAATCTCTCAAGACCTGTCAAGAGTCCTCACTCTTCTAACTACATACATTTCATACTTCCACTGTAGTTACCGAATAATATGTAGTTGTTTCAATAAGCAGTTTTAATGTTTAGACACTCATAAAATGTGCCTTTAGTTGTGAAGTTGTAAACATTAACTGCAGATTGTCAGTGTATAAATGCTAACTGAACCAAAATTATTGCTATTCTGAAGATTTGCTGATTTATTTGTTTGAACTTATTTGAGGTTATGGGAACAGCCTAGAAACCGATCTCACACAATGTATCATCAGCGTTTATTACTCACCAGTAAACACATATTGGGATATAAATGTGATATAAATCATTTAACAATGTTTTTGAAACCACAAACGTCACATTTAAGCAGACTTTCTTAGTTTTAATTGCAGTACGTTCCTAAATCACGTTGTTCCCAGGCCCTGGGACCAGATCTCAAGGTCTCAAAGCAAAACCTTCAAATCTAACCTTCAAATCTCATTACAAAAAAAAGTCAGGCTACTTTTAAAAGCATATTAACCTATACTATATGTGTATTGCATTGATTTTATGTGATTTGTTGCTGGGTTGATAACAAATAAGATCTGAAATCTAACTGGCTGAGCCTTCCCCCTTTTTTGCTTAGATCAGCCAATGAGACGTGCTGGTGGCTCCTGTAATTGGTGAAAAAAAAGTGAAAATTTAGTGGTGGCCATTCATATAATATGAAATTCAACACTGAATGTTGAATGTTATCTCCTGATTATAGATGCACTCATTGAGATAACCTGGATATCTAAAGACTTTCCTCTGACATTTGCAAAAGGTCTCTTAGTTGTGCTCTCCAAAGACGAACAAACGTCACATCGATGGCAAGGAGCACAGCCAGAAATAGAAGACGATGGCAGGTATGGTCTAGTTGCAAATCTTTTTTCCATTTGTGAATATTAGGGGGTTTGTTAGAAGTGAACTGATTTAGTTGTTGTTGTGCAGCTAATAAACTTTATATAGTTGACCACTCTATGCTGTGCAACATGAATGACATCTTACAGCTATATGCTGGGCTATATGACTATGGGCAACACACATCATAGTCTACTGTGGCAGAGAATATTTCTCTTTGACTATACAGACTAACTGGAGTGCTAAAGTAATAACATTCACATTAAAACTTAACACGTAAAAAACATCGGAAAATATTTACAGACAAATTTACAGTCATTTCCTGGCACAGCACTGTTACCAATGAAGTACTGCAAATTTACAGCAAATCATTTTAAAACATATTTACAAACTACTGTAAATTGTATGTATCCAGTAACACACCATGAATCCAATCACCTTATTTGCATGACGCTTTTATCCAAAAATCATCTTACAATTAAAGCAGGATGCAGCTGAGCAGTTGAAGTTTAAGGGTCTTGCTCAAGGACCCAATGGCGGCATGCTGGGATCTGAACTCACAACCTTCTGATCTCTGAATCGAAACCTTACCCGCTGAGCCACCACTTCCCTCAACTAGCCTTCACTGATTCAAGCACCTCTACCTTTGAATTAACTCAAAGTAAAAGATGAATTTAAGTGCTTTACTCAACCAAAGTTTTTACTAGCATGTAAATCAAAGAGGGTTTGGGTTCGTCCAAAATAGTTGCTAAAGTGAAAGGCACAAAAAGCGATCCAGAAATTTTCAGATTCTCGACAAAAAGAGAAACTTTACCTTTATCACTCCTGCATAAACTTTAGATATCCAACTATTCGTTGTGTTTTTGGGTATTTTACTGTAAACCAATTCACTGCTCTAATTGCCCAATCGTTTAAAAGACATTAAAATATTTTGCTGTTAAATAAATACGGTAAATTTACAGCAATTTTTACAGTGAATTAGAGATGTGTGATAAGGCAATACATATCATAGGGTGATAGAAAAGTGTCTATTTACAGATATTTTCCTATATCATCTATAACGCCAATTATAGCATCAGCAGCCGGTCTACATCACTAAGGTCAGAGCTAGAAGCTATTAGCGTTGTGCTGTAACTAAAATAAAAACAAGCATGGAGGGGCGTGACACAGAGCGACACTCCCTGCAACACTCCGACACGGAACAGGAATCAGCCCAACTAAACGATGACGAACATCTACCTAAAAAGGGAGGTACTTCTATCGTTTGGATTCCTGAAACCTAAAGTTGAATAGATGGTTTTAATATTTACTTCTTATAATTTGCATTCATGTTGTTCCCATTTTGACAGTGTTATGTTTCTCTTGTTCTCATTTTTATTTGCTCTGTTCAACGTCACTTCCAAATAAAACAAGAAAAGAAAAAGTGGCTTTCACTGGTGTTTAGCTCACAGAATTATCAAAAAGCAGTCATGAACGCATGGGGTTATTTTGTATAGACCATTCTTTTCATCAATTTTAGAGAAAATGTAATATATCATTTCAAGACATATCCATATTTGTTTGTTTGTTTGTTTACTCCTTTATTAATCCCACAATTGCATAGGACATAGGCAGCACATCCCAAACTTCCATATTGTCCATGTCGTGATATGATTGTGTCCATCCTGCCCAGCTCTACAGTGACTGTGAACGCATTTCAGACAAATATATGTGTAAGTGTGTGTCAGTACAATTATTTTAGAGCTTTGGCAGTTTTGGTAGCCATTTTTAGTAAAATCTCACACAATGGAATATTCTGAACTTGAGAGGTACACGAAAACCATTTTTTCTGATTTCCTGAATTTGACATCACTGAAAGCAGCAATAAGGTCAAAGCAAGGAAATCAATCTTTTTTTTGTTTGGTGTATTCAGAGATACATGAGATAAGAAGCACAGCGTGCACCAGTATGTCCACACCCTCTCACACTCTTTCACTGTGCTCAACAGCAACATGAAGCAGCGGGGAATCTAATCATGGCATCGAAAGGCTGCGAGTAGCACCGTCCATTAGATCAGGCGTCTAGAGTCCACAGAGCTCGAAGAGAGCAAACAGAAACCCGGGCGTCTCTTCCTCTCAGCACGCTATTCACACCGCTGAGCAAACAGACATATCAGGAATCCAGCATCCACTGTTTGCGTTTGATAACCTGACCCTGGCCTTCCACAGGAATCTCTGAAGCAGGGGAGGCTACGAGGGTCTCTTCTGTGTGATCAGGCGTAGTGCACCTGAGCAAACACGGCTTTTATAAAATGGTTCACAAGTACTTCTCGGGTGCTCAGGAGGAATGTTAGCGGAAATTCACAATTTCAACACATCTTGCCTGTTTCACTCCAATGCAAATATTGCCTACATGTCTGAAGGTTTTTAATCATCCAGGGTATCCTGTTCGTTTAATAGTAGCAAGTCATGATTTAGTTTGCCACTCATTAAGGTGATTGGACTTGCACTGTAATATTAGGGTGCTTTCACATACGCACCGTTTAATCCGTTAGAATCAAAAGGTGGTGTATTTTCCACCTTGGTGCACTTCATTTAGGCAGGTGAGAATCACACTCGGGTGCACACCACCACCTGACGTGGTCTCAGTCCGGTTCCAAGTGAACTCTTGCATGGTTTGATTGCAGTAACAAAGAGATTTGACTCTCTGCAGGAAGTGAACCCAACATGCAATGCATTTTGGGTTAGGGGGCAGCATGTTATTGTAGATACAAGCTTCTAAACGAACCCATGAAGCGCAAACTGAGCCAAAGGACACATGTTCTGGATATTTAAACCAACAAAAAAAAAAACCCAGAAAATAAAAAGCTGGATGTGATACACAAAATGTTGTAAAGTAGTTATTTAAATAGTTATCAGATTTTTTTATTTAGCTGGCTGTGTGCTCAGGTGATTTTTGTGATTTCTACTCTCTGCATACCTGGCAAAGGCTTGGTTATCTTTTTTCCATCACTGAATTTCTGACCAATGAATAAATGAGTTTTATGAGCGTGTGTTCATATCTATATGCCCCGTAGCCAATACTGTTTTTCTTTCTGCTTCATTTAATTGTGTGTACAGTGTCACACCAAACCAACCCAAATAGCAAATAAACCAAATTATAAATTTCACTCTGATGCCAACTTGGCAAACGGTCTAAAATGTGTGAAAGTGCCCTTAGGGAATTTTAGACACTAAACCGAACTGATGAAGCCCTTTGAATAACAGACAAAAGTGGCTTCAAGATATTGCAATTAGACAACTTCAAAATTTCAAAATTTTCAAAATAAGTCTTTACCAATTAAATACAGTTGCAGTGAGAATGGTTCGTTATGAATTAATCGTTAATTATTGTAATTGTAAGGTGTGAGAACTGTACAATTCTTTTTTTTTTAATAAATTAAATATAAATAAATTACAACTTGTTAAACAGATAGATAAATATCAGAAGATAGTGGAAGAAGAGAACATAACTGTCTTTTTCTGGCCTCCTTCTGTCTATTCACTTCAGGAGAGCTGTAATGTTCTTATGTAATACAGAATCAGTATCTGAGTGTGGTATTTGTGCCGGTCTCTGGTCAGTTATTCGAGCCAGGGCATTTCTAGTTGAATAATAAAAACAGCAGCGTTTATCATCCATTTGATCCAATTACAGCAAATGTTTTGCACTGGACTGCTCCCAAGGGATGATGGGATTGAGCAAACACCACTCTCACGTGGAGAGGCACGAAAGCATGGCTCTGGCTTCTGCCCAAAAGAGCTTGCACCTGCCACCTCAACTGTGCTTAATCCCCCCACATGCTGGAAGTCATCTGACCACTGGGCTTGTGCTACACTTCCCTTCAGTGGCCCTCACATCAAAAGCATGAGCTCATGTGTCAGAGTCCGGCTACAAACAACACCCGTTCCACCCCTTCTCTATCCACTGCTCGGTCTGCATTAACCCCGAAATATGGCTGCTGATAACACAAAGCACTTCATCATATGGAATCAGAACTGCCTTGTTACAGATAAATGCACGAATACTCAAAAATGCATTTTAGAATTTGTAAATAAACTCTCACTTTAAACAAATGAGAAGAAACTGTTTTTTTGTTTTTTTTTTTAACATGCCTGCATGTGTATATGAATTATGCATTGCTTATACACTTATATGGATTTTCTGTGCCAAAGAGAAAAAAAATAAAATAAAACGTCAGTGTGTTTTGTTCCTCTCTTCCTTTTCAACTTCATTTTCCTATTATTTATTTCAATTTTCTATTATTAATTTAAATTTATTTTCTAGTTTACATTTCAATTTGTCATTCTTTTCAGTCCTTTGATATTTCCATTTGCCATGTTCATACGGACTGAAAATGAAAAGATCAAAAGCTAATTAAAATACAAAATAAACAAATGGAAAAATCAAATGCACTGCTGAACCCTGGGAAATTGAGAAGTTGAAAATAGATCAAATTGCAGGCTGAAATGGAAAAAATTATACTGATAATAATGGTTTCTTTCTCTTTTTTTGCACCAGAAATCCCATATATACCTCATTTCAGCTGTCAAATACATAAAGATATACTGATTAAATCCAGTCTGTGCAGAAATGGTGCTGTGAGATGATCTTCATCCATAGATTTAAATATACATGCAATACGATTGGCTCGATAAAAATGCATGTGACTCTTGCACAACAGCTTCACAAATCAACCAAAAGCCCTAGAATTTGAATAGTTTTTCCATACAGTTATTAAGTAAAATAATAACAATAACAATAATAATAGCTTTTGCATGAAACTGAATTTTGGGACGAAAAACTGAGGACTAACCCAAATCCAGGATGGGGGTAAACAATTACTCCTCTAGTAATTAAAATTATAATATGCCAAGGGTAAATTGTCAAGGTCACAGTAATTAATCTTTTAATAATATTTGAAATGTCCATAATTATATAAATATTATATACATGTTATATAAATATTTGTAAAACGTCCATAAGAATACTGTAGTTACTGAATATACAGACGGGTGACAAATTAAAGGAAAAACTGGTGGCTCTGTTATGCCGTGCATTTTGCTGACGTGGTTTGGGTTCAGTTGTCCCCTTAGAGAGAGAAGGGTCACTGTAAATCAATACACACTTATTCTGACTGATGAATCATTTCTATCCGGATAGGATTGGTCTCATCCAGGATGATAATGCCCCCATCCTCGTGGCATGAAGGCTCACTGAATGGTTTGATGAGTATGAAAATAATGTACACTTCCCGAGACTTGCTGGATCAATGCCAAGCCACACTGAAGCTGTTTTGGAGGCTTGTGGCGGCCCAACACCTTACTATTTTCCTTATAATTTGTCCTTTAATTTGTCCCTCGTCTGTATACTGTGTAACTGAATACCACCGCATGCATATACATATCACATACATGCAAAAGCATGGTTTACTCATACAAGTACTTATCGGTTGAGTCGAATGAAGGGCTTTTCAGAGGCAAAGCAAAATTACACGTTTCCTATACATTTACAATGACTGACTCAACCCTAAGAATGCATCAACCATGTGCTCAAGAGCACACGTCCGCCCCACCTCCGAGTTACAAAATTCTCAACTTTTGTTGTTCTCAAATGAGAATCTCATCTGCTTGACTAGCATTTCCAGCAAGCTAACTTTGGCTAGGAAACTTATTTGGCTCAAATAAATAAAGCAGGAAATGAGTTCATGATGGGGTGAATCTTAGGCGGTCTATAAAACACCATCAAGGACCAGAACTTATCCAGTTAGGATGTACTTGTGCTCATTCTGTTTACATGAATACACTATATCAAAGCTACAATGAGTATGGCGACTAGCATGCTACGTTAAATCACGTGTAGGTTTGACTGACTTATCCATAAATCTGAGTTCACCCAGTCACGTTTTCTAAATAATAGATACATTCATATTTTGCTGAAACAATACACAAAAGCACCGTCTTTGTACAGGAATACTTTAAAAAGCAGTTAGGTCGATGTCTACATAGTGCCTAATAGAATTCCACTTGAGATTCAGCCATGGAAAACGAGTGACTGATAGGTGCCTGTTTGTAATTATTACTTACTTATATTCAAGATCACACTTTCTTCTGTTTTATATTTAATTGAAAATGTACAGTATGCCACTAAAGACATTTATTCAGACCTATTTTCCTACATCCCAAATCATTTAGACAAAAAGTTCTACGTCAGGCAACTAGATGTAGAATGGAATCATAAACTATGATCGCTTTTCAGGGCTTAAAATATGATACGTACTAAACAGTTCACCACTTCTGTAGTCAGCAGTACTCTAACACAAACACAACAGTGAGTCAGCATGTAAAAACGAAGCCTGTCCTCACAGTCAGCTATGCTGCACTATAGAAAACAATGAAACACGTGAGGAGTTGCTCATTTTGGCCCATTAGGCTAAATTACTCTCCTTCTATTCGATGGTGTAAGCGTGGCTCCTAGATTACTCACAAGTAGATAATATGATGTCCCTGTTTAAATTAAGAGCTGTAAAGCTCCTCTAGTTGCTCAGTGGAGACGCTCTGCCCGCTGCAACCACTCTGAAGGCACAAACTAGCACAGTGACACAGATTCGGTGACTCACACGCTGCCCTGGTGTGCAGGCAGAGCAAGTACAAATGCTCCCCCATGTCCCACCTTCACTGCTACCCCCTCAGCAGAGGCAGAATGAAGAGGAGAGAGAGAGAGAAAAGAGTGTGTCTGACAGTCTGGCCAATGCAGAGTGTGTGAGTCATAAGAGCAGAGGCCCACACTGTCTCAGTCACGAGCAGCAAAAACAGAACGAGAGCCCAGAACTGCAGAGCTCAAGGTAGACAAAAGGTCTGGAGAGAAAGAAGAAAAACACTCTGCCTTCACAATGTGTCACTTTGGTGACAGCCATTTCTGCCCATATTTTCAACCGCAGTGGCTACAGATGAAACCATAGCACAATGACTGCCTGTATGGCATTTCAGAACCCGGTGATTAGACCATCTGAAATAAATGTCCAGTAGAACAGAACACAAGCTTTCGATCTCGCCTCTCATCCACAGCGTGTTCAAAATTCCAGCTAAGGAGTCAGAGTGTCAAACTAATGACTAATCCTGAAGCACGGCAGAGAGATTTTTCCTTAAATACTGTGTGTGTCAGAGTCTGACAGCAGCCAGGGTGCCGACTCACAAGTCAAGCAGCCCGGCAGGCCAGAGACCGCCTGCGCGAACGGCAGAGACCGGCAAAACAGTCCACAAACTCCCCACTCTTCTGATCAACAAAACCCTGTCTGTTTCCCCTGGCCATGTATTTTTACATGTTCTATTTTCAAATCCCTGAGTTTCTCCTCTCCCTCTCAGTTGATGAACCGTGGAGTCTTGTTTGCCATACAGTTGGGAAAAAAGGCACGGAAAGTTTGCTGCGGTTAAACTTAAAAGGGGGCTAAATTACATTTTACTAGTCTGACCAGATTATTAAAATGAACAGTATGAAAAAGTTTATGAGACCAATGAGAACTTTCTAATGGAGCACAGCCATTAATTTAGCCTTGAATTTTTCAAGGCCAATTTTACTCGACATGGGTGTGAATATTTGTAGGAAAGAAGACTATATTCGCAAAGCGGAAGCCTCAGTGATTAGTGATTGGCAGCCTCTTAAATAAAAAAAAAAAAACAACTAATGATACGCTTGTCTGAAAATACACTTTCGTTACCAATTATATACAGAGTCACTGATTTGTAACAGTCCAAGCATATAGCTAAGCAGTTGAGGACCCTTGGCCAAGGATCTAACCATAGTTCTTTTTGAAATCACAACCTTCCTATCACTCACTCAATTTTCAGTAACTGCTTTATCCTGGTCAGGTTAATTTGCTCTGATAAATTGCCCGTAGGTGTGAACGAGTATGTGAATGTGTACGTATGGCGGCTTTCAATGGATTGGCGTCCCGTCCAGTGTGTATACCTTCCCCGCGCCCAGCGTTCCCAGGATAGGCTCCGGATCCACCACCTTCCTATCACTAGAACCGAAATATAACTGCTCAGCTATCACTGCCATCATGTGCTTGGTACATTACTTTAATTGCAACCATGCTGCCTCTGTTAGGTCCTTCAGCGAGACTTTTAACCCTCAGATTATATCCGGTCCCAACTGTACGTCACTTTGGATAACAGCATCAAGCAAATGCAGATGTAAAATACAGAACTGGTTTCTGATTGGCCAATAAACAATACAGGAAATGATTTTTGCCATATTATTTCAAGTGATAAGTGTTGCAACTTTATTAAAAATAAAAAAAGAAAATTAGAGACAAATAGAATGTGATACGACTGGTTCATGCGATATATGACTTGAATATGAAAAATCAATCGGAACAAAAATGCAATGAATTCAAAATGTATTATTGATTAATATTACTTCAGTCGACTTAATAAATAACTGAATGCCATTAAATTATAGAGCATCTTAGTGTCTGGCATAAGCTTTGAAATAACTGCATAGTTTAGGTGTCACCTAAGCTTTGTTTTTTAGTCAGTTGTAAACACATATCTGGGCTCATGTTCTGGAACAAACACTAGTTCCTGAAAAAACACACCTTTCCGCAATCAAAAAAACAACAACAACAAAAAAAAAAATTCCACCATAACCTCACAAACAGACTATCACATTTCAAAAGAAGAAACTGTAAAACTACAAAGTAATCCAATACTGGTACATCTGTGGTCTACTTTTGCAGAACATTTACAGCATCTAAAGCTGACTCATTAAAAAGAATGCTCTTAGCTTCCAGTATTTTTTTTCCATTTCAGCGTAGAAACCAGTTCTGCTAGTTCTTTAAATGTGACATTTTCTTCTATACCGGTTTAAGACTATCTAAAGCCAGAACTACAGCCATTTTCAGACAGTACAAGTTTCTTAGAATAGTCTGTTCTAAAATATCCTTTGGTGATACAACTTTGAATCCAGGCAGGATTAACACGGGACAAGCGAGTCTCTAGCAAGATTCTTTTTCTATAAACCTTGATTATCATTATCATTCATTCATCTTTAGTAACCGCTTTATCCAGGTTAAAGTCCCAGTGACTCTGGAGCCCATCTTGGGAACACAAAGTGCGAGGCGGGAATACACGCTGGATGAAACGCCAGGTCATCGCAAGGCGTCATACATGCACATTCACACTCTTTCACACCTAGGGGCAATTTCGAGTAGCCAGTTCACCTAGCGGCATGTTTCTGAGAGGACATAGAAACACCACACAGACAGTAACCCGAGCTCAGGATTGAAGCAATGCTATCCGTTGGGCCAAGCTACATGAATTAGAAATTACGGCATGAAATTGTGGCATATGTGAATATCAAGTGAGACCAGCTGTAGTTTTCAATAGCCAGTTTGTTCAGCCTGCTCTATTTCTTTGTCCTTCTAACATTCTGCCAGTGAAGACCGTATGAAGTAATATAGTAAGTGATATGACACAAAACAACTACAGTCCTTTTGCCAAAAGTATTTAAACATTCTTCCAAACGACATGGTATGAAGCAGCAAACAACACCACCACCAACAAAACATATTCCAGCACAACAGAAATCTTTGAGACAGAGCAATCCAGCCTACTTAACCTGATGAAGTGAAGCGTAACCCACTTAAAAACTGCCTTTGCAATGCAAAACTTCTCAACAAAAACTCAGTACAGGATGTTTCTCCTATAAACACTCTACAGTCTGGAATTACACTAAAGCAAGACTAACTATTTTTTTTAATATGTTCTGTTGAAGATGATTTCTAGACCACACTTTCCAGAAAAGACTTATTTTCTGTTAATTATGCTTGTATAAGGTGTAGCCTATCACACACTAAAAGACTCGAGTAGCCAACAGCGGCCTATGTGCGTGCAGCAGAATGTGAAATGGCTCCATGGTCTTTGTAGTTCTGCTTCACTTTTGTGTAGAGTCTGCTTCAGTGTTCGCAGCGGAGTTCCCAGCTCCAGTTCAAAGACACCCATTTTACCTGCTCCTGATACACCTGATACACCTGATCTAACTCGATCATTTGCTCATGACCCGGATCAAGTGTGCTGGCAGTAAAGAAACCCTGAAGCTCTGCGGGACAGCGGGTCTCCCGGACTGGTGATGAAAACTCCACGTCTACTCTAACCCAGTGAGAGCGGTGAATACCTGGTACAGGTGTGTTTACAGCAAAAACATGACCCTGGCTGCCATGAAGTCTGCCATCAGCAATTTGTGGTAGACTGGTTACTGTATCAGTCCTCCTGAGATGTTATTCATGCCTACACATGAGCTAGTGTGGAGCTAGGTTTGGGGGGGTATGATGCACTGAAAAACAAGCAGTCAGAGTACTACAGAGGGAGTGAAGTGAAGTGGCTGGAAGTGCATGCACCATCAGCACAGTGACTCTGAGAGGAATAGGACCTGCATCCTACAACCAGGCCTAGCCAAACACTCAGCCATACCCCCACATGCCCTGGATGCACCTTTTAAAAATCACGTTTGGTCTCATGAAAATATACACAGATCTATTACAAAACCAACACCCGTTAGCAATGGGATGAAGCACACTTACTCTCTCCAGGCTGTCCGCTGGCGGTCTGGCGCATCGTGCACACACACAGCACCAGACCCCACAAGAAGGTCGGAATATTCCTCGTTGTTCCTGATCTCATTCCTGTCGCAGTCCGTGCTCTTCTGACCAACAGAAACGCCTTGTTCCACATATATAAAACAGTCCACTGATAGCACACGAAAGCAGCTCCGAATCGTCCTTTATATTCACTTACAAGCGGGGGTAAAAACAAACAAAAAAACAAAAACAAATCCGCGTTTTCCGCTGCTGCAAATAAACAGAGCTGGAAAGAAAATCTTCCTGTTGAGAAAACATTCAGATCAGTGAAGACGTGTTATTCCTGCCAACGACTGGGGCATGTGAAGCGTCTCGAGCCATGCATTTCACACGAACAACAATCCGCATCTTCAGCCTCCATTCCTCGAAGAGAGAGAGAGAGAGAGAGAGAGAGAGAACAGGAAAAAAAAAAGCAGCGCGAGCTAACTTCACAGTCAGCCGATGACAATCTCTCTTATCCAGCACTAAAATGTCTTACTGGAAACGGAGCGGTTTTTTATTTATTTATTATGATGATGATGATGATTCGAATTATTCACCCTCGGCCTAACTGCAGTGGATCCCGGGGACGTGTGAGGAGGAAACAGCGAGCTGAGGGTTCAGCCGAGGATGACTTGGATAGGCTATGAATGAAAAACGTAGCCCTCCGTTCAATGAGCTTCCCAATAGGGCCACATCCAAAATATCCGCCAGGACAAAAATGGTTTCGACCAACTGCAGCTCCTCGCCTTCTCCCTCCCTCTCTCTCTCTCTCTCTCCTCTCTCTCCCCGTCTGCGCTCGCTCTCACGACCTGGATTTTTCCTGCAGTACAAATAATCCCTTTTTAACACGGAGCTCTCGGCTTTGCGGATGATTTTCCACGTCGACTAAAATAATAGATTTTTGTTTTGGTTTGTTGTTTTTGTTTTTGTTTTTATTTGTACAGATTGGCGTTGAAGGTCTCTGCACTGGGCTGCACTGCAGCGGCCCAGACTCCTGTGATCTCTCTCTGCTGCTGCTCCGAGGATCACCGCTGTAAACAACACTCACACACACACGCACACACACACACACACACACACACACACACACACACACACACACGCACAAGCACGTAAGCGAGCAGGAAAAAACGGAGTGGAGTAGACATGGCTAGCGTGGGAATCCTCCACCAGTACATTTCTAAAGTCACACACCATCTCTGAGCAACAAGGCCAACAAGGGAGAGGGGGACAAATGTAATAGTCATTTTTGGTTCTCTATGTAATAAATATATAAGGCCAAATTTATATATATGACTTCTACGTTATTGAGTCAGTATGAAGAACATGTTAGATTTCCAAACATTAGTTTTCCAGCACAAAATTAAATGTTACAGAAAAATGTTTGGATGTCAGTAAAGAAAGCAGCAAATTACATAAGAGACACTTTTCAGACAAAAAAATAATAATAATAATAATAATGAAGGCTGCTGGGTTTTGCTGCAAAAATAAGAAGCGAGTGTGACAGTCAAAGTCTGCAGAAGAGCTGTGTCTGCTTCTGCAAGATGCTCAGTAACACTTACAGCTCATTTCCTTATAAAACTGCACACATTGTACCTGAGACTTTTTCTTTTTTTAAAGCCAAGGATCGTCACACCAGATATTAACTTAGTTTCATTTATTACTGTTTACTGCTTTGTATAGTATTTTTTTAATGTAGAAACATTTAATTTCATTATTTTTGAAGGCGTCTTTGCTCTACAGCATTTCTTTGCATGTGCCTAAGACTTTTGCCCAGTACTGTGTGTGTGTGTGTATATATTTATATATATATATATATATATATATATATATATATATATATATATACACTTTTACATTTAGGACCAAAGTAACTACAGTAAGGTCAGCGTGTATTCACAATACACATACTCTTTCTTAATCTTATCCCTAATATGCTAATAACCCAGCTCCGTTAATGTTTCTTGTTTCATCACATTGACAAAAATGCATTACATGACATCATGCAATCATGTAAATGTTTGTATCCCTAGATATTACTGTCAGTCATTTAATGTTTCTATCATAAAACAGTTGTCAAATGTTAAACTTTAGCTACTTAGCTTACATCTCTTTCACCACTCGAACTGAACTTCTGTGAGCAGTAAAGCCCCGCCTTCTTTCATCTGATTGGCCATCTCAATCTCAATCTCAATCTCAGTCAAAAAATAAATACATTTTGAGCATTGTTGAGCTCTGCTAGACTGCCGAGGCAGACCACCCTAAAAATCTTTTTTAACTTTTTGTCATTCTAACACCATATATATAATGGTGCATAATGGAGTGCTGAGCAACATAACATAACATAACATATCAAATATATGGGTAATTTGGCCATATCTGATTATTGGGGGACATGTACCCCTCAGTGTCTATGGTGGTTACGGCCCTGGGCCTCCACTGTGTACCTCTAATTTTAATGCACATTTCATTCCACCGTCCTTAAGCATGGTTTACAGGGTAGGGGGCCACGGTGGCTTGGTGTTTAGCACGCTTGCCTCGCACCTCCACCCTGTTCTCCCCGTGTTTCGGGGGTTTCCTCAGCGTTCTCCGGTTTCCTCCCCCAGTCCAAAGACATGCGTTGTAGGCTGTATGGCATTTCCAAATTGGTCGTAGTGTGTGAGTGTGTGTGCAGTTGTGCCCTGCGATGGGTTGGCACCCTGTCCAGCGTGTCCTCCGCCTTGTGCCCCGAGTCCAGGCTCCAGGCTCACCATGACCCTGTGTAGGATACGCGGTACAGAGGATGGCTGGATGGTTTACACGGTAAACAAATCTCCTGTGGCATGGAGGACCACGAGACTGAAAAATGAGCTAGTTTTCTGAAAACCTTCTCCTTCACAGACTGCTCTGATCACTGGAGCTATTTTTGTATAAACTCGTAAACAAACCTGACAGACAACAGCCATTTCATTTCGAACCTGCTATGTGTTATTCTTTAAGGCTCATAAAACCTATACAATGAAAATAAGCATAATGAAAAATGAATGCTGAGAAAACTTGCATGCCAATCCATTTGCTCATATAACAAGTAAATTAGGGAGGAATAAATAAGGAATTGTTTACTCTATAAGCACAGGCTTATGAAATGCAGAGGACATTTATGTTTATAGTATAGACATTTATGTATAAAGTAATATCCCTATCCCTGTATCTATACCTGTGACTGCTTTCACATGATGGTGATAGGGATGCACCTTTACCATCACAGTGCTGTGAGCTATAACAGGATGTAGAGATTTAATTCAAATCAGACAGGGATCAGAAATTTGGATTCATTCATTACACGGGTTTCTCACATCAACGATCCAGACACTCAGTGTACGATACAGATGTTTCTGTAAATGCGTTTTCACAAGCTAAGCCAGTGCTTTCCTACCTGTGCTCCGCGCCCCCCAGTGGACACTCATGATATTGCAGAGGGGCCGCCAATAAATAAAACATTTATTCATTTATTCATTTATTCACTCACTCACTCACTCACTCACTCACTCACTCACTCACTCATTTATTTATTTATTTATTTATTTATTTGACAAGAATAATTTTAGCCAGATATAAATATTTGCATTTAAATATGCCTATTGAGGTTTTCAATTGTTAGTTATTACACAAAATGTAAATTTAAGCTGATGATTGATATGATACTGATGGAAAATCTGTATGCAATTACATGCCCTGCTGAAAAAACAATAGAAACCATCACAGACATTCTAATGCTTTCCATTACAAATACCATGACAAACCATCAGCTAACCATTAAAACCATTACCGTTACCATTACTGGTCCTTAACGGTATCCACTAGACATAACATGCCACCAATAGAAGGCAACAAATTACCAGTAGAGACCCACAGGGACCATTAGAGTTTCTATTAAAACCAGTACAATTCTCATTATAACCATTAAAACCATTACAAATTCTATAAGGGTTTCTATTGTTTTTTTTTTCAGCAGGGTGGAGCTGATTACCTATGTAAATGATTGTGTTGCAGACTTCACCCTAAATTGAACAGCTTGTAGCGTTACACGCGAGTTGGCTCTTGAGAATTAGTAGGCGGCCATGCACCTTCTTGTTACCATTTATTATGATAAAACTAATCAAATAGATCTGGACCATTACGCTCGTGGCCCAGATCGGATCTGGTTGTGTTCACGACTGCAACACAAGACCACAAGATCCTCACAAACCTGTATGGTCAGTATGGGTATTATTCCATCCTGTTTCTGATCTGGCATCACTATAAAGTTTAGTTTTGGTGTCCCCTTTAGATTAATCAGGAAATTGTATCATTCTATTTCTGATATGTTAAATACATGTTTATATGCTCACTAAAGATCTAATACATGCATAATGCATAACATTTATGAAGTCTAAATTATAATGTAATGTAAAATGTAGTCAACTAAACTGTTTAGGCTTTCAATTCTTAGACTTTGAATAAAACTGAACGTTTTCACAGTGTTTAAAAATAAAATAAAGTCCATGTACAGTACCTAGTAATGAAATTTCCTATGTTTCACAGATATCATAGACAGAAATATTATATAGAGTAGAAAGCCACGCCAAGTGACTGTCTTCCTCTTTCAGTAACCACAACAACATTTTAGCTCCTAAACGAAAATAAAGGATTAGAGCAGGGCCCTTATTATCTAAGTTATGGAAAAAAAAAAAGGAAAAAAAAATTAAGTTTCCACAAAAACACACTCCCCAGGTGGCCCTGTCCTCTTGCATTTGTGAATATTTCATATGCCAGAAACAGATTCCTGAAAATCATAAGGCTGAAAACAGAGGCAACTTTAAAGCAAGAGGACATGATTAGAAATGACATATTCAAGCTGGGAGTGGTATGCTGTTTTGGTATGTGACACCGTAATTATTCTCTTTCTTGTTTTGCTCCATTTGTGTCTTTCAACTATGAGGAATCGAGACCAATTTTAACATAACTTGCACACTGCTGTCATGTCATACCATGCTACAATTCTACAATAAACAGTTACTAAGATATTGCCCAGGTCTCAACCAGTGCCGTCTAAATGAAATGTTTATAACAGGACATTCATATATCATATATATATATATATATATATATATATATATATATATATATATATATATATTCATATTCATAAGACAAAATATATCTGCTTCTACTACATGTTCATATACCGTACATGTATATAATTAGGAACTGAGGATAATATTACAATTATAGATTATATATATATATATATATATATATATATATATATATATATATATATATATATATATATATATACTTTTAATGTAATTTCATTTCCCTTTTTTCTTGATTTTGAAATTACCCACAATAGCCTTGTGCATTGTAGCTACAGTAACACTGTAAACAGTCTGTATGTATGTCACACATACTGTATGTCCTTACAGATTTGTCTTTGGAGGTGCAAAGAGTTCAGAGTGACCTAGGCCTAGATCATAGTCTTGGAATGTGAGAGAATTGAAGACACTCATAATTCTGAGCATGAAGTGCATTACACACAGAATAACAGCACAAAGAAAATACACAGACTTCAGGTGGAACAACGTGGCATGAGCAGATTGTTGTCGCTGTAGTACCGTTCAATTAACATTGGTGCAGGTGTTTTGTAACAGTAGACACACAGGCCAACCTTTCCTTCCCCAACAATAGCTCTGATGGCAACAATGGCAAATAGCTTCAGTTGCTAAACAGATGGGTGACAGTTGATCCCTTAAGATCATAAAACCGCAGTTCAACAAAAACAAATTCAACAAGCCAAGCTCGCCTTTCCCTGTGAAAGGAATTCCAGAAATGTCGACAATTCCTCAGTGGGAAGTTGGTGGTTTATGTGTAATGGGACGATGGAACCAAAACTGAAGAAACTGAAAGAAGAGCATTTCAGAGTGTGCATCCATTTTTACTGTAAGACACCAGTGGCTATTAACCACAGCAACAAAGACTCCATAGCAAAAATACAATATATGTAATTGTACAACACACAGTCATATGTAAGTGGTTTTGCACCAAGTGCCAGCACTGTGGTTGGTTTATTGGATTCTTTAATAAGCTAAAATGAAAAAAAGAAAAATAAAACTACAAATCTAAACTTGATGTGTCTCCATCAGTTTCTGTCCTGATGCAGACTCAACAAGTATTATAACCCTGATTCCTGTACCCCTCTCCTGTACATTTTAGTGTTTCCCCTGCTCTATCACACCCACCGCAACCCCAGAAAGGCTGTTCATTAGTTGTTTTGTTGAATCAGGTGTGTTAGAACAGAGAAAACACAAACATGGGCAGGGCAGGACAGGGGGTGCTCCAGGCTCAGGGTTGGGTATCCGAGCACTACCACAACAGCACAGACAAACAACAAAGTAATGTGAGCTAGATCGCATCCCCAAACCCACAACATGTTTTCTGTAAATCAAGCAAATCCACAGAATGAGCTCTTTGGGATTGACTCAATATAGCTGCCATCTAGTGGCTGCGAAATAAACTACAACTACTCTCATTTTATTGACTGAATCTCTATCACTTTAGATTTTTTAAAATTACTTTCAGTCAGTCATATAAATGAATCTCAATATAAATCAGTATTAATGATCAATTTCCCCTTGTATTAAGGCCAACCTGGATCAAAAGTTTCTGATAGTTTAAATTTTTATAATTTTGTTGTAAAGATTATTTCATATACACAAGTGATATACGTTTAAGATATAAGTTTACTTTCATATTTCTCAAAAATGAAAAACTGCATTCATTTTGTCTAATTATTGAGTTTTATATCAGCCTCAAAAATGAAGACATATCACTATTTCTTACGAAGCATTTTCTTTACTTTTCCTCGCATTTTCTTTTTCAAAATTGTGACAGTGAACCGTAAATAGAGGAGAGATCTAGCCATTAATATATTATGAAGTTTATGTAGTTATTATAAATAACTATAGAACTGAGATGTGCATTGTTTTCTATAGGGTATATATATTTAGGGTAAAGTCAGGTATATCAGGACATCAGTTGAACTGGGATAGTTTAACTTAGCAGCATTTACTGGCCTGATATGTCAAAACATAGACATAAAACATCTTAAACATAAGAAGCCCTTGCCACAGAAGGAAGGATAAATGACGTATGATTTGGCTAGGGTTTTTGCTTTTTTTTTTTTTTTGTGCATATAACATTGTTTGGACTAATATATTCCACATATTTATTATGCATAAATATATAAAATGTCCTACAGTAACAAAATAAACACAGTTTAAATCATCTGCAGATATTTATAATTTAATCATTTTCAAGGACAGAGGGGACAGTTGGGAAAGTCTTAAACTAAAATGAGCGGAGAGAGAAAAAGGGAAGGGATGTAAGGGATATAACACGCACAGGGATGGTTTTAGGATGTGCTGATGGGCTTTAAATAGTGTGTTTATGAAGCATCCTAAGAATAAGGGGCTTACTTACTGACTTGGCCTACTACTCAGCGTGCAGAGATTTTTACTTAGTGTACTGCGTTCAAATAATTTTAGAGACTGTTGTTGATGTTTATTATTTTTAAATTAAAGTTATAAAAAATGTTACCATTTAGTGGTGGGTTTTGCTGTGATTATTACTAATAGTGAATTTTAGATAAAATTATAAATGGATATGAATTTGGCAAATTTGGAAGATTTTCTAAACCGTTTTATTGTAATTATTGGTGTAAGAAATGAATTATAGAATGTTTCACTCATTGCCTCTTCAGAATATGATATAACTGATTTTCATGTCTAGATAACCAACACCTTGAAGGTTTCACAAATATGGCATGTATGGGTATTTTTTTTTTTTAATTAATAGCAAGAAAACTTATAGACAATTTAGAAATTGAAAAAATGTCCCATCTGAATTCACCCAACATAAAATTGTTTTCGTCGAACAAACTTATACAAAACATACTTTGTATTCTAGGAAAAAGATGTTAGGTATAGTAATTAATAAAAACATGTAGATGTAAATTTCTCTAGTGTCTACATTTTAATAAGGAATCTTGGTGAGAGAGAGATGTCAATCCAGTGTGCTCATTAGAAGGACAGTTCAGCAAATCTAGTATTTTATTATACTTCTTAATATCTATAAAAATTTGTCTCTCAGGCTTTGCTGGATCACTGCGGACGCTAATATACAGTGGATATAAAAAGTCTACACACCCCTGTGAAAGTGGCACATTTTACCTTTATTGTGTAATTGCAGCCTAGAAATTAAAGTGAAAAACTATAAGAATCCTTTTAGAGGCAATAAAAAAAAGGAAAAAATTACGATAACCTGGTGGTGTAAGTGTGCACAACCCTAAACTAATACTTAGTTGAAACACCTTTAGATTTTATCATGATATTCGGTCATTTTGAGTAAGAGTCAATTAGTTTGGCACATCTCGAGTTAGCAATATTTTGCCATTCTTCCTTGCAAAAGCATTTTAACTCTGTCAAATTAGCTGGGCATCTCCTGTACACAGCCCTCTTCAGGTCACTCCACAGATTTTTGATTTGGTTTAGATCGGGACTCTGGCTGGACCATTCCAAAATCTCGATCTTGTTTTGGTGAAGCCATTCCTTTTTTTGATTTGGAGGTGTAGTTCAAGTTGTTGTCAAACTGAAAGATGATGGCATGATGCTGCCATCTCCATGCTTCACCATGGGGAAGTATTCATTTGATGATATGCTGTTTTTTATTGTTGTTTTTTGTTTGTTTGTTTGTTTGTTTGTTTTTGCATCAAAAAAAATCTTTTTTGGTATTATGGCCAAAAATTTTCACTTTGGACTCATCAGACCATAACACATTATTCCACATGGTTTTGGAAGATTGGATGCTTTTGTTTTGCAAACTTTAGCCAGGCTTGGATGATTTTTTTGGTTAAAAAAGGCTTCCGCCTTGCCACCCTACCCTGTAGCCCAGACATACGAAGAATTCGGGAGATTGTTGGCACATGTAGAGAGCAACTAGTACTTGCCAGAAATTGCTGCAATTCTTTTAATGTTGCTGTAGGCCTCTTGGCAGCCTCCCTGACCAGATTTCTCCTGGTCTTCTCATCAATTTTAGAGGGAGGTCCTGTTTTTAGTAATATCACTGTTGTGCCATATTTTCTCCACTTGTTGAGTATTGTCTTTACAGCGTTCCATGGTATATCCAATGCCTTGGAACCCTCTCCTGATTGATCTTTTTCAACAATGAGATATACCTGCTTTGTAAACTCTTTGTGGCCCGTGGCTTTTCTAGTTAGATGTTAGCAATAAGATGTCAGGAAAATCCTATAGTGACAGCTGTACATGTGATTCCCAATTATAAAAGGGTGTGCACACTTATGCAAGCTCAGTATTGGAAGTTTTTTGTTTTCCTTTTTTCCCCCTAAAACATTTCTGGTTGTTTGTTATTTTTTTCATAATAAAGGTGAAAAAGGGTCTGACTTAGTTTCACTTATTTTACATCACAAAACCCTGCCATTTTAACAGGAGTGTAGACTTTTTATATCCACTGTAACACTCAAGTTTCGTGTGTGTTCCATATGTTCTCTGGGATGCAAGAATAACTTAATTGTGGGAGACGATGTGCAAAACAGAAAAAAAAATCTCCAGGTCTTCAGGGTCGAAATGCTTTTGATCCGTAATAAAAGTGATTCAATGATTTTACTTATATATTGTGTCTAATGTTTATATTTTATAAACAGAGAAACCATTTCAAAAATGTAGATTTTTAAAAAATGTAATCATAAAAATGAATACATATAGAATAAATTAAGGCAATATTAATAAAATATTTTTCTAAAATCAACAGGTTATTTAAAAAAAAAAAAAACATCCCTTGACCCTCAATAACCCTAGCCAAATTTAAATTTTTTTAATTAGGAATGTTTTTTGTCTATTTGTTTGTTTTTACTGCAATGAACTACTAGGTTTAATCACAACCAGAAATAATTGACACATAATTGTGTTAAATTATTGCAAGGCTTAAAATTTATATTAACTCATATAAATTACATGTAAAGGGAATATTTATCACCTAGATTGCCATATATCATTTGGTCATTTCTGTGACATCCTGTGAGAGTCCATGATTTGATTAAAATATCTTCTGGATTAAGACCAAATGCAAAGTTGATATGCAGTGCACTATGGCACAACAGTTATGAAGTTCAGTTGGCACAACTGACGTTTTATGTGCTTAGTGCTGCAGCTATGTTTATTTTTTAGCATTTGTAGTAGATTTATAGACGGAGAATTAAAGGAGAATCTAGTCAAATAAGAGAACCAGCTGATTTGGTACAACTCGAGTGCCCAACACCAGTTCTAGGGACAACCAAGGAACCTTTAATAGGTTTAGATTGAACCGTTTTACAAAGACATGCCTCTGACATGCCTCTGTGCCACTAAGTTAACTAATAGGAAGTTGGTTACTTTTTCAGTAAACCCTTACAATAAAGCCACTAAGCCATCCATTTTTTCCACAGCATAAAAAAAATTAATCAACATATCCATAACAAGGAAAGGAACCATTTTTTGTTTTGTTTTTGAGTTTAGGAACATGGACACATTTATTGAAACGTGTGAAACTTTTGATCTTAAAATTAACTGAACGCTTCTGCAGCACTAGAGTATTGTTAATAATTGGGCGATAAAGATTTGCTGATTTTTTACAATTTATTTCTTGTACCTAAGTTTGACGCAAGAAAAGTGTCTGACAAGCGAACTACATTATTGTTAATGCTTAACTTATTAATTTTACAATGTTGAATATATTCATATTCAATACATTAAGAATATATAAAATTTTAATTATTAAAAAGTAAATTTTGGGCTATGCAAAGTAAAGTGAAAAATAACTATGGGATATTGTGATATAATGAATTATTGTTAATGTTAAATAATACATTCATTTTACCAGATTAAGTATCATTGGAAATGCAAACAGTCGAATTCTTAATCAGCTATTTCGGAATTATATGTATTTTACATAAGAAACATTTTAAGTACATCAAAAGTATACTGGGTAAAATATGGTCCATCAAAGGTAGATAGAAATACATACATAAGGTTTGTTTAAAAGAAATATGGGTTGTTAAAAGGTTACTGGTGAAACATTTTCACAGCTGTTCATTTACTGCTCAAACTTACTGACAAAGAATGGTTAAAAAGTTTAGTATTAGACATTTGATTTATAAATATTTACTGACAAAATTATGTACACATTAATATTCAGGGAGCAGATCAGTCATGGAAACCTAAAAAAAAAAACAACAACAAAAAAAAAACATTCCACATACATAACACTCATCAATAATAAATCTGATTTTTCTGATGAAAGTTGACAATGCCAGATTACATGAACAAGTCAGTTTGATACTCTGTGTCTACTGATCTAGCACAGTAATGATAATCAATAGCAGACAGGGCTACTGTCTGTCAGCTCATCCTAATCAAGTGTTAGATACATTACTACTGACACAGTATCACTTTACTGATGGAATAATGCAATGATGATGGGGGTAGACTTCCTGTAGACTCGAACTGTAACAGCTTTATTATTCTAAGTGTAATAGATTAAACGCTCACAGGTCAAGTGTAGTGGTACTCTGACTCGCTGGGCCTCCATGCTGCAGCAGGTGGCGCTGTTTCACAACTGGAAAGATTTCAAAGGTTATTTTGCGCCTTCAAAATGGAGTCCAACTCTAACTTGCCTGCTGGAAATCAAGGTAAGAACAGACCCCTGGCTTGGACTGGATCCAACTTCAAAACTGCAAACAGAAAGATGAAAAAAAAAAGGTGTTTCTTTATTGCACATAGTCGTCTGCATACAATTAGACTATGAGAAACAGTCTGAAGCTCTGGGCCTACGCTAAACATGGACTCTTTGTCCACCAGCCAGCTGAAATAAATGAAAATGAGAGGGGACAGTGCTGTAACTGAGGTCAGTTAGCTTAACTACCGCCGCACACATTCGGTTTAATGTGAGTAATTTCCTTTACTTTAGGGGTGGTTTTGTCTGTGCGTAGGGACGTAGTGACGTCATGACGCTGGCTTCAATACGCTGTAGTTGTAGCGCCGCCATTCGACTTCCTACAGCTCTGTACTAAAGGTGATAACCTTTAAATAAATAAAAAATAAATAAATAAATGAAACTTCATTTACTTTTTTTTCTTATTATACCAAGTTGGAGCATACGGCTGTTTTTAAAATTAGAAGTGATGAAGACAAAAATGCGTATGCCCCACATAGGCCTCCTATTTACAAAAAACAAAAACAAACAAACAAAAAACTAATCCATAAACACACATTGCATGGGGGCGTTGTTCCATTACGACTGAGGCAATAACTTATACATTGTTAGTTACAGTAAAAGACCATTTTATACATTGTTATTAATTGCAAATAATTTAAATACATAAATATTGAAGCTATAAAACCTTGAAAATTGGGTTTGAAAATATGTGAAATATTACAAACACCATAGACAAAGGCCTAAATTTGTCCTCATTTCACACACACACACACACACACACACACACACACACAATATATATATTGAATTTTACATCAAACATTTTAATCATTCTCATGATTTTACCTTTCTGTACAAGAAGACTATAGAAGTGAATTTCCCTGTTTCTACTGTAGCTTTTCCCCACACAGTTCACTGCAGCAAAAGTAAACAAGCAAATGGTGGCACAGGAGGGCTCAGGAGTGCATTTGTTTAATTCTTGTAAATTTTGTCTAGGATTGTATATACACACACACACACACACACACACACACACACACACACACAGTACTGTGCAAAAGTCTTAGGCACATGCAAAGAAATGCTGTACAGCAAAGACGCCTTCAAAAATAATTAAATTAAATGTTTCTAAATTTTAAAAATACTATAAAGAGCAGTAAACAGTAATCAATGAAGCAAAGTCAATATGTGGTGTGACGATCCTTTGATTAAAAAACAAAATAGTCTCAGGTGCAGTGTGTGCAGTTTTATAAGGAAATGAGCTGTAAGTTTTATTGAGCATCTTGCAGAAGCAGACACAGCTCTTCTGGAGACTTTGTCCGTCACACTTGCTTCTTATTTTTGCAGCAAAACCCAGCAGCCTTCATTATTATTTATTTTTGTCTGAAAAGTGGTTTCTTATGTAATCTGCTGCTTTCTTTACTGACATCCAAACATTTTTCTCTAATATTTAATTTTGTGCTGGAAAACTAATGTTTGGAAATCTAACATGTTTTTGTACTGAATCAATAATGTAGAAGTCATAAAACAAACAAAGTTTGTACTAAAAAAAAATAGGGTGCCTATATTTTCCGAAAGAAATTATAAGTACGGAAACAAATACAAACAAGATGTTCAACAGTGTCTGAATCCTCATTACAGAATGAACAAATGTAGTTGATATACATAAATTAAATTAAAATTTAATTTACACATTTCAAAGAGGATTAAATGATGTGGCAGTGCAAGTATTCAATTCTTTAGTTGGGAAATGGCAATGAGTAAAAATTAGGAGAAAATGTGCTTTAAAAAGGCTACTCTGTTTTTAAACTTTTGTGAAATATTTCAAGGTTTGCACAGCATCATGAAATTACTTTTTTATATTGTATTCCATCATATATTGTACTAACTTATTTTGCATAAATGTTTCACAACTTAATTGCTCCAGTGAATTCCTACCCAGTGGACCTGCCATGTCAGGATTATGATGCACTGTGCCCTGACTCTGAGTACCTGTCAAGTCTTGAGTCAGACACCAAGTCATTTCGCCTTCCCAATGGAACAGAGGTCAGTGCTCATGACTACACAGCAGCAGAGATAACAATAACCATAAAATATAACTATAACTGTTAAGAAAAAAATTGTTTGATCAATCATAACAACTGATCACAGGTAAAAGTAACTCATGACAATATAGGCAAGCTCAGGCTGTTTGGCGAGGATGATCCACCTCATTACCTTCTCGCCCTCCATTTACCAGGAGATGAAACCCAAGGTTAACAACTCCCAGAATCCTATTCAGTCATTCTTTTTTTTTCAATTTTTGTCTGTTTTGAAGTAATGTAACATACTCTTTCAGTGGTTGCCATATACATGCATCACAAATGGTGGCCCATCAGTGATGTTTTGAAGACATCCAGCAAATCCAGAAATGGACTTATCTTTGTAAGTTGGTCACATGCTTAAGCAAGATTTAGCTAAACTGTTAATTAACTGCTTGTGTAGAAGGAAGCAGGATCTGCCTGTGTGTATGATTCAGATTTGTTTTACAGCGTTACTCACGGAAATAAAGATATCAATACCAGACATTTTATTGAGATTACCTTTATCACTACAGGTGGAGTCAGTGATGGAGAGAGTTATACTATTCCTGCTAAGTCAGGTTGTGTTTGGAATGGTGGAAAGGTCTCTGGGAGAACACGTGTATTTCTCAACTCATCCTGTGTCAGAATATGGCAAAATCTTCTGGCAAGATGGAGAAGCAGTTGGCTTTTACACTGTTAAAAAGAAAGGTGTGACTGTCATATCTGTTATAAACATTACTCATTATTATTATTATTATTATGTTTTATTAATATCACTTTAGACAGATCTACAATAAAGATGCACAACCTTGATCCTTCCTTATTTCAGTCCTGATGCAGCACCATCAGACTGCACTTCCCATTATTCTGACCTGTGGTGCATTTCTTAGATAAGTGAAAACAAGTTAGTTCCTAGTATCCCTGATTTTATAGCACCTAGTCATTCGTTCACCAGCCTCTCGTTTTTTTCTCTCTTGATGTTAATAACACTAAAACAAAGCTGGCTATTTTACCACATAAAGCGCACAAAGCATCGTCCTGAAGACCCCGTGACGGAAAACTTACTGACTGGTTCAAAGCTCTGACATTGGATACTCCTTTTCATAAATGTTGCATAAATGTTTCCTAACAGAGAGTTTAACCATATTAATGGTTATACTATATATTTTCCTTTGTTACATAACAACACTTTAAAAAAAAAATCTGTTTATTATTAGCCTTAGATCATGTCTATTATCCATCAGTCCCAAAGATCATAGCCTTAGCCTTAGCCTTAGCCATAGATCTTAGCCTTAGATCATGTCTATTATCCATCAGTCCCTGAGCTGTTACTATAGGAACAATAACGTATTAGAACAAGCACATAATATAAACCTGTGGTTTATGTTGTCAGAGCCTTGCTGTTATAGATAATTAATAACCATTTCTGATTTAAGACTTCAACACACTGTGGTATAAACCTTGTTAACACGTTAGTCAGTTTGATTTGGTTCACGTTGTTTAACCATCCAATAGAAGATGTGTTGTTATCCCTCCATAGTTCAGTTGAACAATAACGTTGTGCATTTTAACAACCGGTTTTCTTGTTCTTTAAGGAAGCCTGTGCAACTCATGCACTGGTCAGAGTTACCTTCTCCCTGTGCTGGACACTGTGTTTGTGCGCAGCCACTGGAGGAGGAACGGCCTAGCCATGAGGATGCTCCAGGATTTCTGCACGTCCATGCCCACGGAGAGGGTGCTGGGCATTAGCTATCCCATATCTCCCAGTATGTATGGAGGTAAGACAGGCTAAAAATGAAATGCTGGTCTTCCACAAGTTGGGTCTGTCAACAAAATATAAAGAAATGCTTCAACCCCAAATGTGTGCAGATGTGTTTTAATGTTTTACTTGGTTAGAAGTGGCTTCTGCCTTGCTACTCCCCCCATGAATCATATTTGTCTCATTCATATTGTGGAGACATGAATGCTGACCTAAGCTGAAAATAGAGAAGCCTGTGGTTCTTTTGATGTTCTTCTGGGAGCCTTTGTGATTTCTTGGATGAGTTGTCAATGCGCCCTTAGAAAAATTTTGGCCGGCCGGCTACTTCTGTTATTATTTTCTGTTCCAACTGTTTTCGATTTGGAGATAATGGCTGTCACTGTGGTTCAGTGAAGCACACTATGCCGAGGTCAATAGAAACTTATACTGACATTGTGTGCCTCTACAAAGTTTGTGCTTTTTTCCGCTCTGAGGGTGAAGTTAAACATGATTATGATATTCATTCAGCTGAATTATCAATTAAGTTCATTTAATTGTAACTGGGGAGCAATTACTTTTTACTTTTTCACATAGTAATTCCTAATTATTTTTTTCACATAGGTGATATGGGCTGTTGAATAACTTTGTTATTGGAAATAATAATGTATTTGTTAATGTTGCCTTTGTCTAATATTACATATATGCAATAATGGCAACTTCTTGTGTTCTTATGCTGTTGAAATTGTTGATACCTTTATCAAACAGAAGGATAAGGATTTACAGGCTAATCCAGGATTACTGGCCTTCATTAACAGTATAAGTGTGCAAGGAAAAACTGTTATTTTCACCCTGTATTCCAGGGCAATGAATCTGAAATGAAACAATGCACCAGACATTACCATGAATTAAATCTGACATTCTGCACAGTAGATGTTTGCATTTAAAATGCAGATATACTAGAGTGCAAAAAAAAAAAAGAATTGCTAATGTCAAATACTTATGAATTTAACTTATTATAAATTTCTCCAATATGAATACTAACAGTTAGCCCTTTTGTTTAATATTTTACAAAACTGGAAGCACCTGGGGCTGTTCCTCAATGTAAAATGATATCATAGCTTTATTTTCCCTACCTCAAGGCCTTCTTTTTATTCAAATGGCAGTTGTTAGTTTACATTTGTGTTAATTTTGTGGTGTATTTTTGTGTATTTGTGGTCTCTCATCTCACATTTTAAATCTGAAACAGTGATTTGTCAATCTACTTACTTGTCAGCACCTAATATTATTACTGATGATGGAGACATTCTGGCTTATTTCTTGCTTATTAGTTTTACAATTCTGGATTTTTTTTCCCAGAGTATTTCCTTTTCTCTTATTTTTGCAGTATTTGGTTTAGATTTTTCCCTCTATCAGACTTTTGCCTTTTACAAAGCTTTTTGTAAATCATCACGTCATGGTGATGATTGACAAAATGTAATAAATAAATAAATAAATAAATAAATAAATGATTTTAAAAACCAGTTACCTAAGGTGCTTGCATGAGCTTTTCAGTACATCTGCATTTTACAATACGTCTGTATTTTGGGATGGAAACTTTACTTACACACCTAGTCACGATTTTTGTGTGCAGTATGCAAGAAGTACCTAGAGATTCACCAGGAACAAAGAGAGCGCCTCTATGAAGTGGAGGCTCCTGGGAATTGGAGTCAGAGACGCAATGTGTGGTTGAGCACACTACTCCAGCACCGGCCAACACACAGTGAGCATGCTCTGCTGGTGGTGGTGTGATGTGTTAGTTGAATATTTTCCAACAGCAGCACATCCCAGTGTGTTTTATTTCTTCATATACCACAGCAATTTACCAATGACTACATTTTTTTACTAATGAATGATACAACATACTTTCTACCCATTTATAGTTACATTCATTGTTGTGGAAACTCTGCAAAACAAGTTATGTCTCATTATAAATTACATTATAGTAGCTATAAACAGAAGTAAAAAAAAAAAAAGAGTGTAGATTGGACTGGAGTTGCTTTCATTAATGTTAAATAAACATCTCCTTACAGAAAGCTCCATATCAACAATTATACATTCTTCCATTTCCTTTGGTTTTTTTTTTTCGTTTCATTATTTATTGTTATGCTTAGATTACGTGGAGCGTCCACTTTACAAGTCCCTGTGAATTACCATGCCATAGAAATGATAACACATCTTAGTGAGTGCGTTAATATAAACCCGTGATTTGCCTTGCAGCTGGCGCTACTGCCAAGGCTTCTGTCATAGAGAATTAATCAACACCTTCTGACCAATCAGATTCGAGAATTCTAAAGCCTTTTGTCTGTTGGGTTTAAAGTGTCTGAAAAGTTTTGTATTTAAAAGATTTAAAAGATTTATATTTTCTTTTTTTTTTTTTTCCATGTGCGTTAAACAAAGTTTTGCTGTTACTGTATTGTGTGTGACCCTCAGCTATAACAAGTTTTGGTTCTTGTAGGTACGATCTCAGATGAGAGTCCACACATCACGCAAGCTATTGACAAACAGCTCACAGACACTAAAGGGAAGGTGAGGTTACATAATCCACTTTTATAATAGTTTATCATGACTTATTGAAAGCCCATGGTGCAGCTGTGTGTGCATGTAGAGCCTGATCACACTGTCAGGTGATTTCAGTTGTGATTTCTCCATCACCACCACCACCACCACCACCACCACCACCACGTGAAATGATCATGTACCAAGCTAAACTACAGGAAACAAAAACTTCAAAGTGTTCTGGAATTGAACATTCAAACCCAATTAATCTTTTCTAATAATTGTTTCATCATTAATCATGTGCTTCACCTCTGCAATAGACTCAAACATTCTCAAATTAGTCTTCATTCTTTTCCAGAAGAGCATGCCACGACTCACAGGCACTGAACCACGCAGGCACCAGAGAAGATGTGTCGAGAAGCGACTAACTGACCAGGCTGGGAAGCCACAGAAGTGTAAAAAAGCCAAGTTATCCTAGTAAATTCTCTTCTACTGAATGGGTCTAGATGTGGAAACCCTATGAAGAAGCTGCACTTTGTCACTGTTCTTTATGCATCAGTCTCAGGGATTTGTAGTTGCAATACAACATAAAACCGAAACATCTGTGATTGCAGAAGAATGTAGAGACATTTACAAGGTCTCGAAAAACGAATGCCGTGTTCACGGTAAACATGATTGGCACTCATAACTGTGTTAGTGTGACACTGAATTTACTGGTGGTACAGTGTCCAAAGATCTAAATTAAAAATAAATAAATAAAACCCTTTTTAAATTAAAAACCTTTATTCAGTAGTCAGGTATTCAGTATTCCCTAATTCTAGTGTTCTAATGAAGACCAGTGCAGTGTGTAGTGTTAGCTTCTATTAGCTTTTGAGTAAATCCTCTTTACACTTTATGTGATTTTTTTTCCCACTTGCCTTATGTGGCACCAGGAAGGAAAAGACAGTCATCAGTTACTGAAATAGCAAGGTCATTTGTCAAGAAAAACAAAGTTCAAATTCCAATTCAAACAAAGCAACATCTGGATTTAATAGCAGTAATGGGAGATGAAGGTCACTGACAGGTGCATAGCCTTACAAAAAACTGAACAACAATCAACTTTAAACTGTAACCACATTAGTTAGTTGTCAGCTAGAGCTTAATGTAGCTTTTATCTGTTATAGAAGTGTCATCTGGTTGATGGAGAAAGAATAAAACATTTGACTTTTATTTTACGCTCCCTTTTCTACATCTGGAAGTGTTTTCCTTTTGAGGAAGACAAATTAAACTTTCAACCCACACAGCCTGCTTCCAATTGTTCAGGATGTTGTGTATAATCTCCCTGGTGAAGCCGATTCAGTATTATATACACTGCCCTCCAAAAGTTTGGAAACGCCTGAACAAAATAGGGTTTTTGGGCAATATCAGCATAAATCCTCTTTAGTTAGTGACCATTTTGCATTGATAATAAGGGACAACACTAGGCATCCGAGCAGTCAGTTTATTCAAACATTGACTTGATATATTACTCCAAGCCTCCTGGAGGATTGCCCAAAGA
>CM040980.1:13900750-14066322 GCA_022985145.1 Pangasius djambal
ACTCCATGATAGACAAGACACCGGCTCGGATGCCTAGAGTATGTAGAGCTGTAGTAGCTGCTAATGGGGATTTCTTTGATGAATCCAAAATTTGAGTATTTTTCTATGTTATGTTCATGTTTATGTTCATAAACTTTTTAATTAATAAAATATGTTTTCATAGTTTGTGTTGTCCCTTATTATCAATGCAAAATGGTCACTAACTAAAGAGGATTTATGCTGATATTGCCCAAAAACCCTATTTTGTTCAGGCGTTTCCAAACTTTTGGAGGGCAGTGTGTGTATATATATATATATATATATATATATATATATATATATAAAAATCCCTAATGTTTTTATAAATCTATATTCAGGCTTGATACTCAAATCCCAGATTTGTTCAACTGAAAACAATGGATAGTATTGGTTCTTCACCAAACGTGCATGTTTGTGATTTTGTCTTTTCTTACTCACTGCCAAAATATATGAGTGTATTTCAATTTAATATAAATGTATTTATTATAAATTGGGATGAATAATCAGCACTTCTTTCACATAATGCTATGTAATGGAAATTTTGAAGATGAACAGTAACATTTGGATGGAATGGAAATTGCCTAAGTTTATGAACTCTGGGTTTGAATGGATCCTCGCAGGAATTGAGGTTTGGTTAATAACTGGGTCTCCATAACTGTCTTTTTAATATTCAAACTGCATAAATGGAGCTTTAGTCATGAATCAGGGTTCATTTTAAAGATGGATGTGTTTAGCTTTCAGCCTTCGGTACTTTTTCCTACTGTTTGGGCCTAGCTTGTTTGGGCAGTTTTACAGTTCCTGCTGAGGAAAGACATCTCAACTGCTGCCTTATTCTGATGTCTCTAATAGGCAAATATATTGATGGCATTTTGCACAAGAAAATGTTTGTCAAAATAAAAACCTGACAGTGAGCTGTCCATAAACAATATGCCCACTTGTGCTGCCTGGAAAAATGTGGCGAGGTTAGAGATTAGAGTTATATTTAATGGGTATGTTCTTATTTGTCAGTAAACTCTGTGGTTCCTTACAATTACTCTCGCTTTCATGTTTACTTCTCACTGTTATATAAGTAATAAAACACGACAGGGTGTGCTGTTATAGAGAAATAATCCACGACAGAGTGGGGTGATGTGGCCTGATATGAAGCAGGGTTACCACCTTTAAGTTGATTATTATCCTGTAACAGCACAGCAAATGTTTTTTCCTCTTACCCCACAGTGATTAGACAACAATAACAATTTTTAATTTCTTAATGTATGACACATCATGGTTTTGGGATTGAAAACCTAAAAAAAACTAATGTTGTGGGATGTCTGCAAGAAAGGTTAGTTCCTGTTATCACTCACTGTCCTGGCAGCTAAAACCAGTTGTGCCTCTCTTTTTTTCCCTCTCTCTTCAAAATTTTGGCTTGAAATAAGAAATAAAACATAACTTTTCATGTAATTGAAACCAGAAAATGCAAAAAGTCTGACATTACTGACTGTTACAAAGTGCTGACACTCAAGACTCCTTTCATAAATGTTAAATAAATGTCTCATTACAGAAAGCTTCACAATACCATCAGTTATTGCATTTTTGTAGATCTGCCTTGCAAGTCCCTGTGAATGAGGTTTACTAAAGAAAAGTAGTGTATTAGAACAAGCGCATTATATAAACGTGTGATTTTTGGCTTGTAGCCAAAACTACTGCTGTTACAGAAGAAAAATCAACAATAAAACAACTTCTGACCAAACCGACTCAAGAAAAAAATAAAAAAGATCAAAAATCTACTGCGCCAATGGTATAAAATAGCTTACAAGCATGATCTAGACAGGTTATGAGGGATCTCACTTTTGTTATTTCAAAGCATCAAGTCCACTTTGTTGGCCTAGTATTTGCATTCTTTTTCTAATCAGTACCATTTGGGGAGCTTCCTGAAACATCCTCCATCCTCTATGCACATGTTTTACACATGTTTTGCACATGTTTTATGCTGCTGCTTCTACTATTATGTTTGCGCATAATATAATACTATTATGTTTACACTACTTCAGCTTTTTATATCAAACTCTGTAATATTTGCACTATTGTCCCTAGGTCACTTTCAAACAGAACTGCGTACTGGTCGGCGTTGTAGTCATTGTACTGTCTTGTACTGTCTTGTTCTGTCTGCACATGTTTGCACTTGTGCACTTTATGTATAATTTATGTAGTCCCTGTAGTCCTGTGTTGTTCTGTGTTTGTCTTATGTAGCACCTTGGTCCTGGAGAAACGTTGTTTCGTTTCACTGTGTACTTGTATATGGCTGAAATGACAATAAACTCCACTTGACTTGACTTGACTTGACATCCTGAAAATGTTCTGTGTACTTTACTTGCTGACAAGTAATCCTGAGACGGCGCTGAAATCATATTCTGTACCCGTCAGCTTATTCATGCAGTGATCTAATCAGCAAATCATGTGGCAGCAGTGCAATGCAATAAAATCATGCAGATACAGGTCAAGTGCTTCAGTTAATGTTCACATCAAACATAAGAATGGGGAAAAATTGTGATCTCACTTGCAGCCTAATATATCCCACCCCTTGTCAGGTACCATTGTAAGGAGATAATCAATGTTATTCAGGTCACCTGTCAGTAGTTTTAATGTTGTGGCTGATTGTTGAGTATATATAGTCAGGTCCATAAGTATTTGGACAGTGACACAAATTTTTTTTTCCAATTTTGCCTCTGTATACCACCACAATGGATTTGAAATGAAGCAAGATGTGATTGAAGTGTAGACTTTCAGCTTTAATTCAAGGGGTTTAATAAAAATATTGCATTAACCATTTAGGGAATTACAGTCATTTTTATAGAGTCCCTCCATTTTCACAAACTGTTGAGGGAATGACTGTTTATAGCTTCTATAATTTGATAACAGAAACTATCGTGTCTCTTGGACGTTCCATAACATTAAATGTACCTACACTCGCCGAATACTTTATTAGGAAGACCATGGTAACAATGGGTAAGGCCTCCTTTTGATCTCAAAATAGCCTTAATTATTTGTGGCACATGGATTCCACAAGATGTTGGATACATTCCTTTGAGATTCTAGTCCATGTTGACATGATTGCATCACACAATTCCTTCAGATTTTTCAGGTGAACTTTCATGCTGCAAATCTCCTGTTCTACCACATCCCAAAGGTGTTCTACTGGATTCGGATCCTGTGACTGGGAAGTCCACTGAAGAACACTGAACTCATTGTCATGTTCATGAAACCAGTTTGAGATGACTTTTGCTTTGTGACATGGTGTATTATCATGCTGGAAGTAGCCATAAGTAGATGGGTAAATTGTGGCCATGAAGGGATGCATAAGCTCAGCAACAATACTCAGCAATAATAGGCTGTGACGTTCAAGAGATGATTGATTAGTATTAACAGGTCCAAAGTGTACAAAGAAAACATTGCTGTGCCACAGCAGAATTCGAGATTTATCAGACCAGGCTACGTTCAACGTGTTGTGCATTCTGAGATGCTTTTCTGCTCAGCACAATTGTACAGAGTGGTTATCTGAGTTACTGTAGCCTTTCTGTCAGCTCGAACCAGTCTGGCCAGTCTCCATTGACCTCTCTCATCAACAAAGCATTTCTGTCCACACTGGATGTTTTTTCTTTATTGCACCACTATGAGTAAACTCTAGAGACTGTTGTGCCTGAAAATCCCAGGAAATCAGCAGACTGGCACCAACAATCATGCCACAGTCAAAATAACTAAGATCACATTTCCCCCCGATTCTGATGGTTGATGTGAAGATGTGCTGACCTGTATCTGCATGGTTTTATGCACTGCACTATTGGCTGATTAGATAACTGCATGAATGATTCAGAGTACAGGTGTTCCTAATAAAGTGCTTCGTGAGTGTATTAAAAAGCACTTGTCGTTCAATAATAAATTAAAAAATAAAATAGTTGGCAAGTTGCTCTGGTATGCTTTAATCCTAACATTAAATATTCAATAATCGTTCTGGTCCAAACCAATGACTCTTTCCAGATTCCATAATCTACAACTCCTAGTCCTCACCTCTTCCTGACTGGCAACGTTGTCGCTTACTGATGACGTAAATTGAGGAAGCGGCAATAAGTTTTTCTCTCGTTTTTCTGTTTTGTTTTGTTTTTTTAAAAAAACTCCACGCTACACCTCTAAAATGAGTCGAATATATGACAACGCAGTATTACAAAATAAACCTGTTCATTGCGAGAAAGTGTCTTCTTCGTGGGAGCCATCTGTCTATCAGAGGTAAGTTCTGTAGAGGAAGCGGACTAAATCGCAGACTAAATGACTTGTTCCACACAAACCAATTTGATCTCACTGATAATCCGTTTCAGTGGTCCTGGAGTGATTTTAGAGGGAACGCTTGTTGATGTGTCTCGCCATGCACTTACCGACATCAACAGTAAAAAGGTAAGCCAGGAGCAGCCTGTGAACGTGTGACGTCACAGCTTTGGCACGTTGAACAATTTATATATATATATATATATATATATATATATATATATATATATATATATAAAAAATCTAAATTCCCCTTTCCGAGATTTACAATTTACAGTGTGGAGATAAGTTTAATAATCATTGACAGGAGCAGGATATTACAAAGCACTCTGAACCACAGACACAGCTGATGGAGAAATCATTTTATGCTTCCTTTTTATATCTGGAATATTTGTTGTTGTTTTTTTTTTTTGAAGAAGAAGAAAATGACACTTTCAAATCACAGTCTTGTTTGTTCAATTTACAACGTCTTTTTTGTGTGTGCCAGATTTGCAATTTAAAGTGTCTATGAAAATGTTTGTTGTTTTATTATTGCCATTCGTCTTAGTGTAAACACTGCTTGCTTGCCTTGTAGGTGCGCTATAACATCCTGTACGTCAAGCCAAGTCAAATCCACTACAGAAAATATGACTCCAAGGGCAATGAGATTGAGCCCAACTTCAGTGAAACAAGAAAAGTCAACAAAGGCTATCTTATGTCATCCTACAGTAAGTACTTATATTGCCTCAAGTTAATTACGGTGAAATCCCAGTATATGTCTAATTGCCTAACCTTTGTACTTAAAGGATAATAGCTTATGTGCTACTAACTGATTCAAACAGCACAGCAGTAAGCTATACAATAAAAAAAAAAAAAAGGGTTGATATAATTGTTACCACAATAAACTCATCCGGCAATAAACTGAACAGGTAAAGCAATACCAGGAAACTTTCATCTACATTCATTGACGCTATTGTCACCACCTTTTCTATACAAAGCCACTGAGATCACATATTTTCTCATCCTGATGTTTGATGTGAACATTGCCTGAAGTTCATGATTTTATGCATTGTGCTGCAGCCACACGATTGGCTGATTGGATAATTGCATGAATGTGCAGGTGTACAGATGTTCCTATTAAAGCAGCTGCTGAATATACAGCTTTATCTTTGCAGTCATTATGGTTCTCGATTTTCAGTTGGCCTTCCCTTTAAGGTATATCATATAACTTCCTGTCCAGATGAATTATAGACAGATACTGGAACTGCAAAAGACTTTTTTTTCCCCCATCTGTCTGAAAGGGATTCCAACATTCCATCATATTTTTTTCTAAAAGGAAATCCCATTAGTTCCAGATGTGTACTGCAGAACTTTTGGTGGCTTGGTTCCACATTAAGAACGGCACTTATCCCATTCACGCCATCAAGATTGTGTTAATTCTCATGATACCCATGAACATTTAAACACTTGACTTTGTGTATGGTCATACATTAATTACACAGAACTGGAGGCTAAAGGCGAATCAGATCGTCTTACTGAGGAGCAGCTGACGGGCATCGTGAGCAAAAAGGAACTGCTTAGTATCACACAGAAGCATTGTCCCAAACAAGCCTTTGCATTCTGGATCTTGGAGGCTGAACTGGAGAAGACAGAGCTGGAGATAGGTCAGGATATCCGTTTAAAGACTAAAGGAGATGGTCCCTTTGTCTGTGAGTGTTACCTTGGCAGTTTCTTGCAGTAGTGATGTTGCTGAACCTGACTGGATATTAAGCTCTCAATGCATTATTTCTCTTTTTGTGTTTTAAGTCTCCTTTGCCAAGTTGGATGCTGGCACAGTGACAAAGTGCAATTTTGCAGGAGATGAGGCAGCTGGGGAATCATGGACAGACAAAATAATGGCAAACAAAGCAGATGCTCCGAGTAAAGCGAAGCCAGCTGCACTGGGTGAAGGGGCTGAGGAGGATGAGTGGGTAAGATAGTGACTACTCAAACAGTATTTGTCCTGGTGATACACCTGCCCAAGTATGCAAGGTCAGGCTGTGTTTTTAACAGTGGTACTGTGGAATAGCTAAAGAAAAGACCACTGTCTTTTCTGGTGTGTTTTACTAGCAAAAACCCAAACAGGTGAATTAGGTTGTTTATAATGTGGCCTACTAGAATTTTCTACTTATGTTCTATATGAAATATTTGGCTCTATAATGTTGATCATCATTAGTTTTGCATGTAAATATATGTGCTGCTTTAATGTATTGTAAAGTAAAAAAAAATGTCTGATATAAATAAGGCTGTGCATTGGTTTCCAGCTCATCAAATTTTGTAATCTCACACTGGGCTTGATTCTTATTTCAGGATGACTGACCAGTACACAGAATACCTGGCAGAAAATTGTGGCAAGCATTTTCTCACCCAGACATACTTTATACACCCAAATATACTCTATACTGTAAACTCTGTTGTGTTTTTTTTTGTCTGTGTGTTGGGTTTAGTATTTGAATTATGTAAAATGTTATGATTTTATTAATTATCAGTGTACAGCTTTCTAGTTATTAAAGGTATGAGCTTATTAACCGCAAAAATGATTTAATCCAGTCTTAATGCAATTTAAAAAAAAAATTTATTAACAAATTTTTTCATACAATTTTTAATAAACTACACATTATCAGCCACACTCTACCAGTCCTTCACTGGAATGTGATCACCACCAACTGGCATGTTTGTTTGGGATGTTTGTGCATTGCTGGGATTGTGCTGGGAAAAATATCTGGTTATTGGTGGCCCTTTTCTTGGATAAACAGGGAGCGGACAGCTGACACAATTGATATAGTAACAGATTGGTTACAGTGAGTAATTTTATACCTACAAAGGGCACCTATATAGAAGGTGAACCTGATGCAATGGCTGATAAGTGCAGGTACAAGGCATATAGATTCAATACACTCACAACTTAGTGTACATACAAAAAGGTCTTTTTAATATTAATCAAATAGAAAATGAGATGTAAGAGAATAAAAATAATCCAAGGTTTTATATTTTAATTTATTTCAGAAATGAACAGATAGAAAGATTGTAGGCAAGGAGCATATACTAGTTTCTGTTCTTCAAAAATATACTATTGAGTAAATTAATTTATTTACTTAAAATACTTAATATGCCTGAGTAAGTAGCATACTTAGATGTTACCTCATCTGTGTAAACAGTTCTTTAGTTGTAGAACTACATGAGTGAAGCAATAAATTAAACCAAATTCCTAAGAACTCATAAGTTAATGTTGAGACTAACATGTATATATATTTCACTTTGTGTTAATTAGGCAACAGCTGGCACCAGTAATATATAGATAACTATAAAATTGCACAGTCCTGTGCAATTTTCTGGTTATTTCCAAAGCAATATGATGATATTCACATCATCTCCTGATAAAGTATAAAAATAATTCTTTAAAATGATGAAATGCATAATTACATAATTCTTATTTTTCCATCAGATTGCAGTCTTTTTTTTGGGGGGGAAGGCCTGTTTTCTCTTCTGATTCAACATAATGAGATTTCCTTATGAAACAGGCTTTGCTTGTGGAAAAAAAACCATTGTGAAACACAGGATGTTGTCTCTATAACCACACCATTACTCTACATCTGTTTCTCATTGCTCTGGCTCTACTATGCATACTGAGTTGTGCAGACCTGCAAATGTTCAGTGGACCTGTGTCTGTTCTCTGAACCAGTTCAACACAGTCTGTTTATTCTCTTTCACCCATTTAATGTTGGCTTCAGTCTTCTCAATTGCCTGATCAAGAGCTCGTGTGGTCGGCCCGAGGCCATCTTCGTCAAATTCACTTCGGAACTGCTTCAGCTAGACAGAGACAGTTAGAGATGTGTGGGTGAATCCATGCATTCTGAGGTGGAACCATAGAATATAAGGTATCATTTGGGTTTAAGGAATCTAATGTCACCCTGTTGGGTGGCTTCCAATATATTACCTGTTGGAGCTCAAAGTCTGTGGAGAACCTCTCCGTCACATCATCAATCAAGCTTCCAACAGATGTTATCCCACCTCCGTACCTGTTTGAGGAAATGAATATTAGCCAGGTGGATAATTGCATTGCCTAGTAACCAAGGGGACAAACTTTAAAAACGCCGAGCGCTCACTAACTGTTTAATTTAACCTTCGATCCCTGAAGTATGTGTAATCTTTGGTAGCATTGTATAACTCATGACTTCACAGTATGAGTGGTGAAGAGGAAATAACAAACAGCCAAACCCTACAAGCTTGGACTTCATCCTCAAATTATGGTTTTAGCAATTTTCATTTTAGCAATTACAATTACAAGTTATATATTAAAAAACAAACCCCCGAACTTACAGTTGACTTATGTAGCTCCATTGGGCCCGAACGAAATCCCAGGCAAGAGCTTGTCCAGCTACATTCCTGGCAATGTAGTTTATGGTAGACACTGCATCCATCTTCCTTATCTTGTTAGGGTCTAGAGTGTACTCAAGGTACCTGGGTGGGGATGAATGACATTATAGGTGTTGGATAAGTGTGGCCACAGAGGCTGGAGCCTGATGTCACAAATGCTTACCTGTTTAAGAGCCAGATTATTTTGGTACAGGAGAGTGCATATCTCAGTACATCTTGTTCTGTGGCAATTGTGGCATTTTCGTATTGTTTCCATGCAAAATCCCAGTCATCCTCATTTCCGGCTGCTATGGCATGGCAGTAGATGGTGGACTTTAAGCTAGGTGGAATCCTTAACAAGAGAAAAGTTAACTGGTAAGAATAGTTGGTAAAATTGATAAATATGTTCTAATATATTCTCAGATTTAGGATTAACCTAAATATGTTTTACTATTATATTAATTATGATGTTATATTAATTATATTAATATATTAGCTTATTGCCTCCTATGTTAATATATTAGCTGATTACATTTAATGTGAGTCCAGAATAATTTAGGCCCAAACACTGCGGTTACTATAGTGCAGTAAATGTGAAATTCGTTTACCGATTTGTCCCATTTTTCCACTCATTGAAAAGCTTTGTTGCCATTTCTGTGCACATAGTAACACCATTGCTGCATGCCACTGAAATTGCATTTATTTGATTGTATCTGCAGAGAGATCAAAATAAGATTACACAATGCCTTTAACACATTAAAGGAACTTGGACAAACCAAATAGATACATACTGGTCTGAAAGTTTTGTTGGAACAGTTGCATTATCAGTATACTCTTGGAAGTACTTGTAAAGTGGGTCAACTTGCTTTCGTAGATATTTCTGTAAACAGAGCATGGAGTAAAAGACCAATCCTCAGTCTCTTCTGATTGTCTGTGCACTCTCACTCTGCCCATGGGTTCCTGTGTACGTTATACTCACCTGCATGGGGCCATAGACCTCGGAGCGATCAAACATGAGAATAAAGTAGCCCAGATTTTTCAGAGCCGACTCCCATGGAATATACTCGGTATCGTTTATCAGATACTTGGTTGTGCTCAATGCCAATGTGACATTGATGTATTTGGCCCTTCACAAGACAAGGTAACAGGAACATGTATGAATATAAAATGTACTAGAAGGGAATATTGTAGGTTTTTTGTGCCTTAGGATATGTGATTGCTAAAGATAATATAAACTGTGCTAAAATAATACCATCTTTTTTAAAATCAATATACATTTATAATCAGAAAAAATATGAAATGTATTTACCTAGCAAGATTAAATGCATCGTCAATTAACTGGCCTCGGTTGATGAGTGGGATAGCCTAGGAAGAAGCACATTCATACTGTCAGCAGGGACTGAAATGACTGTTCTCTGTTGGTTGTGAGAACAACAGTTATAATCTCAACAAAACCTTTTGCAATAAAGTAGGAAATCAGCATACTCACGTCATGAGCACTCTCCAGTTGAATAATAAGTTTATTCCAGTTCCGTTCATCATAGTTCACTCTATAATAACCGCTGCAGTTTATATTGACTAGTAGCCATCCATCACCACTGACTATATAAATAGTCTTTCTCACTGTATAGACAACATGTATGTGGGCATTAGTACCATGTCATACTAGAACCTTTCTATATTTTTGGACACGCAGAGAAGGACAAGGTGTGGGTGAGAGAGAGAGAGAGAGAAAGAAATAAAGAAAGAAAGAAAGAAAAATTTATTTACCAGGCCCTTTTTCTTTTAGTACGTCTTTCTTCAGGTCCAAACCAGATATCGTATAGATAATTGGAACCTGCCATTCAAGCCTATGGGGAAAACAGAAACTTCATAAAAGAGTTCAAGAGCCTCAAATTCAGCACGGCATTCTATTTTTCCATAAGCAAAACAAAAAATCATGACATTTCCAAAATAAAGTTCACACAGGTTCGCAATGATCAAAGGTTACCATGGTTCTGCAACTGAGTGGACCACAAGGGTGGTTTCCTTTGGAACTAGTGGAGTATTGAGGATACCTTACTTTATTGAGTATGACAGTCACTCAGGGTTGATACTGTTCTTTACTGAGGATGAGAATCACTCAAAGTTCAGCTTCTAACACTGTTCCCAACTGAGGATTAAAAATGCTTAAAAATGCTGAAAATTGAGGGTAAGAATTGCTCAAGGTGTTGATACTGTCCACATTTGAGAATAACAATTGTTAAGAGTTCTGATTCTGCTCTCTACTGAGATGAGGTCGCTCACCACACTCTCCGCCAAGGTGGACCTCAGGATTTGAGAATGAGAAGCAGCCACTGAAACCACACCAGGGTCTGCTCACTTAATGAATATCCAGAAGTATTTCCATAGCCTGTGAGCCACACTGCATGTCACTGCTGGCTATAATTACTTGATTAAGATGCTCCAGCCCTAAACACACAGCTTGCCATATTGCCCAGAAATATACAGTAAGTGGTTGGGAAAGTTGACATGTTTAACAAATAAGAAGTTATGAATTTATAGGCTTATTAGTTATAACAATGTTGACTCAAAAAATAGGCCAAGTGTCTGTTCTAGGGACACCGTTAACTGTTATGGCAAAAATAATATACAAAAACTAGAATTACTGACACCTAAGCAACATGTCAACACACTCATCTGATGCTGCAGATTTTACAGTAACAAGATGAGACTTATTTGCAGGAAACAAAAGATTAGAGTGCTATACTCAGAAGCAGGAATACGCCACTAGTTCTGAAGACAGTACCTGGGTGGCCCAGAATGAAAGAGAGTAAAATAAATTTTACTTTGAAATTCTTTCTTTCTTGGTTAAAACAAGTTTAATTAAATTGGCAATTTCAGCCCCCAGTATAGTTTAAAGATCTGCACTTCAAACTTATTCCATGTGTGAATTTGTTCTCTATGTACCATACTGTGCGCTTTGGGATGCAGCCATTTTGTAATTTTGTCTAAATTCTTATTGGACAAATTATTTCCTGCATATTTTACTGCATTACCCACAGTGCACTGCAGATGCCTGCAGATTACCAGGATTGGCTCAGAGCCATTGTGATCCTGACTAGGATAAAGTGGCTGAAGATGAATGAATGAATATTTCTGTTAGATAATTTCTAACATTCATATAGTTTATGTAATGGCAGGTCTTGTACAAAGTGTTTCCTGGAGAATCACTATTACATTTTATCTGAATTCACTAGTGTTTCCCTCTTTGGTATCCTATATAGTGCTCTATATAGTACAGTCAACACAGTGAAGGAGTGATATCATACACACTGATAGTGTATCCTTTCAGATGTAACTGATGTAAAAATGTCTTGTCTGGCCTGGAGCTCACCCAGTGTCCCCTGTTCGCTTTAAAAGGAACTGCTCCTGAGCAATCTCTCCAGTGGTGGTATTTATGTTGAGGACTGGGTAGCCCTCTTGCTCGACCCATGCTGTCATGATGCGCTCTATTTCCTCATGTGTAGCCTGATAAGGACAATACACTGCATTATTAAGTGGTGAGTAGTCATGTTAATATGATATATACACTATATGGCCAAAGGTTTGTGGACACCAGACCATCACAGCCATATGTGGGTCAAAACTGTTGCTGCAAAGTTGGAAGCACACAATTGTATAGAATGTTTTTGTATGCTGTAGCATTAAGATTTCCCTTCACTGGAACTAAGGTTTCCAAACATGTTCCAACATGACAATGCCCCTCTGCACAAAGCGAGGTCCATGAAGACATGGTTTGCCAAGATTGGAGTGGAAGAACTTGATTGGGCTGCACAGAGCCCTGACTTCAACCCCACTGAACACCTTTGGGATGAACTGGAACACTGACTGCACCCCAGGCCTCCTCAGCCAGCACCAGTGCCTGTTCTCACAAATGCACTTGTGGCTGTATGGGCAAATTCCCACAGCCACTTTCCAAAATCTAGTGGAAAGCCTTCCCAGAAGAGTGGAGGTTATTATAAGAGCAATGAGGGACTAAATCTGGAATGGGATGTTCAAAAAGCACATATGGGTCTGATGGTCAGGTGTCCACAAACCTTTGGCCACATAGTGTATGTTAGTATGTACACATTTCAGGGACAAAAATCAGTCCATCCTTTATTGCCATTGAGTATTTGTTATTTTCCATATGTAAGAAGCTACGTCACATTTACCTCCTGCATACAGTTCCACAGGTCTGCATTGTCAGCAGTCTTGTACTGGAACTTCATAAGGTAGTTCTAAAATGATGCATTTGTAATACAGTATTAATCTGTAGCTTATTTGCTAACTCAGGCGTTATTTAAAAAAAAAAAAAAAAAAAACTATGGCAAGAATATATAACTGTATAAAGTGTGCTAGGCTTGCTAACACCATACACCACCACTCACCTGAAGTCCTTCAAAAAACTTTTGCTCCCCAATGTAGGCTGACAACATTCTTAGCACAGCTGCACCCTATTGAGAGGACAGAGAACCTTCTCACCAAGTCACACATAAATAATTTCTGGTAAATATATACATGAGCCCTCAAATTTATTGGCAGCCTGATAATTAGACATCAAACCAGCCTTGCTGTAGGTGATGCTGTCAAAGAGTCCCAAGATGTCAAATGTTGTCTCAATTTCAGACTCCCTCAAGCTGAGGGGGTGTGAAGCATTCAGTGAATCCAGTTCCATGACTGGCTGGATTTCTTTCAGCACAAACATATCTCTCTGAAAGTAACAGTACATACACAGATGTAAACTTCTAGATGTGTGTGGCAGCTAAAGTTAACAAAAGGTTTAGTTGAAGCATCATGGATCATACAGGGAAAAAATCTGAAATCACCTAATAAGGATGTGATTACAGTGAATTAAAATGTCAGTGTACAACAATTCTTTGAAATGTCTGAAACGTACTATGTTCCATGTAGGCTCGATGTCGTCCACTCCCAGGTATGAGATGTATGTTGCAAATCCCTCACTCAACCACAGGTTATTCCACCAGTTCATTGTGACAAGGTTTCCAAACCACTGTATATCCAGCAACGATGATTATGAATTAATAAATCCAATTAAAAAGTCAAAAGTGTGTATGCATCTAGTGTCATAAAAAAATGCGCCACTGGCTGTACAGGGTGTCTCATGCAGACTTTTTAACGTTAAAGAAATTACATCTGAATAAATAGTGAATAATCGTACCTGATGTGCCAGCTCATGAGCTATCACAATGGCAACCCATTCTTTATCGGAGGAAGAGGACACACCCTCCTCATACAGCAGAGCTGATTCACGGTACATCGTTAAACCCCAGTTTTCCATAGCACCTGCACTGAAGTCAGGCAAGGCAATCTGATCTGTGAATATAAGCATATATGGTGTGAGTTACCGATTACTAAAATGGCACTTCCGTTTTTACTTTTCTTAACCCATGCGTTTTATCTCACCTAGTTTATTTAATGGGTATTTCAGTTTAAATTTCGTCTCGTAAAAGCTCAGAATCTTCCCAGTGATATTCTTTGCATAGATGGCATGTCCAGTATTCACCGCCTCAGGCCGGGCCCAGATCTTCAAACACACAGAAAACAGATTAGAAAATGGATTTCTATTTCTATTACCAGAATGTAAATGTCAGTATGTACAGAAGTATGTACAAACAAAATCAACAGTGTTATAGAGTGATGCACACAGTTTATCTTGTTTTTTTTTTAATCTTTTTTCTCTGTAAACAAAATGAACAAATGCTGTAGTAATAATAAAAAAAGAAATGAATATTATTAAACAGAAACACACCGATATTTCCTTATGATCATGTTCATCACTTTCGTACTCAAATTCATTTACGGTGAAAGCCAAGAGATATGTTGACATGTTCGGTGTTGGGGTAAATGTTGTAGCAATCCAATCGTCATCCAACAATCGTGAATTATCTGTTGAATACAAAACATGAGCGTTTTTACACTGATGTCATATATGTGCTTTATGTTAAGCTTGTATTAACCTTTGTAATCCATGTTTTAAGGCAAACTACATCAAGTCAAGCGATGTAATTAACATGAACTAACAAATTAACAAAGCAAGACTGATCATCTTTTAAACTATGACATCATCCTATATTAACTGCCAACGCAAGACTTATTTTGATCACCACAACGCCAGTTCTGTGTCTTACCTATCTTCCCATTAGAAAGGGCTTTGGTGCCATATCTGTGGATAATAGTAATATTAAAAACTGCTTTCATGGCTGGTTCATCAAAGCAAGGGAATACTTTTCTAGCATCTGTGGCTTGCAGCTGGCTCGCAACGAGAAATCTGTTGGGAAACACATTTATATAAAGCACACAAATGTACAAAAACATAGACAGGAAATCCAAACATTTCAAAGAATAGTTGCATGGAACATCAGTTATGGGTACAATCATGTGCTATTCAGAAGAACCGCTCTGCTTGAAGCATTACAGCTGAGATAACGTCCTTGGAGATAGGTGAAGAAGAAAGCAATAAAACCGGGTAGGAACAGGGTTGGGGGCTCCTTCTACAATAAACACAGTAACATAAATACTGCCGTGGCCAAGAAATGGCTTTGGGTAATCTGATATTTGGAAGGGAATGTGTGAGTTTCTGTGTTCTGTTCCATCTTTGGACACACACACACACACACACCACTACATGATTTCAGCTTCATGAATAACATGCTATAAAGAAATGCCAGAAACAAAAATGCATCCACATAGCAATGTGGAGCTTAAATAAACAATTAACTTTTTAGACAGTGTTTTCAGCTAGCCATGTGCTTATGCTGCAGTGATGTGTGGCTGGATTTCTCAGCTCCAGCCCTAAGGGACTCATAGCCCTACACAGCTTCAGGGTTTCCCTGCTGCCAACATATATGATCAAACCATTACCTAATTATTAAGTCATTTATGAGCTGGGTGAGAGGTGTGAACACTTAAAACTGTGCAGAGCAGTGAGTCCATATAGTACTGGAATGAGAAAGCGCTAATTTAGGCAATAAGAGGACAAACATTTTTGATATTTAAACATTACAAAATGCTTACCTTTTCTCTTCTTCACCCTTAACTTTCTCTGTGTACTGGCTTGTATAAAGACCAGTCAAATCATCAAGCAGTTCCCCTTTGAATTTAGTGAAAAGTTCATAATAGTCCCCATTTGCTACTAACTGTTTCTTAAGCAGGATCTCAAAGAAATGAGAGTCACTGTGCAAAGTGTATCTCTGTACTGCTATATTTTCCATTGTTCTAGCATGGGTCACTATAACTTTGTCTATAGATAGACCCAGGGCATGAAGAACGATAGTCTGTGTGTCTTTCACACATTTAAACCTAACTGTTGAGTTCCCTTCAAACATATAATCTTGCTCGGTGGCATTGGGCAGTTTCGTGTAGAGATACGGTTGAAGGTTGACTTCGTAGCTCTCTGGAATCAAATTGTCAGGAAGTCTCAGAGTTGGTGGAAGTCCTGTTGGAATCGGTGTAGTAGGAACGGGGCTTGGTCGAGGACTTGGTGGGTTTCTTGCTATCTCCATCTGGTATAAGGTGACCATAACAATGATGCCACCAAGCGCAGAAAGTGTCAGCACCACTGTGGCAATAGCCAGGCCTTTAGAGATGTACACTCCTTTAGCCATGTCTGTCCCATGTGAGAAACTCCAACAAGTGAATCCAAGCTAAGTGAGGAACCCACAGTCTTTAATTAGACTATGAACCTTTCCTTAAATCGAGGAAATGTTCACAACTGAAGGCATAACGGCACCGCCTTCATCGGGATTACACATTAACTAGCATAGATAATAAACAAATAAACAAGCACTTTGCATCTGATTGTCAGGATTTTGTCTCCACCTCTGCCCACCTCAGACCAGTCCAGGACGAAGGGGAAGAAGGAAGCTTCGCTCTGCAAACATAATCAAAGTACTAAAACATTCTGACATGAAAAAGAGCTGTGTGGCTTTGTGTTTGCAAGCACTAACCTATAAAACAAGTGACGTTTCCACAGGTTGCCATTCGATTCCATCCTGTGCCCCTCCAGATTAAGTTCAAGTCTAAATTATGAGCCGTCCCACTGTTTCAGACCACACTGGCAGCAAAGCTACATATTCTTTGTAGGTTTTCCTAAAACTCTGTAACACTGGTCTTCCACCACTGCCGATCTAATACACATGCACAAGTCAAATTGGTAGCATGTGTTTCTGTGAAAAGAGTATAAGGGGAGGAGATCGTAGCTCCTTTTCCCCTCCCTGGATTACACATTCTTAACTGCATTAGAGAAAAGCAAAGAAAAAGTAGAAATCCAGGCTAATCTGAATAATACAAAGGTCACATTGAACAAAAATGTCTAGGGACATCATAATGTTGTTAAAACAAGACTTTTGAGTTGTGCTAGAAATATTACCTGAAACTATTTATATCTTTATGGTTCATGAACAAAGTTTACTTGGCATTGTACTTTGTCCAGTGGCAAAATGTTTCCTCGTCCTTCTTGTAAACAGCTTCTTTTTTTTTTTAGTTCTAGCATAAATTGGTAAATGCAAAATGAGACTTCCAATGTCAATGGATGTATGTGATTGAAAAACCTGTCAAGTTAAAAAAAAAATAAAATAAAATCTAATTCGACCATCTAATCTATTTCTAATTTCTGTCCAGAGATATGTTGTGTAGATAAGATTTCTTTTTAAAAATCTCAGTAAAATACCGAGCAGCCATTTCTCTTAACTTAAACTATTCTTCAGGAAGGAGAGTATGATCACATTTAACAGTTAGAATAGCAATATGGACAGAATGTTTCATTTAACTTCCTTGAAAAAAAAAAAGAACAATTTTTTAGACCTTTTTATAGCTGTGAAGCATATTTTATTCCCACTTCACTGTCCAGACTTTAAGATTATTTATGTTTTCTGAATGGTAGCTCTTATAAATATTATTTGTTTAAAAATTATTTGTCAAATTGTCTAATACTACTTTGTTGTTAATAGGGGTAAGATTCAACATCTGTACTAGAGACTGGAAGGTTGTTCAAATCCTAGGATTTCCAAAGGACCACTGTAGGTGCTAAAAGTAAAAGTAACATCTGATATATTTTTTAAAAAGGCATGTATTTATGAACATCGCCTGTTTTTTTTTCCGGTCCTCAATGGTCTAGTTTCAGTGATCCTGTGCCTACGGCAGCCTCAGATTCTTGTTTTTTGGCTGACAGGAGTGGAATCCAATGTGGTGAGCCCATCTGCTTCAAGGTTCCATGTGTTGTGCTTTCTGAGATGCTTTTCTGCTCATCACAGTTGTAAAGAGTGGTTGTTTGAGTCACCATAGCCTTCCAGTCAGCTCAAACCACTCTGGCCATTCTCTCTCCTCTGAGCTCTCTCATCAGGTTTCCGCACACAGAACTGCTGCTCACTGGATGTTTTTCGAATTTTTTTTTTTTTGCACCATTCTGTGTAAACTCTATAGACTGTTGTGCATGAAAATCCCAAGAGAGCAGAAGTTTCTGAAATACTCAAACCAGCCCGTCTATACACACAGACACACGCAGGCAGTCAAAAATGATTGCTCAGATGTACATATATAATGTTGACGATTAGCAACTGTTTTTGAAGCATTTGAAGTGATTTGTGCCCTATTTTTTTATACTGAGGAAATGCTACAATAATTAAGAGCACTTTATCTATGTGTTTTATGAATGTTGGTTGCCAGGGTCTTTGTATAGTTTGCATAGGAAGAATATACTCTATACTCAGTAGCCATAAAATGATTAAGAATGGACGGGAGAGGAAGGCTATTCACAATGAGAAAGTGCTTTTAGAATTGTTGCAGGTAGAAGATACAAAGAGAGAATGGATCGGTGAAGGACAAAAAGCCTCCTGAGACAAAGACTACAAAACAGGATAGCATTTTGGTCAGAAAGATGTAAGTTTGATGTAAAATTGCTCCTCAGATTGAAGCAGAGAAGAGACGTGAGTATGGAGTGCTTCTTAACATCTACCACCCAGCGAAGATTGAGAGAGGCTCAGACGTTTGGTCACAAGTCAAGAAGGAAGCTGCAGCTTACGGCTGTACACAGACAAGCTTCACAAGATTTTGCCAGAGAACAATAAGTGGTTGAATGTGATCATGAAGGTGATCTTTAATAATGAATCCAGGTTTCTTCTCCATCAAAGTGACGAGTCAATGTAAGGAGGACACTGGGAGAAGACGTATGGGAGGGGGGGTGGAATGGAATTATGGTCTTGAGATGAATCACCAGCAAAAGTTTTGGCTTGTTGAGAAAAGTGGACACTTATACTGACTTACCCACAAATTCCCTGATCCTTCTTGTCCAGTTTCATCCAGTGCCTAGTGACTGGATGCAAGGTGCCTTACAGCACATCAAATGAGGGAGTGGTTTGAGGTGGAGGAAGCTGAATTAAAAGGCTCAGCACAGTCACCTGAAATTAAATTTTATTAGGGATTTTGAAATTACATTAGGAAATGCGTAAAGAGCTACCTCCAACCTCTATGGATAGTCTGTGGACAGCAGTGCAGAGTGCATGAGAAGCAATTCGTTTAGACTTCTTTTAAAAATTCTTCATGAAAGTATGGCAAGACAGGCTAGAGTAAGACCCACAGAACACTGACTAGCCACTACTGTTCTGTCAGGACAGATTTTGGAAACTTCAGGAAAAATGTCAGAATCTCCAGTCTAAATGAAAAACATGTTTGATACAGTAACATTAAAATACCTGACAGTATTTAGAAGACACATAGAGAGAAACTATATGGACAGTCAAACCAGTCATTTTATTCTGGCAGTCTTTAACAATTCAATAACCACTGAATTAGCTGATTGCCTTAAAAAAAAAATCAGTGCAAGTTGCAAACTAATAAATTAGGGTAAGAAGCACAGAGGAAAATGCTGATCTGGTAGTACAAAACCTGAAGCTAAGAGGACCTCTATGGATAAGTATGAAGCACTACACATAAGACTGGCTCTCTCTATACATAAACATTTGATGTACGGGGGGAAAAAAAAAGCAGTTATCTATGGGTGTGTGTGGGGAGGGGGGACGTTGTATATGCAATATATGACAAACATTTCACATCACTTGGTTCTTTAGATCTTTGGAAGTTTTGCAAGTGTGTCACTCTTCAAAAAACAAATTACAGGCTTACTAACTCATTTTGTGTTAGATTTGAGAAAAAGAATGATTTAACACAACTCTGTAAACTGTAATGTCAGTGTGAACATAATGGTCAGTCTGACGCATGATAAATCCCCGATTTTAAAAAGATTAAGACTAATATCTGATTAAAGCAATGTTTAAAAATAAATGTTCAATGAGAGTCTGGCATGTTAGCTTTATCCTATTAGTGGCCTGCTGCATAGTCAACCACATGGGCTATCCTATAGGAGCAATTTAGAAGGGAATTTTAAAATAGAAATTTAAAAAAGAAAACAGTAAAATTATTGTCTGCAAATCTTGGAAATATTTAGGCCTGGTTTACATTACACCACATTCCTTTTAAACACCTTCACTGCTTTTCTGTTGGTATGCAAAAACTTATTTAAACAAGACAAGAGGGCAAATACTCATTCTCCAAGGCTTGTAGCTAGTCCTCACATAGCTATCATATCTTGTTATTGACCAGAAGTATTTGGTCAGAAATTTCAAAAACAAATGACCTCACATCTGTGCTTTATATTATCTCTTTCACTTTTAGGGTGGCTTATTGTGTTGTGAAACATTATACATGTTTAATAAATGGTGACAGGTGTTTATCAGGTTCACAGGTGATTCTCAACATCCTTGCTTCAACAGGTCTGGAAAGGTTTGTGCTGTTATTTCTGGCAGTTTGTTTACCAGATCCAATTGTCCAGATGCTGCAGGCAGTAACAAGACTGCTGGAGAATAGAAGTGAGCTCGTCGTAAGTCTGCTCTTTCCAGTTTGGAAGGAGTCGTTCATTGTTGAGCACCTGTAGCTTGGGTGTCCCCTCCCGCAAGACCTGATACAGGCAAGGCCACCTGCTCTGGATTCGCAGCCTGGTCCGGCGGTCCAGAGTAATCCCCCGTACGATCTTTTTAGCCCGCAACTCTCTCAGCGCAGGCAGCTTGAGGCAAGAGAAGACCAGACCTCGGCTGAGGGAAACATCAAGGAACTCCAGGGACAGTGATTCAAGAGTGTATGAAATGCCCAAATTCCGAAGTGGCACTAAAACATTGAGAGTAAGGGACTTGAGGTTAGGCAGAGATTTAGTCAGTGTCTGCAAGGTGCTTGGGCTCACCCCTTTAAAGACCCAGAAGTACTTAAGTTCCAAAATGCGCAAGTGTTGAAACTGAGCTATTAAAGCTACTGACTTGTCAGACCAATCAAAGTGCAGCCGCATCTTGGTGATTCGCGGGCAGCTCTGGGCTAGTTTGGCTAAAAGGATCTGGAAATTATTAACTTGGTCCATTTTAGTGATGACATCCTGGTGTGAGCTAGAACCAGAGTGGACTCGGAGGTCCAACGGCTCCAGCAGAGTGAAGGTCCAGTTCAAGTCTAAATGACTGAGATCCCTACAGTGGACATTCTCCAGCAGATGAGAGAGGAGCTCTCCCCATTTATTGCACTGGTCCCCCAAATCAAAGCTTGCTTTAAGAGTAAGCAGACTAGCCCCACGAGATATGAGATGGTGAGTATAATGGTGAACCCATGCCTTCCAGCGCTCAAATTCTCTGTTGGAAACGAGTAGTCCCTCCTGTCCAAGACGGAAGACTCCACGGCGAGAATAGTCTGCAACTCTCCACAGTTTCCCAGAGCGCACCAGGCAGCTCCAGCTAGAGCACACAAGTGCTGAGTTACACTTGTCCACCTCACTCAGGAATGAAAGCACATGGAGCTGACACTCCACCGGCAGCAGGTTGAAAGGGAAGTAATCGTCATCATCTTTCGGCCGCCGTCTTGCGCTGACAGGAATGAGGGGTCTCTTCCTTGGAGGCATTATCATTGACAGGAACCTTTTATGGCGACCATACCTCTTTTGCACTCTTTCACCGAGCCATTTTCACCTGTCTACTCCTAAGACAGAAGAGATTGCACATCTCATGGTCATATTTCCAGTACAGGCGTGTACAAATGCACAAGAAATTTGTTGAAGTCTGCCTTTAATTTAAGAAACAACAATCTTTTAAGTATGACTCTGACAGCTAGGTGCAAAACTAGCTAGCACATAAACATGTCAACAAATGCTAACTAGTTATCTGGTTCTTAGTTTAGCAGGCTGGCTTATTCTCGAAACATTACATGATGCACTGAAGGCAGCTATCAAGTTTACTTTGTAAACGTGGTTACATTGACAGCGAAATTAACACGTAATGTGTGGAACCAGCGTGTTGAATAGCTAGCTTTGAAGATAAACAAACCAAGGCTAGCTAAACCCCGAGCGCTCCGAGCGCTAAGCTATCTAAATAACCCATACACCTTTAACAAGAGGTGCTCATCCTAGAGAAGGTTATTAAACACAAACACTACGTTACAATTGTCCCGCCAGTCTAATTTACTTTTAATGAAGCCTTTAAATATTAGAAATGGACCAGAATAAAGACACTAAACTAGCTACCTGTGTGTCACACTGTATGAGGGGGTTCTTGTTGCTGTTGCGAGTCTGATTACGTCATCAGCGTGATGCGCAGATCCGCCATAAAATGTGGTTTGTTTATTGCGGTTTATGTGTTTATCGATATTAATGGGAAAGTAGTAAAAGAGTAAACGTATTAACCGTATTAACCCATATCTGATATGCCATGCCAGGCTTATACATTCAAAGAACTGTTTTACATTCATATCATGTGGGGTAAAGCTGTAATTCCGACCTTCGGATTGGGAAACAACGTCGAGCTCCGAGTGGGAATTACAAACCCGGAAGTGAAGCAACAGCCTACATAATAATAATAATAATAATAATAATAATAATAATAATAATAATAATAATTTATATATTTTTTAAAATCTATATTTCAAATGAAGTAAAATCTTGAAATATGAATTTTGGTTTGTTTTTAATCTTATACTGAATTTCAACTGATAAATTTCAACACCCACTTCAGGTGTATTAAAGATTAGTAATATATCATGCTAATTTTTAACATAAACACATCTACTGTAGGGGGGCATGGTGGCTTATTAGTTAGCACTCCAGGATGGGGGTCTGATTCCCGCCTCGTGGGTTTCCTCCAGGTACTCCGGTTTCCTCCCCCAGTCCAGTGGCTGTAGGCTGATTGGCATTTCCAAATTGTCTGTAGTATGCGAGTGTGTGTGCGATTGTGCCATGTGATGGGTTGGCACCCTGTCCAGGGTGTCCCCCGCCTTGTGCCCTGAGTCCCCTGGGATAGGCTGCATGTTTCCCTAGGTAACCTGTACCCTAAACAGTACTGAAAATGGATAGGCATCTACTGTATATGCTACAGTCTTAAAAATAAACTGCACCTTCCCTCGTCACTTAGGTGTTACCCTCCAAATCATGGACCTTTTTTTTCAGACCTTTGACATAAACTGGGACAGTTTAACTTAGCAGCATTTATTTTCTGGCCTGATAAGTCAAAGTCTTAAAATACAATACATGGAGAGAGGAAAGGTGAAGGGATATAATGGATGCATGAGACATCCCTCAGTAATGGTTAAATGGTGTTTTTTTATATTAAACATCTTATGGTAGAATTGGAAATATAGAAGGTTACTAAGGCCTACTACTTAATGTGCAGAGATTTTTAAAATATACATGACCAAAATGTCATCGATTGGTCATGAGGTGTCAATTTTCTATAACAGCAGCTCTGACAGTAATGCCAGCTGTAATTAAGTTCACGAGTTTATATTAATGCACTTGTTCTTTATCATTTCTATAGTAACAACTCATTTACAGGAACCTATCATGTATGGTGGACGCACTACATAATTTAAGGCTAGTACAAATGCATTCAGACAGTATTCAGACCCCTTCACTTTTGGCACACTTTACTGTATTATAAAAATACAATAAGGCCTACTACCTACTACTTACACCTACTACTTATACTTTATTATACTTAAAGTGACAAAGTGAAAACATATCTTAGAAGTTTTGCAAATTTAATAATAATCAAAAACTGAAATACTGAAAGTATTCAGACCCCTGACTAATGCACTCAGAACTGAACTCAAATGCATCCTGTTTGGTTTGATTAACTTGAGACGTTTCTAAAACTTGATTGGAGTCTTCCTGTGGCAAATTCAATTGATTGGACCCAATTTAGATGTACAGGGACACACCTGTGTGTATAAGGTCCCATAGTTCACAGTGAATGTCAGACCAAAAACCAAGCCATGAAGGCCAAGGAACTTCCTGTAGACCTACACGATCAAATTGTGTTGAAACACAGATCTGGGCAAAGGTATAAAACAATTTCTAAAACCTTTAACGTTCCCAGGAGGACAGTGTCCTCCATCATTGTAAAATGGATGAAGTTTGGAACCACCAGGATTCTTCCTAGAGCTGGCTGTCCAGCTAAACTCAGTAACTAGGCCAACCCAATGACCACCCTAGAAGAGCTTCACGATGGAAGAACCTGCTGGAAGGACAACCATCTGAGAATTACTCCACTAATCAGGCCTTTATGGTATGGTGGATAGACAGAAGTCACCCTGAGTAAAGCGTATGTGGTAGGCGCTTAAAGGGCCTTTTTGCTGTAACATCAAAATTAAGTATATTATAAAGAGGCTTTTTTCCACTCCTTTTGAAGTCTCTCTCTCTCTCTCTCTCTCTCTCCGGAAGTAAAAATTAAATCAGTTATTTAGATGAACTACAAGTGAACTCCAAAGCCCAGACTTGAACCCCATAGAACATCTATGGAGAGACCTGAAGATGGCAGTTCACAGACTCTCCCCATCCAATCTGACTGAGCTTCAAAGGACATGTTAGGAAGAATGGGAAAACCTGCCAAAATCCAGGCATGCAATGCTTCTAAAGTCTTACCTAACAAGATGGCTGCCAAAGATGCATCTACAAAATAGTGAATAAAGACTCTGAATATTTATCTAAATGATAGAGTTCAGGTTTTTATTGTTAATAAATTTGCATTAATTTCTAAAAATTTTGTATTCATGTTGTCATTATTGGATATTATGTGTCAATTGTTGGCCAAAAAGTACATTTTAATCCATTTCAAATTAAACAATAACACAAAATACATAAGACAATACAAAAATACATAAAAATATGCAAAAACTGAAGGGTTTTACTATCCAAACCCACTGCAGCAGGCCTAAACATCATTGATAGAGTGAAACTTTCTATAAGGAGACGTTTATTTAAGAGTTATGGACCGTGTCAGTACTTTGGAACAGTCAGCACGCTTTCTGACAGACAGAGGAGTTTGAGTTATCCAGTTTGACTGTAACATGACAAGCTGTTTTTTTGTTTGTTTGTTTGTTTTTTGTCTTATTAACTTCAGAAGAATGCAAAAAAGATATCTGTAAGGTGAGTGAACAAATGTTTATAGCTGCTGGAAGGTAACTGATAACAGGAATTAACTTGACTCTCAGATGTAACTATAAATGGTTAAAAAGCACACAATGTATAAATTGTAATAGTTGTCAGATTTCTGTAGTAGAAGAGGGATGAAACACTTCGGCACCTGTTGTTTTTGGAAAATAAACTGACGTCGGGCTACATCACACGACCCCATCGTTGATGATTGTCCTATAACGTGTCTTGTTTGTTTCTTTACTTAAGTTTACACTTTAAACGCACTTGAGGAACATCCATCACCCTGGTGTTGACAGAATAGAAAATACTGCTTTTACTCCACTGTGAGATTAGTGTATAGCACAGTCTGCTGTGCCAGCAGCTCCAGCAGAAAGCGCACTGTCTGTGAACACCGGAGCTGAGGATCTGAGAGCTGAAGAGCAGAGAGCAGCTCTGGCAGGGAGAGGATGTTGTTGCTATGCACGCCGGCGAGCTGCGCACTCACACCAGTGGGCATTTAAAGGGAAATAACAACGCGCTCTTTGTACACATCCAAGTTTTCGCAGGATTTCATAGTATTTGCTAAACTGTCACTGTGGGCTTCTGTGAAAGGTCATTTGGACTCTCTGTGGATTTAGTAACAGCGAGCATCAGACTAGATGCCAGGAACAATAGGTTTGGGGTCTATTTTTTTCGGAGGAGGTTCTGTGTCCTATCTTTCCACTATAGCCAAACCCTGTCGCCATCTTGAATTTTAATGTAAATTATCTGGCAGTTTATGGTTGCTATATGGAATATTTTGTAAGACATTCCGCTCGTCTCGGGCACTTGTGACAGACATGTCTTAACATAGGGAAAAGAACAAAGTGAGTATTAAAGCACAGACTCGCTCTCATTTTCGAAAACATTCTTTATTGAACACTTTCCATGTACGGTTTAGCCAACTGGGTAGGTAGCATGTGAGCTATCAGCTATGTTTGGCTAGCTATCAGTCTTGCACTTAGCGGCTCAGTTAGCCAGTAGCTTAGCGTTTAGCAGTTTGTAGGCCCGGATTCTACTGCTCGCTTAACTATTTGGCTGTCTTTCGACAAACCGTGGCAAAAAAGAGACATGTAGCAGTTTTCCACAGGGCTTGTTTGCGAGTGTTGTTATAATGATGGCTGGTGCTGTTAGTATGATTTTAGTGTCTTTTAGCTACCTAGCTAGCGAGCTAAATGCCAACTGGACAAAGTGTCAGTTGCCCAATGGTTACTTATTTAGAAACCCTAACTAGCGGTTGGCTAACACCCCGCTCTTGGGTCAGCTTTCAAGCTAGAGGGGTATTCTAGCAACGTCGCTTTACTTACACTAGCCGGATAGCAAGCTAGTTAAAACTAGCCGTCTCTATGCTAAACGGAGCTTATCACGTTAGCAAAGCTAGCAAAAACACACACTAGCGCTCCCTTTTATTTAATATAATAGATGAATAGTCCACGCAATAGATTGCTTGTTATTGCTTTGGCTTTGCAAGTTTTAGCTGATTTGGGTCCACCGCCCTTTTGCGTTGTTTGGATAGTTAAATGGACCGCAGCATTAGCCTGTTAGCTTAGTCGCGTAATGTAGGTAGTGGATACAGAAACGGCTATTCAAGTCACGACGCGTTATTCATGATAATTATAGAAAAGTGTATCAAACGTCATCGGCGAGCACGCGATAGTTCCTAACGCGGAAATGTTGTGGAAACCTGACATTGTTTTAAGCAGGGACTTTCAATTTTCCTAGCAGCCGGTGGGCGGCAGTCTACACTTATTGATAGTTACTAAGCAACTGGCCAGCTTATCAACTGTTAACACTGTACCGATGGTTTGGAACCTACCTGTCAGGTTTGCTGTAGTTTAAAAGTACACTAAGCTTTTTAAAGCATAAAGTAACATTGTTGAGATAACCCAGACCCTATTTATTCTTTAAATGGTAGTACCAAAGTACATGTCTCTCACAGTCATGCAACTCCAATCAACTCCTCTGTGAATCAGCACACTGATTATCATCTTTAATGTGCTATTTCACACACTGGCTGTTTTAATGCTGTTTTAATTTTGTCATGTATTGCTGTTATCCTATAGGCGATAAATTCCTCATATGTTTTTTAACAGGCGCGAGCAGATTGAAAATTACACTCTGCAGCATATATTCTAATTGCCCTGCAAGCGGGAAATAAGACCGCTCCTCGCATGTCGCTGATGATTTCTCATAAGTACATAGAAGCTAAATGAGCCTTCACCAGAAAGCCTGCTGGTATGAAGTAGATGGGAGAATCCAAGAACATGGTGCTGAATGGAAGGAGACATGGCAGTAGGTTCTCCAGCAATCAGCCCGTTGGGAAGACCAGGCTGCAGAATGGCCAGAGGGCCCACCTGCGCCAGAGCAAAAGCTCCCCTAGTGGCAGGAGATGCAGCCGGCGTAAGTGCTCCAGTACAGAAAAAAAAAAGAAAAAGAATGCCTAAACTATCCCTTAGACTGCAGGACCATAGTAACTGTTTTCTGCTTTTATTAAATTATGCTTCATTGTTTGTTAGGTGTTAGTGGTGCAGCCCCAGAGCCAGAGAGGCGCCATGTGCCCTCATCAGGGATGACGGCTAAGGAGCTGTGTGAATATGACGACTTGTCCACCAGCCTGATTCTGGACTCTTACTTGGGTTTTCAGACTCACAAGATGAATACGAGGTTTGTATTTCTTAAATTTACCTCTGGCACATCAGATCTGTCATATCACTTATAACTTGTGGCTAGGCTTCAGATAAGACGGTACATGTGCATAACTTTAGTGTGATTCACCTTCTTAGATTTCGCCCAATCAAGGGTCGACAGTCGGAGCTTAGAGAAGTGATTGAAAGCTTCAAGAAGAATGACAACCTGGAAAAAGCTTTCCAGGCTTTGACCTCCGCAGACTGGAGAAGACATCACTTTCTCAATAAGACAAAGGCCCAGGAGAAGCTGTTCAAAGCACATGTAAATGTTTTACAATAAATAAACAATAAAAATGGGGACACAATAATGCCAGGGCTATACTTGACATGTGACTAAAAGTGCGTCTGGAGTTCCAGCGGTTACACGAGTCACAGTGGTCACATGGTTGCCAGAACCGAAACAGGAATACTTGTTTAGCGATTTCATACACACATTTTTTGACTGTGCAGCACAGAGATGTTAAAGAAATGTTGTCATGAGCTGCAACTCTGAACTACAACTTTACTAATATAAATATTATTTACTAATCTCGATTTAGAAGATTAGTACCCAAAGCAGGCTCGAGAGGTTTGAACTGTAATAGAGAATAGTCTGGTGGAACTACACCAGTGCGTCATGTTAATTTTTTGGACATGCACAATTGATATGCCGGATGAACATATCATACATCGGGGAGCCATCTTGCCTATTTGTACTTAAGCAAGTATAAACCTGGCCTTTTCCTTCTTTTGGGATGGTCATAAATTAAAACAGCACAATCTTTTCTGTGCAGGTCTTTGTTTACTTGCGTATGTTTGCAGTAGACAGTGGGTTTGAGATTCTTCCATGCAATCGCTATTCCTCTGAGCAAAATGGAGCCAAAATTGTAGCAACAAAAGACTGGTAAGCTGGATGGCATCTGATCATTCACGCTGTCTTTATATTGCAAAATTATAGCAAGTGTTCCTCATTTTTGTTCTTGTACTTAAGGAAAAGGAACGATGAAATTGAACACCTTGTGGGTTGCATTGCTGAGCTGTCTGCTAATGAAGAGAAGATGTTGTTACGCCATGGAGAGAATGACTTCAGTGTCATGTACTCTACGCGTAAGAACTGTGCTCAGCTTTGGCTGGGACCCGCTGCTTTTATTAATCATGGTATGTATCCTGCATTTTCTGTGCCTCGAAAACAAAAGAGAGCAACACATTTAATGGTGTATTTTTAACACGTATCTTTTAAGAGTACCAAATCTAAATTACATGGTGAACTTATGTTCCTGTATCAACTTCCCAGTGTTGGTTCTGAGTGACATTCCTTTTTATCGAGCTCTGCCATCTTATGTCATCTGTGTGTGCCTCTGACTAGTTGAAGATCCCCTTTAGACCAGGGGTCTTCAGTCATATCGAGAAAGCGGCAGTGTGGCTGCAGGCTTTTGTTACAGCCAACTTGGAGCCACACTTGATACTTGGTTGGAGACCCAGATGAACTGATTAAATAAGTGAAATCAGGTTCTTCACACTAGCTCTTTCCAGATAAGATTGAAGACCCCTGCTTTAGACCCTTGTTACAAATCGAACCATTGGCCATATATAGGTGCAGTTCACTGTTTTGCCCAAATGAACACTCATATCAGTTTCCCACCGGATGTCAGATTGGCATGCTCTGTGATCCTGCAGTTGACGCTATTTCCACCTCCAAGTCAGCCATACTGCGAATAAAAACTGTACTGGATTTAGTTACCCTTCTTGCCCAGGTACCAGGCGAGTCGAGCTGGGACATATGGGTGGAGCTAAAAATGGTGCAGACAATCGACTGTTCGAAAAGTCTTCACAGAGTTGGCCTTACTGGAATTAACTCTACTAGCAGAAAAACACTTTACAAAACCCATTTTATGGTAGATTTAAGAGGCAGCGTCACCGCTGAATGCGTCAAGATTTGTTTGTATTGTACTGATTAATGTTTTATTATCTCTATTTCGTTCGGCATTATCATGCGTTTTCCTTTTCTGTGATACAAGTAAAATCAGCCATCTTCTTTTTAGGCTGAATCATAAATGCCGTCCTATGCAATTTTTTTTGCGTTCTCCAGAGTGTACAACATAATGGGAATGTTCACCCTACCTAGTACCCTACATGCATAGTGTAGTACACCATTTGATATTCAGCCACAGAAAGAGCATATATGCTTGTTTTTGTTGTATTTTAAGGTTGTATATTAAAGTTAGCATAAGTAGATCATGTTAACTAGCCCAGAGTTACTCAATAGCTATTCTCTCTGAAAACCATCCAGTACATTCTGAAGAAAATGTTCAAATTGTCAGGAGTGGTAGGACACTGATGACATCACATGGCAGTGATTGATTAAATGGAGTGTTGTTCTAGGTATATTTCATACTTGAATAAGTTACATTCAGCTAAGTTATGTATAACATCAGGGCAAGAAATGAACTCTCAGTGCAGGGCTATTGGCAAAATGAATTTTGCTTTAGTAGGCAAGAAGGCAAAGAGGAAGGGCCAGTGGAGAATCAGCAGAAGGAGCAAATGCAGCAGCAAAGAGAGGAGATAGAGGAGGAGGAGAGAAAGAAGAGCAGGTAAATGCAAGGGCAGAAGCTAACGAGGATTAAATGGACAACATGAAATGCACAGGCAGGGGTTTTAAGCTCCAATACTATATCTTCTCCCCTGCCTCCAGCATTCAGATTCAGTTCCTTGTGAAATGACTCCTTCTGGATCAGATGGCTCAGTGTTGGGGCAGGGAGAAGATCTGAGTTCTAAACCCCTTAATGAATTGAGAATTAGACAAAATTATGATATATACCTGCCAGTTCATTTAGTACTAGATAGGTGTACCTAATAAATTGACATATATGGTGCACTATATACAGTACTGATTTAAAGTATTTGATTCCTTTGATTTGTGCCACACTGAATGGTTTCAGTTGGTAATAAATGGAACAGCATAGCATTTTTCAAATAACTATCGAATTTATTTAGTAAACAAAGTTTCCCAGCACCTATATCACACATGTGAAAGCATAAGTTCGCTGCAACCAAAGGTCAGGGCCAGTTATGCTCTCATGGACTTTCTGCCATGGATGGTTGTTTCACCTTCTTAATTCCACTTCATAATTCCCTTACAGTAGGGTTAAAAACATAGAGATGTACACTACTCATGAGCCCAGAAAGCACAATTTTACCCTATTGGTGCCATTTGCAGTAAGCGCCAAGCAGGACTGGGCTGTATGACAATGTAGTATCAATACTGTGATAAATGATGTCACAATACATGTTTCTTCTTCTTCTCCTAATGATTTTTTTATTTTTATTTTAATAATTTTTCATTTTCTGTTTTTTATAGTATTTTTTTAATAAATAAAATGTTTATTAAGTATAAAAAATGAAAAGAAATGTATAGTAACATAAAATATTGAAATAAAATAGTAGCATTATTTTGTGAGCAAACCTATATGGACACTGCTCCCCAAGCGCCAGCCACAGGGTATGGCATGGCGTTGCAAAGTCAGTGGAGTGATAGCCTTCTTTGTTCAAGATCCCTTTTATCATGTATAAATCTCCCACTTTAGCACCACCAAAGCACCCCCAGACCATCATCTTTCCTCCACCATGCTTGACAGGTGGTGTAATCACTCCTCCAGCATCTTTTCATTTTTTTTTTTTCTGCATTTCACAAAAATGTCCTTCTTTGTGTTCCAAACACCTCAAATTTAGATTTGTCTGTCCATATTTTTTCTAGTCTTCCTCTGTCCAATGTCTCTGTTCTTTGGCCCATCTTAATCTCTTACCTTTATTGGCCAGTCTCAGATATGGCTTTTTCTTTGCAACTCTGCCTAGAAGGCCAGCATCCAGGAGTCGCCTCTTGACTGTTGACGTTGAGGACCTGTGAGATGTCCGTTTCTCAGCCTAGAGACTCTGATGTACTTGTCCTCTTGCTCAGTTCTGCACCGGGGCCTCCCACTTCTCTTTCTATCCCGGTTAGAGCCAGTTTGTGCTGCTGTTTGAAGAGATTAATACACACTTTTGTATGAAATCTTCAGTTTCTTGGCAGTGTGTTGCATGGAATAGCCTTCCTTCCTTAGAACAAGAATAGACTGACGAGTTTCAGAAGACAGTTGTTTTCTTCTGGTCATTTTGAGTCTATAATAGAACCCACAAATGCTGATGCTCCAGATACTCAGCTAGCCTAAAGAAGGCCACTTTTATTTGGCCTTGTAACATGATAAACCTGGATTAGCTATCACAATGTGATGTTGGAACACAGGAGTGATGGTTGCTGAAAATAACCCTTTTTACGCTTAAGTAGATGTTCCATTAAAAATCAGCAGTTTCCAGGTATAATGGTCGTTTACAACATTAACAGTGTCTAGACTGTATTGTTGATCAATTTAATCGTATTTTAATTGGAAAAAAGTTTTTTTTTTTTTTTCCTTTTCTTTTCTTTCAAACCCTAGGGAAATTCTAAATGACCGGATTTCTTTTGGCTGGTAGTGTATGACGGGTAATACCGATGTAGGTGGGCTTTCCTGAATATGAATGTAGTGAATCAGTGGAAAAAAAAAAAAAGATAAAATAAGGTTGTTGGCAGAGGCTTTAAAAATATGGTTACTCAGGTTCACCTTGTGTAATATTACTTTTTGTAATATTACAGAAGAAATGAAATCATTTATTGTCATTCATTAATGATCAATACATAAGCATTACATGTAACCATAATATATTATTGACACCTACATTAGTTTTATGATACATATTATTTGCTCACATACTCTTATTCCCTGCATTTCACTATACAGATGCACACCAGCCAGCCTCCCCTCCATCACTACTCCAAAAAAAAAACATAATCACTAAGTGGAATAAAGTTGGCTGTCAAGTAAATTAAGACACATTTTTGTCTTTTCTGTTACAGATTGCCGGCCAAATTGCAAGGTTAGTATAAACTGGTCATGAACATCAATGGATCATTGCTTCGGTTGAAGATTAATTTGCTGCATGGACAAAAAAATAAAAATAAAACAGCTGATGGGAAGGTTTTTTTTGTTTGTTTTTTGTATCCACAGTTTGTATCCACAGGTAGGGACACTGCGTGTGTCAAGGTCCTGCGGGACATTGAACCAGGGGAAGAGATCTCGTGTTACTATGGAGATGGCTTCTTTGGAGAAAACAATGAATTCTGTGAATGCTATACTTGTGAAAGGTATCCTGAAGTAACATCCCGAAGTCATTTTGTAACAAAGAATTTAATTTTGTTTCACTAGCAGAAACCTTAGGTTTATATGCAAAGGAATTGTCTATGCCCTTGACACATCTTTAATACGATTTCAGGCGTGGCACTGGTGCTTTTAAGTCAAAAGCAGGACTGCCTGTCGAGGTCCCAGTCATCAATAGCAAGTATGGCCTGAGGGAGACTGACAAGAGGCTCAACAGACTGAAGAAGCTGGAAGAGGGCAGTAAGAAATCAGACAGCCAGTCTGTTGCCTCTACTGAAGCAGAGTCTCAGGAACCAACCAGTGGACAGACATGTAAGAGCATGATGAGGCTGGCCTTTAATGACGTTAGTTTGTGTGGGTATTTTTTTGGTTTGGAGAAAGTGAAGCTTATGATAACTCTTTGGAAGTGGATTAATTTTTCATGTTCATGTTCTCATTAGCATTACGGAAGAGGATGTCGCAACCCTGTCTCAAAGTGCACTGCAAAGGCAGAGCTGTGACGAGGCAAACTCGGCCAAGCACTCATACCTCTACCTCACCCCCTAAACGAAGTCAAACAACCAACTCAAGTTTACCAAAGAGACTTAAATCAAAGCCTGCACAGCCTTTGTCTAAAGGAAGGAGACGGCGTCAAGCAGGAGGACTGAAAGCGCCCACCAGAGCAAGTGTAGGGAGCTTGAGCCTCAAGCAGTCTTGCAAAAGAGAGGCGGACAGTCGAGGAGTCCCTCAGTTCTCTGGCTGCAGGGGTGGCATTAAGCCTGCTGCAGATCACGAAAACAATCAGAACTCCCCAAAGGGTGCTTCAGCCTGCAAGGGCAGCATGTCTTGCCCATACAGAACTCGCAGGTCCAGCAGGACCTCTCTCGGTGCTCTTGAGCGTGATGGAGGCAAGCATGGCCCAAAGCCAAGTAGCACAAGCAAGGTTGCGGTTAGCACGGCCCTCAAAATGGAGCCTGACGACTTTGTTCCCACAATGCCTGGCCATCAGATTAACATCCCCAGCCTCGAGGCCAGCTGTCCCAAGAAAGGGACATGCCCAAGACGGAGGAGGACGATAAAACAGGAGGAAACGGGCACCTACATGGACGATCTTCTTCAGGAGGGTGTGCCTGACCCGCGACATGCAGCACATGCTGCTGACGTGGCGGATTGTGCCAAGGTGCCGCTTGCCCTGCCAGAGCGGCGTTACGAAGGCTTGGCAGAGAGTTCCAAGGTGTCACGTCGCATGAAGGGGGGCAAGAAGAAGCGGCGTATCACACGCTACGATGCACAGCTGATTTTGGAGAACAACACAGGCATCCCCAAGCTGACACTGCGGAGGCGGCATGACAGCAGCAGCAGCAGCAGCAAGAAGAAAGAGCATCGAGATGCCAAGGCTGTACAACGCTCGTCGAAGATCAGCATCAAGTTCAGCAAAGAGCGGGAAAGTGAGCGCGCTGGCCTGTATGTGGCCAAGCTGAACAACGGCTTTGGTCATGGACCTCACGGGAGCTCCACCAAGCTGAAGATCCAGCTAAAGCGCGAGGAGGACGTGACGTTCACAGGTTTAGTCAAGAGGGAGGAGGGTGAAGTTCTCGAGAGAGAGGTAGGAGTTCAGATGGGCCGGAACATCAAGGAGGACTCGCTGACTTCGGAAGATGAGGAGGACTACTTTGACAATGAGGATGACTTCATCCCTCTTCCACCAGCAAAACGTCTGCGGCTCATCGTGGGCAAAGATTCCATAGATATTGACATCTCCTCAAGAAGGAGAGAGGACCAGTCACTCAGACTTAACGCCTAAGCTATGTAAATAACCCTCAGTCCTACCAGTTATGTGTTCATTTTGAATGACTTAATTTAAATGTGGAGTAAGAATGGCAAATGTACAGTGAAATCAACAAGATATCTTTCTCTACATTTTAATGGTGGCACTTCTTTATTGTTTATCCTTCATAACTATAAATATTGTAGAAACTGTACAGATGTGTATGAATTCTATTTGTCAATTTAACGTGCAGATGTTAATCAGTGTTTTGTCCAGCTTTGCAGTTTTATTCCATTAGAGGGATAGTTCAATCAACACTAAAAAGCTAACAGGGTGATGAAAACCCATAGCTGGGGTGGTCTGATTTTCATTTCTAACTTGCCCTGCAGACTTTCAGTCATTATTGGGCATTTTAGCATGTTTTGGTGGAACTATTCCTTTCACATCTCAGTCTGGTGAGAGGTAAAAGGGCTGGAAACAGTTCATCTATTTTCAGAAACACGGTGCATGCGTTCACCTCCGAAGCTAGCCATCAACTTTTGAGTTAAAACAGCAGCAGTGTGCAGGATCTCGTTTGACTCAATGTGTCTAAAGGGAATATTAAAGAAGTCATATTGGTAAACTGGTTTAAAAAAAAAAAGGAAGGAAAAAAAGAGAGAAATCTCCCTACTGGACTCGTGTTTGAATGATTGCATCACGTTACTTTGTCTACCCAAAGGCCATGGTGCTCACTGTTGTGGCCTGTGATCCATCTTACATGCTGTGTGACTTGAAAACCCATAGGAAATGTTTTAAAACAAAAGCCAATAGAAATTGGGCCATGCTTAAAAAAAAAAAAAAAAAAAAACTACAACATTAGTGATCTATTCACAAATTATATCATTATTATTTAAAATGATTTGACCTTATGGTTCTCTGTTTTGCCAAGAAGGTAATTATTTAAAGCATTTATTCCTTTATTTTGTTTCTCAGTGTATGAGTAGGCAGCTGATATTTAACTTGTTTATTTTTTTTATTGTCTGCTATCCCTAATACTGTCTATAAGCTAAGACAGCTTGTCAGACTCTAGTTTTCATAAGGATCACAACAATTCCCCAAGTTGTTTCTCTTTAAAATATGGACATAACAATGTGTGATGTATACATGCACTTTGGGGAGGGGAGGGGGCTTGCTCACTGTATATACTGGAACCTGTTTTTATTTAACTCTTTTGAGTACTTGAAAATATTAAAGTCATTTTTGAGATGCCTGGCTGCTGCTTCATGTGTCCTAGTTGTCAACATTAGTAACAATCTGCCTGACAGGTAGATAAAGCATTTTGGTACTTTAACTCAAGTCTTGTGATGCAGGACGGTGAGTTATGTAGTAGTGTACTGTGTAGTTTGCAGAAGTACCACTGATTCTTGAAAGGGGTCTTATTTAGGTTAAAGCTTAATAAAGATGCCTGCACTGTAATTATATACCCTTTTGATCTGTTTTGAAATGAGATAATGAGTAATGGATATGATAACTGAAATAGAAACACTAAAAAAAAAAAAAATCTGCCTGGATAAATGAGTAACATTGACCCCATAACATACACTCACTGGCCACTTTAAAAAGAGCACCTGTACCCCTGCTTATTCATGCAGTTATCCAATTGAGCCCATCATTTTGGTAGCAGTGGAATGCATAAGCTCATGCCGATACAGGTCGAGATTTTCAGTTGCTATTCACATCAGATATCAGAATGGGGGAAAATGTGATTGCAGTGACATTGACCGTGGCATGGTTGTTGGTGCCAGACAGGCTGGCTTGTGTATTTCAGAAACTGCTGATTGCGCAATAGTCTCTAGAGTTTACACAGAATAAAGTGGAACAACAAAAAAACATCTGGTGAGCAGCAGTTCTGAGGGCCGAAATGTGGTATTGTTGAGAGAGGTCAGAGGAGAACGACCAGACTGGTTTGAGTGACAGGAAGTCTAAAGTAACTCAAACACCACTGTTTACAACCACAGTGAGCAGAAAAACATCTTCGAAAGGACAAAATGTCAAACCTTGAGGCAGATGGGCTACAACAGAAGAAAACCACATAGGTTCCCACTCCTGTCAGCCGAGAACAAAAATCTGAGGAGATCATGGGCACAGACTCACTGAAAGTGGACAGTTGAAGACTGGAAAAAGACCAGGTGATTTTTTTTTCTCATCAACTGTCCAGTATCAGTGAATCTTCTGTGGTCTTCTGATGTTGTCTTCTGCTGTTGTAGCCCATCTACCTCAAGGTTTGATGTTTTGTGCATGCTGAGATGCTTTTCTGCCCACCACGGTTGTAAAGAGTGATTATATGAGATAATATATCCTTCCTGGCAGCTCTAACCAATCTGGCCATTTTCCTCTTATTTCTCATATCTCTTATTCTTGTTTCCACCCACAGAACTGTCACTCCCTTAATGTTTTTAGGTTTTCGTACCCTTCCATGTAAACTCTAGAGACTGTTGTGTGTGAAGATCCCTGGACATCAGCAGTTTCTGAAATACTCAGACCAGCCCGTCTGGTACCAACATCCATGCCACGATCAAAGTCACAGAGATCACACTTTTTCCCCGTTCTGATGTTTGATGTGAACATTAACTGTAGTTCTTGACCTGTATCTTCATGTTTTGCGCTGTGCTGCTGCCACATGATTGGCTGATTAGATAAGTGAATGAATGTACAGGTGTTCCTAATAAAGTGGACAGTGATTGAATATTTAATTCACCAGTTATATAGCTGCTTCTCGTTGGTTGGAAACAAGATGACTTCGCCAAGTTACTGCCCAGGAGGAACAAACTGTCTTAAGGCTTCTTTTGATTAGCTATTATTTATTAGTAGAGGTGATCAGTCTTGGATGCAGATTCAAATTAGTTGTGGTGGTTGGTAGTGTAGCTTCACCTATCTTGAAAGAAACCATTTCACAAACAAAAATAGTTTTTTCTTAGGTAAAGGAGCAGATCTAGAGGGTTCACAGGCATAGAGTGTTGTGGTGAACTGGGATGTTTGGATGCTGTCACTCCCCCACTCTCATGCATTCACTCAGGGTTGTGATGGTGGAATGGCTGGCTGCTTTATGTCCCAGGGCGCCCTCATGTCGGTGTTACCTTCTGGTTACATTGCCCTTAACCATTAGGTAGCAACTAGCATACCTAGCAATCTCTCTCTCTCTCTCTCTCTCTCTCTCTGTTGAGCTACACACGCTACTCCTGAGATAGCAGTGATCCTGACCTCTTCTGCTCTCCGGACCTGCCTGATCCAGCCTGATTCCCTACTTCTGTTTGGGGTTCTCATCAATTGAAAACCACTTGCTGCTGCTGAGGAGGCCCCATATGGACAGCCTAAACATACATGAGATTACTGTGGATGGTACCACTTAAAGACCATGAAGATGGCTTTGCACTGCAGTTGATACAAACAGATTTACTACGATGGCTTAGGACTACAATTGCTATGATAGCTTTAGGACTGCAATTCCCATGAACATTTTTGCACTCAAGTCTCCATCAATGAACAGTCAATAACAAAATAGACTTCATGTGAAAACTATAATGAATTTCCTGTTTACACAATTACACTTTTTGACCACGTATTACACAGTTAGAGAAGGGATTTATTTATAATCGCACTATCCATTGACACCCAGATGAGGATGGGTTCCCTTCTGAGTCTAGTTCCTCTCAAGGTTTCTTCCTCATGTTGTCTCAGGTAGTTTTTCCTTGCCACCGTCACCTCTGGCTTGCTCATTAGGGACAAATTTATAGGTTTAAAACTTATTTCCTGAATTTATTTATTTCTGTAAAGCTGCTTTGTGACAATGGCCATTGTTAAAAGAGCTATACAAATAAAACTGAATTGAATTGGGAAAAAAAATAAATAATTTTCTTCACTTTTGCCCATTTTTATCTTGTCCTTTTAAACTCAGTGTGATCACTGGCTATGTTTACATGCACATCAAATTCCGTTTAAGGTCTGTATTCGGGTTGCAACCATAATCCGAATACGATGTTTATATGCGTAAAGGCATTGGATTATTCCTGTATACATGGCTGTTGTAAGTACGCCAATCTACTTATGCGCTTTTCCTTTCCCGCTGTCATTTCCCAGGAGATTCAAGATGCTGCCGTTGGTTATAGTATATGCTCAGTTATTAGTTTTATTGCTACTTTTGCACACTAATTTAATCAGGACTCTAACTTTTTCACCATCTAAAATGCCTGACAACACCGCCTCGAAATGGAACGGGTCGGGTAAGCGTCTGTTAAACTGTTAGCACCCACAATTCCTTGCGGACTGAGCGTGCACATATATCTCCTTTCAGTGGAGTTTTAGAATAAGGTGTATATGTGCAAAAATTTTCGATTAAAACAGGCATATTCCAGGGATGGGAATCAGAATTTAGGGAATAAGAATATTGTCTTAATCTGAATCGGGCAATCGGATTGCAGCGTATACATGACTCAATGCTAATCAGAATACTGCCAAATTCCGATTAAGATAGGAATATTGATGAGCATGTAAATGTAGCCACTGTGCAGAAAGTTGTATTTTTAAAGATTCCATGTCCTATGGCACATGTGTCAAACACAAGGCCAAACAGCCTCGTTTCATTGGCCCGCGTGAGGTTGGATAAACAGCATTTTCACACTGTCCAGACCTCACAGCACATCCGTAGCGTAGCAACCGCCACTGCGCAGCGCGCGCTCACACACGTGCCGCTGCCTTTCCCCGCTTTTCACACATCCGGAGCGGAGCTACCGTAAACCGCACTCCGTTTTTTTTAGGTTAAGTTTGTTCCAAAAGTTTCAGATAAAATAGTAAAATCCACCAGCAAAATATGAATGATCAAAATAAAATAAAATAAAAAAAAACATTTTGCAAATGCAAGTAATAAGAATCAAATCAGAAGATTACTTCTGATTCACACTTATTTTGCTTTCATCTTTCTATTCACGGATTTTTCTGATGCAGTTTTTTTTTTCTTTTTCTTGTGGACTCAGTCCTCTGCTTCTGACTTTTACACATTTTTTACATTTTGTTCAGCTGTTTGCTCAACGGAGCTCTGAAAGTTAGCCACGCCCACCCCATTAAAGGTGGAGGTGCTTCTGATACGGCGGGATGAAGGGAGCTCGGCAGCAGGGATACTGTATTGTAATTACATTAAAAGGCTGATAAAATAATATGAGTAGCCAGTGAATTGTTTGTAGACACATATTTCTTTATCCTACAAGTGACTTCATTCCATCCAGTTGAGTAGCAGTTTGAACAGATAACGTTAGCTCGGTGTGAGGCTCTAGCTCGCTTCTTATTCGAAGTTTCCGGTCCACCTTAAAAAGGTCTAGTTCTCGCGAGCTCGCGCTTTGTAGATGACGCCATGAAGAGCACTATCACATACAATTTCCTAAAACATTAACTCCTCAGTCCCAAAACGACCCAGAAATCTGACAATTTCATAAGAAAAGAAATATAATTTATATAATGTATTGTAGAAATACTCAGTATGAAGAAATTTAACTGTAGGACTTTTTAATCATGGGTCTGTGAACATGGCATTTGAAGATGCAAGTAAATTACACTCTGCCTAATTCCTACACCATTATTTCATTATTATAATAATACATTACACTTATTTTCATATGAAATGGTCTGAAATGCCAAATTCACAGGACCATTATTATAAAAATGCTACAGTAAATCTCTTGCGTATTTTGAAAGTATATTGCATTTAGTTTCACGCAGAATTGTCAGATTTTTGAGACATTTCCATAATGAGGAGATAACAGTCTAGAAATCAGTCAGAAAATGGAAAAAAAAAATCAGAATAAGAAGCTGATGAATAAAAAGCCAGCTTCAGCCTCGTCACCTAGTTATCTTTTTAAACTGCTCCTCAACTGGACGGAATGAAGTCACTTGTGTGATAAAGAAATACGTGTGAATCCCAAAACAATTCAGTGGCAACTCATATTATTATTATTATTATTATTATTATTATTATTATTATTATTATTATTATTATTATTTAGCCTTTTTAATTACACTACAGTTTCCCTGCTGCTGTGCACGCTACTCTATTCCCTTTAAGTGGGTGGGCGTGGCTAAGTTTCAGAGTCCCTCCCACTCCAAACTCAGTTGACCAATAGAGATTTAAGGTAAACGCCTTCTTCTAAGACCCACCCCTGTTTAAAAAAAATAAAAAATAAATGTGCCAAAAGTCAGAAGCGATAAAAGATCTGATAATCAAGCATGCAATCAGTTCCAGTGTGTAAAAACCGCTGATGACTGTGATGTCTGTGACTGTGACTGCTGATGACAGTGATGACTGTATTATATAACTATGTATTACTGAACTATGACAACGTGTATAATGTGCTGAAAAACAGGTTCATAATCTATTTCCCTGAGGTGACGTGTTTACTGTGTTACGTCTCCAGGTGAGCACATGCATTCCTTTTAGGTAACTTACAGTCTGTGGTGTTTCTCTCCACTTTTTTTTTTTTTTTTTTTTTTAACACCAGCATGGTTTGCATTTGCTGTAGGGTCATGGTAACCATGATGAGCATGGAGTGGAGGACTTTAAGTTACCTAAATGGAATTATGTGATCACCTAATGACTTAACACAGTAAAACAATATGACCTCAGTGAAATGGATTATTAACCTGTTTCTCAGCACGTAGTTATACAACAGAGCCATCCATGAGGTTTTTCCATGCTATATCTATGAACTGATTGCATGCTTGATTACCAAATCCTATATATTCCCATATCCACCCATGCACTGCCATGTTCTGGTAAGAAATTCCAAAGCACATTTGTATCAAGCACTGTGAATTATATATTATATTTATATAATGACAAAGAATGTCATGAACGGTAGTCTTTTCTAAGAACCAGTGCTTTTACTTTGAAAACAGACCAACTCTGCTGTTACACAAAGTAGCAAGCATATATACGGTTTATATCTTGTATATTGTGCAATACGAGGCTAAAGTTGGCTCCTTATTCTCACTTTCCGTTCCACCTTAAAAGATCCAGGACTTGCGATCTGACGCCTGTAGATGGCGCCATGAAGCACAATAATGTTACTTATACAATTCAGTGAACTCTGCATAATAGAATCTGCTTATTTCGTATGCTGTTTCAAAAGTACGACAATTGCATATAAAAATAAGTTTAATATATGGTATAAATACTCAATATGAGAAAAATTTACTTCAGGAATTTTGAATAATGGCTCTGTGAACTTGGCATGTGAGACTATTGAATACAGGCAAATTGCACTTTCTGCATAGTTCCCATGCCATTATCTCCTCATTTTCAAAACATCTCAAAAATCTGACAATTGCATATGAAAACAGGTCAATATAAAGAAATTTTGCTGTAGGAATTTTTAATAATAATAGATCTATGAACTTGTCATTTCTTTAGACTATCAAACACAAGCAAATTGCACTTTCTGCCTTATTCCTGTGTCATTATCCCCTTGTCTTCAAAACATCTAAAAAAAATATGACAATTACTTATGGAAAAGGATGTAATGTCCTATCAAAAGCCTCAGTATGAAGAAATTTTACTGTAATTTTTAATAATGGCCCTGTGGCCTTGGCTGTAGCAAGCCACACTGGCACGGATAACGCATGCTCAGTACCGCTGGTTCCGTATGGATTCCTCATGCCACGCAATCATGTCTACCTAACACAACCAGAAACATACATGAATTAGTACATGACGCCAGCACTCATTTAAACTCTATGTAAAATACAAAGGGCTTATTATAGCCAGCTCACTTAACAGGTTTTTCTTCTGGGCAGCTTATGTATTCCATGGATCACACTGCCAAATCTTCAGCCAACACCTTTTCTGGAGCCTCTGTGGTGTTTGTCATAACTTTCATAAAGCCTTGTTATGCCAAGAAGCTTAAGGGCCTTGTACAGAGTCTAGCCTGTGAAGTCACTGTAGCCAACTCTCCTGCCTTGACAAAAGCAATGGTCTGCCTCACTGCATGTTGTTGCTTGCTACAAGTGATCCCTGTGCAGATGACATCTGCTATTGACCTTCCCCAACAGCCCTGATTTGTCCATAGCTGTCAGTCATGCCTGTAGCTCACTGTTGGTTGCCCAGAGTACTGCAGTGTCCTCCAGCATGCAGTCAAAACATGCTCACTGGCTTTTCACTGACTGACAGGATCTGGATGCCTGCTATGGAGAAACAGAACTTGTCAGTTACTTCCCCCTTCCTCAGACCCAGACCCAGGTGACGCTCAAGTCCTTGTAGGATCCATCTGCATCCTGGCACTGATGTTGTCCATTTCTGCAGCCGATGACATGCTGATGTTCCAAAGGTGGCTCTCAGAATGAACCTACCTGAACATGACAGTGAACCAGTGCAGCTTCCACCAGCTTGTGTGAGACTGAGGCATAAGCACTGGTGAGCCTTTATAGACCATGAATGGCCTGGTACCAAGCTTGTTCTGGCAGCTCTAACAACGTCCTGGACGTCCTTCACGGTGGGCTCCTTTATACTGAACTGGTAGGTGGGATCTAGTGGAAATATCAATGCCCTGCAATGTCCCAGCTTTTGCTCCGTAGCTCTGTCACGATAGATTTTAGCACAATTCCTCGCATACCAAGGTGACAGGGCCATCAGATTTTTTCAGAGGTTTTGAGCATGAGAAGTTAATGATGTAGGAATTAGCCAGTGTCCAATCTGGAGATGTCTGCATCCGATAGTCTCCTAATGTCAACTTCACAGGTCTATTATTAAAAATTCCTACAGTAAAATGTCTTCATATTGAGTATTTTGATAGTACATTACACCTATATTCATATGCAATTATCCGATTTCTTAGACATTTTGAAAAGGAGGAGATAATGGCATAGGAATTAGGAAGTGCTATTTTCCTGGATTCTGTAGTCACATTGGCCATTATTCAAAATTCCTTCAGTAAATTATTTTCATAGTGAGTATTTATACAATACATTAAACATACTTTATATGCACGTGCCATGTTTTTGAAACAGCATAGTAAATAAGCATATTTTTTCTTTTTTATGCACACAACTGTAATTGCATAAGCAACTTTATTGTGCTTCATGGCGCCATCTACATTTGCCAGATCGTACAGCCTGGATCTTTTAAGGTGGAACGGAAAACGCGAATAAGAAGCCAACTTGAGTCGATCATAATAATCTATTTATTAATTTATTTTGTAACCATTTAATTACAGTGTAATTATGGTGGCATTAATTATGTGGTATGCCTTACACTTTGTTATCAAACCTAAATATTGGGATATTTATTGCGCATTGTGAAAATTCACATTTCACAGTTCACACGCACATTCCCAGTTTCCTATTCATAATTCACAATTATTTGTGATTTTTTTTTTTCCGTATCGCCCATCCGGTGAATGAAAGAATTTTATATACAGCTGGCAGTGTGATGTAGATTTCAGGTAACATCATCAGAACTGTTGTATGGTTTGGAATACGGAGTTTTAGGTTTGGGTTTTGAGGTGCTATGTCAGTATAAGAAGAAGTGAAACCTTGAAACATTGTGAACTTTCTCGTCCGTTGCTTTGTGGAAAGCTCTGCAGCACGAGTGTGGGGGTTGACGTGCTCTAATCGTCCAATCAGAGAGGCGCATGAGCAGACTCTGATGACGCAAGCTCCGACCAGTTTCCTTTAATAAATCTCATGCGCCACTAAAGCGCCATACGCACAGCCATTCTTCCTCACGTAGGCAGCAAGTGAGCAGACTCTCAACCACAGCAGACGACTTCGTTCAATTAGGCAGTTGCAGAATCTTCTTGTTTCCCTTAACCATCACACGAATTCATCGCTTGTGCCAAATAAATTCGGTCTTATCTACATTCCAGAAAGATGAAGACTAAGTTCATCAACGGGGTGTCCTCCTCCCCCTCCATGTCTCTGGGTTTACTGGTGACCGAGAACGCGCTTCAGGTCCAGCCTGATACCGAGCCAGCCTGCAAAGCCCTGCGCGCAGAGGAACCCGACCATGAGACCAAGCACAAGGCGTATCTGTGGTGTAAAGAATTTCTGCACGGAGCCTGGAAGTCCATTGAGGAGAAGGATTTTCATATAACTGTGATCAGGTAGGCTGCAGGGTGCACATAGTTTTCACTAACACACCCACTAACACAAGTAGGAGTTTATTCTTACAAGTCCTGGGTCAGCAGCAACCATGATCAGCTTCAACTGCATTATTTTGCAATGTGCAGTATTGCTTTTTTAAATTCTATATATATGCTGTATATATATATATATATATAATTTTCACCCTTGTCTATGGCAGAGGGGGTCTCAGCAACAAGCTGTTCCTCTGCGCATTACCCGAGGAGCAGCAGGGCGTTGGGGACGAGCCAAGGAACGTGTTGCTTCGCCTATATGGAGCCATACTGCAGGTGTGTTTCCCACTCCAAGATACAATTCTGCGTGGCATGATTAATCATTGTGCACCACAAACCCACATCTACTTTTACATTGGGAAGGTCACCTAAATACTTAAGGCGTGTCCACACACCCCAGGGAGCTAGCTAGAACTACCAAACCGAAATCTGTAAAGGTCTGTACACTGACAAAATGATTGGATACATGGAGGATAGCACAAAATGAATAAACTTTGATCGACAATTCATTATGTTCATTCTCTCTTCACTCCACATTACTCCTTTCAATGTCAGTTAATAATTAATAGGAAAGCTGATATGTGTCTGCTGGTATGCAGGTTACATCCCATTGACTACATCTCAGCCTACAGCAGTTTTCCAGCCCTGTATGACATTTTGGCCATTTTTTCACACTCCAACATACCCAAACAAACCTATCAGTTCATTAAAAAGTTATTCTTGAGGTCTAAAATGGGTGTTTGTCGAGTGGAGAGAACAATATAACATGTAGTGCAGGGCTGTTTATGTGATATATTATCTTACCACTGTTTTACATGAATTTATATTTGAATCTGAATTTTTACAGAAATTATCCCACCCAAGAATTCAAACTTTATACTAGATGTTAAATTATTTATGTATTTCTCAAATGAGAAAGGGAGTGTGTACATGTTTTATACTGTATGTATGTGTAAGAGAGAAAGTATGTATGAGAGCTTGTCGTCTGCATGCTGGTGTTTGAATGAGGAATGCCGTATTTTGTTGGGTGATGTACCTCCATGCCTGTACCTGCGTGTCTTCTTTGCCGTAGGCTTGCCCAAGGAGCGTGCCTTGAGCACTCTTGTTTCCAGGTGATCCACCATACCAGTCACGGTACAGTATTAGATCCCAGAAGCTAAAGCACTGTCAGCCAAGTTCTCGCCATTATGTCAAATGCTTAAACCTTCTGACATTTGACCCTTTTATGTGTTGCTCTGTCAGAAATATTCTCTATGTCTGTCTGCTTCCAATAAACAAATTCTCAAAATGTGTTAAATGACATTTACAAAACCAAGAAGGAGTGCAAATTTAGTGGTTAGACAGCTTTTCCACTAATAAATATATAGAGACACCTTAAGACCACTGATATTACCAAAGCTAAAAACATAGACTGTTCTATATATATATAGAAATGATTACCGTAAACCTGGCAGGTGTTAGCTAGTCTGAAATACAGTCCTCTAAGATTTTTCTGTCAGAATGGTGAAATTGGATTAAAGTGTGGCCGTTACATCATAGGGATTAATGCAAAATCATCTAACTTATTTCTCTAATCATATTTAAGTTGAATTTTGAAAGAATATATCTCCACAAAGTTGTCTGAGGCAAAAGAAACACTATTTTTATTGATGTTTGTGCACCTTAGAAAGATCCATTTATTCCTTCTAAAAGAGTAGCTCGTGGATATTTAGTTCTTGAAAGCATTTAAACAGTTTAGAAATCATTCAGCTGGAACATTATTTTGATAATTGCAGTTATAAACCTGCTTAATAAATTCAGAGGACTGTTTTAGCCATGAGACAAACAAAACCTTGGGTCACCATTTGGGAGACTCATGCCTCTCAAACCAGTCATAAATTCCTAACCATTGAGTATCTGAAGTTTCTGAACTCTCTACGCTTGCATGACTATAAAAACAATAAAAGTATTATTGGTTTTACTAAAATGTATACTTTCCTATGGTAGTATATGATTGGGTAGAATGTGTTGAATTTTAGTTGTTATTGCTTTTTTATTGGAGAGAATATTTTTCAATGTCTGTTGCAACCTCCATGTCAAGATCAAATGGCTGTCGAAAAAAGGAAAAAACAACAACACTTTGTGCTCATGGTTAGCTTTTTGCTTCTTCTCTTATTGCTAGATGTCCTGTAATAAAGGAGACTCTGGACAGTCAAACATGGAAAATCACTTTCAAGTAAGTGACATATAGCATTTGGAAATTGGGTTTTTGTGTCATATTTGCATGTTATGTCATCAGGTTATATCCCTCCTCGTGAGACCGGTATGCGTCACGCCTGTGATTCGCCCAAAGTAAATATTCTGTCATTGTGCCATTCAGAGCCAAACATCAGCAATACGTGACTACAGTTGTTTCACTTTGCATTTTGAGAAATTGCAAAATTTTGATGAAATTCCCTTTGCTATTTTGATGATCTGTTTACATTTTCAGCACAAGACTTGATTTGTTGTGTTTTCATTTGCCTTTGATTTTAAAGGTCATGTTTTTCCATAAACATACTCTGGACTGTGGTGATTCAGTTCATGTTAGTCATTTTTAACTGTGGAGTGACACTGAATTGAAGCAACTGGATCAGAAGCGTCACTATAAAATAAGAGTTTCTTTTCGATCTATAACATAACTCATTTTATTCAAGTAACTTTGTCCTTACTTTAAACTGAGATGACAAGGCATTGGGGACCTAACTATGCAAACCTGTCCTTACACACTTGACACTCCCAGGGCCAGCAAAGGCACAATACATTAGAAGCTTATTGTCGCTTTATCCCTTGCTGTCTGACGTCAGGTGGTTTACCTGTCTGCCTTCCGTTTATGTCAGTTCCATTTGCACCTGCTATATTTGCATGCTTTTGAAACAGTCTCTCATATTTCTTGTGCCCCACTCAAACGGCATAAGCATAACCCTTAGTTACAGTCATAACACCCATGGATCGTTACTGCTTACTGCATGTTGTGGTCCACTTTCAGCTCAATAAGTGGTTTTATCTGCATGGGTAATCCAGTTATGGCTTGTGTTCTGTGGGGCATGGAGCAATGGAAAATCCCCGAAGCTGCTGCCCTGCCCTGAAGACACATGACCACTCCTGCTTAGTCATAGAAATTGACGAAGGGAGGGAAACAGAGAGAGAGAGAGAGAGAGAGAGAGAGAGATCAAACAATTGCGGAGGCAGTTGTTGCTCAGGGAAGCAAAACATTGGCCATTCATATCAATAAAATATAGTTGTTATCCAGTTTTGTTTTGTTTCCTCTCATATTTAATCCAGTCATTTACAATTTGAAAATGTATATGGAAATAATATTGCTAAAGAAATGCTCAGCTAAGAAAACTAATAATGGGACTTTAGCTGTGATCATGAATTTAATCTGGTAAAAGTTAATGTTCACCACATTTTAATCTAACTCTGTATTGAAGGGATACTTCACTGCAAATGAAAACAGAGCTAATCTACCTGAGATAGCAAGATAGCATACTGTGTATGGTAGTCTAGATTAAAAAAAGAGTTTCAGGATCTTCCAGATTATATATTATGTGTGTATTCATGTTCGTCATTATGTGTGTGTTCATCATTTATAGCGAGAAACTAGAGAAAGCTCACCTGTGCTATGATTATGTATTATTACATAATACTTAATAAATGTTTTTTATTCATGTAGATCGCTAGTCAATTATAAATCTTAGTTCTGCATTAATGATAATTAGATGATAGACTATAATAATGGTGGACACAAAGATGCAAATGTTCAAAATGCCATTTTCACTGTAAAGAGCAGAATCCACACTCGGTCACAAAAAGGACAAACCTCACAAATGAAGTAAAAAAACTAAAGTTTATGGCAATTGTTCGTACAGGATTTTGGGTGGTGTGTGGAATTTATAGGACATGATGACTCTATAAAAAAATTCTGATTAGTGTTGGAGAATTAAGTTGTATCAGGTGCTATGATTATTAGTGCAGCAAATTTGAATCACACTTCCTGACCTTAGTACCATAAGGTTCCATGTGGACGAAGATAAAACTCCATATAGAACCTAATGATACAAAGACCATGAAGTGTGACTCACACTTGGCTCACAACAAGATAAATATAGTCTTGTAGATAACAGTCATGCTATGTATGCTATGTAGTGATTATTATATCACTACCCTGAACTGGCTAGACTGGATCTGCAAACATTGGAGGAAACAGGCACACTGTTGATGGTGACTCCATGGTTAATCATTCATTTATTTCTCCTTATATTACCGTTCAAGCGAAAGTTTCACCATAATGACCAGAAATGATCACCATAATGACAGTGTGGGTCGATGACTCAGAGCACCTGTGAGCATGTTGGGACACCAGTACTTCTGAAGGAGTTGATGCGTCCTCTGCGTGCCCGGGTTGCCATTTGCAGGGGTTGTGTGGGCCCAGTTGATCAATTTGTCCCTCAAGGTTGTGGGCACATATGTTTTCAACCATGAATGGCTTAGTGTGGTCCAGATGCTTTAGGATGGGGGTGGGAGTGAAAGACTTCTTTAGCTGCTTGAATGCCTCTTGCCAGCTGTGTTCCGCTTGAGCCGTTTTGGGCTGCGATGGATCCTTGAATGAACCTCCTGTAAAAGCTGACAAAGCCTGAAAACCTCTGTAGTTCCTTGACTGTGCTGGGCACCGGCCACTCTGTGATGGTGGACACCTTACTTTGGACCATAGCAGAGATGGACATTCGAGTTTGTGACTCAAGTCCGGGTTATACTTAAGTTAAACCCCCCCCTCCCCCCTCCCCCCCAATGTCGCACCACAACATGCACCTGTTAGCTAGTGTAAACAGACCAATGCCTCATGGCTTTGGCATGGGCGCCATACATGGTAACAGAAGGATTGCAGTGTGTAAAGAATGTGGGAAGAAAATTAAAAACACTGGATCAACTACAACGAACTTAAGACAACTGAAATCACACCCAGACAGGTTTGTTTAGCCTGCGTTAGTGTCAGAGCTATATACTGTTATCGCTGTTTACATCATCCAATATTAGCAATTCCCAATGGCATATTTATGGCATAATTATCAAAGGTAGTCGACCTACCTGCTATGTTAGGTAACACTAGAACCAAACATCTGCATCTACCGTTCATTTTAGTAAGGCTAACAGTTGTGCACTTAGAATCCACAAAACACAAAACCTTGGGGTGGATGGGCTACAACAGAGAAGACCACATCGGGTTCCACTTCTGTCCCTCTTCTGTCAGCCATTTTGTGAACATGGAATTCACACTTTAATGTGATGTTGGAGAAGGTGTGTGAGAGTTTGCTTGACACGATTAATGTGGGATTCTTTGGATGTTGAATGGATCAGGATATTGTCGATGTAAGCAATGACAAATTTACCCAGCATGTCCCATAGGAAGTCATTGATCACGCACTGGAATACTGAGTGCGAGCAAGAAAGCTCATATGGCATGATGCAGTACTCGAAGTGGCCAGAGGTGGTGCTAAAGGCTGTCTGAAACTTGTCTAAAGTGCCTATTAAAATTCTTTTTTTGTAATGTTAAAATTGTCAAAATTGTCTCCCTTCAAGGCAACGTAAAATTAGTCTCCTGGACATTATGCACAAAATATAAGACTGGTATAAGAATGGTATAAGAAAAATATAAGAATGGTTACCACAGTTATGGTTAAATGTTACGTTTTTTTTTTTTTTTTTTTTTTTTTTTTTTTTTTTTTTTTTTTTTTTTTTTTTTTACTTCAGATCTTCAGAAGTACTGCATCAACCGGTTAAAAACCGTGCTAGACAATACAGGCTGTGACTTGTTGCATAAACACAGTGTTGGTTGAATGGAGTTTTTCGTCCAACAGTATGTGACCATCACAGTGCAGAAATCTGTCTTTGGGGAAGAAAGCTGCCTTTATCACATGGGAGTCATACAGTGCATTTTTTCTAGCCACAGATCATCAAGTACTTCAGTGTATTTGTCATTCAAATCGCGATGTCATCCTTAGTTAAGCAGGCATAATTAGACTGGAGCGATTTGGCAAGCTGAGCTTCTCTCCTCACAATTATCTCCATTGTTTCTTAGAGCTATTATTTTTCACTGAACTCATGTTGCTTCAGTACACGAAATTCACGTGATCATCAGTTCCAACTGAAAATGCCACCATTTTATTGAAATCATTGAGGAAAGATTTAATTTCACTTCAGAAATTATAGTTAAATTAAGAGCACATGAATAATGCATCTAGAAATTTGAATTTTTTTTGCCTTCTAACATGTTAACATGCTTCAGTCAGTGGATTTAATGAGCACAAATCTAAACATCTTATTTATTGAATAATTGTCTGCATATTCATCTCAGCCCCTGTTTAAACGGATCAGTGAGTTCATTCCTACTAACCCTTATTCCTGTGGATGACCTTTATTAATTTCAAGTAATAAACATACCTTAAATATATATACCTTATATAAATAAATAAACCTTATATAATACCTTAAATATATACCTTTTATATATATATATATATATACACACACACACATATATATACCTTATAATAATATCTTTGATGTTGAAAATGTACAAAAGTACATGCTTTTGTTAAATAATGTGTGTATGTTTGCATTTTTGCAGGGAGCTGAATCTATGGTCCTGGAAAGTGTGATGTTTGCCATCCTGGCAGAGAGGCAGCTTGGGCCTAAGCTCTATGGCATCTTTCCCCAAGGGAGACTAGAACAGTATGTCCCGGTGAGTCTTACAGTATGGATTTTCATTGCTGGTGTCTGTGTATGCTCGCATGTGTGTGTGGGTGTGTGCAAGCCTGCATGACTGGCTCATGACACATAATGATGAGGTGTGTTGCTCATATTTGTAAGGGTCAAGGGTAAAGTGGACAATGCCACCATTTTTAGTTTGCCTATGTGAGCGTATGTCGGCCTATTAATATGCACTAATGCTTGATTCATTTTAAAGGGAATGTAGATTAAATGACAGCAAAATACACTACATGTTGTCCAGATACCATTTCCGGCCATTTCTCAATCCTGCTTATCTGTCTCCACAGAGCCGCAAACTTGCCACAGAGGAGCTGGGAATTCCCAGTTTATCTGCTGAGATTGCAGAGAAAATCGCTAAGTTCCACAAGATGAGGATGCCTTTTAACAAAGAGCCCAAATGGCTGTTTGGCACAATGGAAAAGTGAGTGACACTGCAACTGTGTTTTCACTACTTTCAGCAGTTTATCATATTGTGATGTCCCATTTTACAGTGTCTCCTCTGGGAGGTAGCAGTAGGTAAATAATAGATTACCCATTACCCTTGTGTGTTACTTCTCTCAAGTCAGTGAGGTAAGCCATTTTATGAATAAAAGCTGTAATGGTAAAAGCCAAACATTGCAACACTGTCAGTAAAGGTTATCTGCATAATCTGACTGAGGAAAAAGGGCTTCCCTCAGGGCTGTAAAAGAGAGTAAAAGGCTGCGTGTTTCAGTCAGGGTTATAAAACAGAAGCCTGTTGGGATGAGATTTGGATTGTCTGATGGATGCTAGATCTGCCTAAAGGGCAATTTTAAAGTACATTTGAAAAAAAGATTTGTGTAATGAGTGCCAACTTTTCTAGTCAGAGGTTCCCAGTGCAAACGTTTGCCCGCTAGCCAATCCAAAAATTTTTTTTATCATATTAACGCCAAGCCCACCTGTAACAATTTATGGAGATTTATAGAACATGGATTATTTGGCTCAAATGTCTTTGTAGGTGTCTGCTGGCTGAAACAGAGCACAAAGTGTGAACAGGTGGGAATCCTCAAGTATTTGAAAACCTCTGTAACTGGTTGAATGTTTATGGCCTGACTTTTTGGCTCAGAGATCTCCTGTCTCAAGGTCATTAATTGGCTCTTCCTACATTGCAGATACATGACTCAAGTGCAAAGGCTGACCTTCACCAGAGAGATCCACCTCCATAAGTTTAACCTTCTTATGAGCTACAACCTGCCTCAGGAGATGGAGAACCTCAGGTAAAGAAAGGAATGAAATTTAATTTAAGGTTGAGAATACAAGTACTACAATTACCGTTGGATTAGCACTGAATCAGTACCGCTGTCTTATACATGTTATAATTAGATCTATAGTAGATAATTAACTGTGTTTCTAGGTGTCTCCTGGAATCCACCCCATCTCCTGTTGTTTTCTGCCACAATGATTTACAAGAAGGTAAAAATACTAATATATATATATATATATATATATATATATATATATATATATATATATATATATATATATATATATATATATATACACAAAACACATTTTCTGTAGCTCTTGAGTGTGTTTTTGTTACTTTTTATTTTAAAGTATTTCATTACTGCTTGCAGGAAACATCCTTCTTCTAAGTGGCCGGGAGAACACGGAAAAGCAGAAACTTATGCTGATCGACTTTGAGTACAGCAGCTACAACTACAGGTGTGTATGCCTTATTGTAGATTTGCTTAATCGGTCATCTGTGTGCTTGTGAAAGGTTAGTTCAAGTCATATGCTTCAGTTCAAGCAGTGAACTTTGTTCTGAAAGTGCATAACCATATTGTTTCTTTTCCCCTGCTACATTTTTCTGGACTTTGCATAGCCTGGATTCCCTGAGTAGTGTCCTTTTCCAAAACTCTCCCTTCATAAACCGAGCTCTATATGGAAGCAATATGTTGAGCATTTGGATCTGAGACTACAAAAATCCTCTGTCTGTCTTTGCCTCTGTGTTATCCCAGGGCAGTCTCATATGTTTAAAATGCCTGGAGAGAAACCCTCTCTTCAAAGAGACTTATAGACATTGAAACCTGTGGCAGCCATCCAACAGGCCAGTCAAAACATTTTTGTCAAGGCTTCACATTCCCACGTGTGTTCCAGCACAAGATAGATTGGGTTTTACCCAGAATCCATGGACACCCAAGTTAAGAAATGCAGTGCTCTGTAGCTAGTGAAGTCTCCACTGCAGCAAATGGGGATATTTGGACAGAGTTAAAGCCTGAGAAAAGCCAACCATTGGCAGGCATGATTTATTTTCCCATCCAAGCTGGCCTCCTCGGTCATGAAATCACACAAGGAAAGGTTTATAGGTTCAGCACAGCATTAGAGGCAGGGGAGAACACATCCTCAAGACAAGTCAGATGGGTCTTTTGTTTGGTTTCCACAGCAGCTGTGAGGCTCGCGTGAAAAACCTGCTGAGCTTTGGGTGCTCTGCCAGCAGATTAGCACTTTGTCTGGCCCCATGTACACTTCAGAGGCTGGTTGTGATAGCTGAAAAATTATAATAGATTAGAAACCCTGTAGGAATGTAAACTGGAGACTTTGTATTGTTTGTCATTTAAAAACAACTCTTTGTCTTACAGAGGATTCGACATAGGAAACTTCTTCTGTGAATGGATGTACGACTACAACTGTGACACACCTCCGTTTTTCAGAAGCAGTACCAAGAATTATCCAACCAAAGCTCAGCAGGTAGGAGATGTGGAAGGGCAAACTTACCTCAGAGGTAGACAGTGGCAGCTTGACCATAGGGGCAGATGGGGAAGAGCTCCACCATATGTATCAGCTGTTCAGCAAATGTTAAGAATGTCATTACAGTGAATACACTTTTCTATATCTTTCCATTTAGATGCATTTCTTTGAAAGCTATCTGTCTGAATATGACCCTGGACTGGCAAACCTGAGCGAGGAAGCCCAGCTAAAAATCAAAGAGGGCATGTTAGTGGAGGTTAACAGGTAAGCATATTTCCTTTCTCAATCTATTTGGATTAGTTTGACAAATGTTATCTTGCACATTTGATTGTGGATACCAAGTCACAGAGTGAATAAAATGTTAATTATAAAGCCTCTGTTACTTGTTTAGTACACTTTAAAGAAGCATGCTTGGTTTTTAGTTTTTTTCAAAAAAACTAATTTATAACAAATGGGGTCTAGTTGAACACATCTCTTTGTTATTCTAAGTTTATTGACTCAATATTGAGCGATGATTAACATATGGCATTGTTAAAGAATTCAGATGTACCCTCTTTGGGCCTCCTTACTGTACAGAGGCAGCTGGAGATTGAGCAACCATTTGGAGCTTGTCCAAGAGTGACGCTCATTTCCAGGCAGAGGCTTCAAAACGAGGCCTTAGCTTCTCGTCAGTTATGTGGCTTCCACAATGTGTGAAATAAATCTTTTTTTTTTTTCTCTTAGGTTCGCCCTCGCGTCACACTTCTTCTGGGGCCTGTGGTCCATAATTCAGGCGAGACTTTCCACTATCGAGTTTGGCTACCTGGTGAGTTTCTGTGTTTAGTTATGTTTACGCCAAATACACATGCATTGGATTTTAGACAGTAGAATTGTAAATGATAATACAGTGCATATGGACTAGAAAGGGAGCAAAATATCTTATTAATAGAACACACTTGTGTGTACACAGGGTTACTGCAATACTCCCTGACAACCCTGAACAAAGTCCAAAGATTTGTCAGTTCAGGGTGGCATGACAGAATTGAATACAGCTTGCCCCAAATATTTACTGAGGCAGGGTAATAATCAGCAATATATTCAGCAGTATATGGTGACATGACAGCAACAGATTGTGTATATATTTGCAGAGTAATCAGAATAATCACTGGACACATTGTCTGTCTCTCACCACCTCCTTTGTTCCCTCTCTCTGTTTATTTCTCCCTCATCCTGACAGGACTATGCCATAGCCAGATTTGACACATACTTTGAGCTCAAAAAGGAGCTAGGAGTTTAAATGCTGTGTTATTACACAATGGACAGAGAAGCTAAGAAGAGTGAAGTGGAGACTGCAGACCTGGCTTTTGAATTCACTAGAAGCAGATGCTTTGCAACTGTGATGATTATATGGTGCTGCATGGTCCAAAAAATCAACAACACTCACATTTTCTTGGCCTAATGTGTTCAGTAGTGTACCATGCCAGTTCTCAGAGTTCATCTCAGTGTTTCAGCTCCAAAAGCTCAACACATTTTCGTGATGCTGAAAGCTTCTGGGCAGCTTAAAAAAAACAAACAAACAAAAAAAAAGCGTACATGTAAAATTACCATTACAGAGTCATAGGTGGGCTTTTGAAGAAAAAAAAAAACCTAGAATAAACTGCTCCACTAACATGTAGAAACTAGTCTTGATTTGGTGGAAGCGCTTGACTCCAAAGAGCCACTTGTGTGTGCTTTTATTATGGCAGGTAATCTCTGCTGCATTATCTTTACAACCTGTGCTAGGAAATGTGAAAAAGTGAGGTTCACAAGCGTGTACCTTGAGCTATACTGCGATACGACAGTCCAAACTCATTTGGCACTGTGAATTTTCAGTGTTGTGAGACACGTATACACTCATCCGATTCTTTTAGTGAAGCCTTATGATCCTTTTTGTGGTTTGTTTACTTCTCGTTCTCTACTTGAACAACTACTAGACTGACTGTTTTTTTTTTTTTTTTTTTGGTAATAAGTCAAGAAGGCAATAGTGTGGAAATCAGATGCCTTATGGGACCTGGCCACCTGTGTACACTTGAGAAAATGAGATGATGCATATGATCTGATTTTAAACTTTGAACTGGAGTCAGAAAAGTTAGTTCTCTTTGCTTACTGGCTCTGGTTCACATTGTGGATACAGGGGTCACCATCATCATATGTTACATACTGACAATCCTTCCCTTTTTTTTCATAGTTAGCACATGTACTAATTTTTTCCCACGTGAGATAATTATTATTTTTATTTTTTTTTGCCATGTAATAACAGTAGTCATTTCTCTGAATTTATTATATTTCATTATCATTTGCCTGGTATATAGGCTAAACTGTGAGAATCTTTTTAAATCTTTTACAATCTTAGCTACTATTTTTGAGTATCACATTCGTTATATTTAGCTGCAGATGTATATTATAGTGGTGGTATATTAATCTGTTAACGTTACTTTGTCACTCTATATGAGTCATGTAAACAGTATTTCTAAGTGGAACTTTTCTTTTTTTTTCCTTTAATGGAAGTTGTATTTTTCTTAATAAGAAAGTTGTGTTTCGTGAAGGGATTTAAATATTGCTAATTACTTTTTCTTCTACATCTTCAGTGTGATATGTAAGTGACTTTGTTTAGTTTTACACCCTTTTGAAGCTGTAAGTAATTCATACGCATTCTGGCAATTTAATCACAAATTCCAGTATAACAACAAGGGGCCAATGGAAAAACGAAAGACTTGTATATGAGTGAATGTAATGACATATAAATCATATACTGCAATTTCAGACGTTATTTTGTCCCTGACTTCATCATGTATGTACAATACTACCGGACAATTCAAAACCAATCTACAGTTTGCTCTACAGTTTGCTCTTTTTGTATTATAATACAAGGAGAAAGAAGGTTTTGATTTGACATGAATTAACCTTGTTCTGTAGTAAATGCTTTGCTCATGAACAATAAACAAAAGTATGCAAAACTATACAAATAAAATGTCTCAGCTTTTCATGTCTTTACCACAATGCTGGCGTGTGTGTATATATATGTATATCTATAGGCTATAAAAAACATTTAATAGTTCGATTTATTCAGTCTTTATTCATTTCATATATTCCTCAGAGTAATTTTATTTACTTATTTATTCATTAATTGCTGTAGATACTAACGTGTTATTAATATTTTACCTGTATTTTTATTCCTGAGGTTATTTAGATATATACTCATTCTTTAATTTTGTGTGTCTTGTTTTTCTATATCTGTGTTTTATATTGCTCTGTCTATTCATTTATGTATAGTGGGAAAGTAAAAAAAAAAAGATTTAAGATTGCTTTATAGCTTTATAAGATAGCTACATTGAGTGTTGAGTGATATTTAAATGGGTTAATAAAACTTTGACTCAGATAGGTTTTGTAGGCTACATTTTTTCAACATCTTATTAAGCAGCTCCTTTACAAATCAGTGAGAGGTCTTCTTTTTTAATTATCAATGTCAATTAATATATAACAGCTAAGGCTAATTATATTTTGTATTGGTCATGTCCAACCTGGGGACTGCAATCACATAATTACATTTTGCATGGTGTTAACTTAGTTACTTGTGTGCTTCGCTGTTTATGTAACTATGCAACTACATAAACTTTTTTTTTTTAAATGTCACACATTTGCTAAAAAAAAAAAAACCTTTTACACAATATTAATGTTAGCTACACTATTTGGCCAAAGGTTTCCTTCCCCAAACAATTGTATAGGATGTCTTTGTATGCTTGTAAGAATTACAGTTTCCCTTCACTGGAACTAAGGGGTCCAAACCTCTTCCTGCATGACAGTGCTCCTGTGCACAAAGCGAGGTCCATGAAGACATGGTTTGCCAAGGTGGTTGTGGAAAAACTCGAGTGGCCTGCCCAGAGCCCTGACCTCAACCCCACTGAACACCACTGGGATGAACTGGAACATAGACTGCGCTCAAGAGCTCCTCATCTGACGTCAGTGTCTCATCTGACTAATGCTCTTGTGGCTGAACGAGCACAATTCCCCATATACACGCTTCAAAATCTAGTGGAAAGCCTTCCCTGAAGAGCGGAGGTTATTGTAACAGCAAATGGGGGACTAAATCCAGGGTGGGATGTTCAAAGATCATATATGGGTATGATTTTCAGGTGTCCACAAACTTTTGGCTGTACACTAAAGCTTGCTAACAGAAACATGGTAACAATTTGTTATCTGTTCAAATCACTATCACAATTTGTTATCACTAACTTTACATAATGTAAACGTACTAAGACGTCATATGTCCAAGGAGCAGGGATGAGTCTCAAGTCAGTGATAATGAAGTTCAGGTGAAGTCACTAGCATTTTAAAGTTAATCACGTCGTAAATCATGAGTCATTAGCATTTTCCTTACACAGCTGCAATGTTGGAATGTAGATGTAGACATAAAATGATCTTAACTGCTTACTTCTGGCTTTGAAAACATTTTATACATACACACCACAAACATATAGACAATACACAAGACAACAGTTATGGTTATGATTTATCTTTGTGATGATCTGCCCAAAGGAAGGTTGAATAATATTAGCATTAGCAATGCAGCTCCCATTCAGCTTGTTGCATATAAAATCATTTTCTTTACACCAGAGATTTACAGTTCCGTTCTATTCACACCAAATAGAAGACTGTGTATGAGTAGACACTTCCTTCTTCTAAATTCTGATAAAAATAAGGTACTGAGTCTGCCTGTAATAAGGCTGTTGTTAGTGAAAGAGATGCATGGATGACTTCTTTTTTAAGTTACATCACCACAAATTATTTTTATTAATAGAGTTCTGTCATTTTTACAAGTTCAGTTGACCTTAATATCTAACCCAATATTTTCCCATACAATAAATGCGTTTTATAGGAGTTATCTGGTGATAAATAAACGGCGTGGTTGATGAGGTGATTGCCATCTTCAGCCATGACAGCCGAGCCTCAAGAACGTGCATGTTTCCAACATGCACTTGAAGCTCGGGATGTAGCAAGTTCTTGTTCTGTTATAAACTGTAAACTAACAGACCCTGATCAGGGAGTTCTATGCAGTTTTTTAATGGTATGTTGATCATTTTGAGGTCTAAGATAGGTCTTTGTATTTATATAATATCATATAATCTCATAATAATAAAGTGATGGCAGAAACCAAGGCAGCTAACACTAGCTAAAGTGAACAATAATCTAATTTACTGTATGACTTTAGCAAACACTTGAAATATTTTGTTAAGAGTGATGGGTTTGGCTGGGAAGAACTGAGACAATTCCAAGACCTTTTTTTTTTTAAAAAAAATATCTTGTTAAGCTTAGCCAGTTACTCCTTTTCAAAAGAACTGCACTGTCAGAAGGAGTGGAGCATAAAAGAGCACTTCTCTTTTATGTGTAATTTACTGCAGATGTCTGAGCTAGATGAAAATCATGGAGAGCAGTGATTTACTAGTGTATTTGGCATCTTACATTAGTTAGTTGCACTTACAGCACAGTCAGTCTTGACTCAAAGCTCTTACACAATTTGTGACAGCCTGAAAATTGTGTACTTTTGCTTGTACACTTTGATCTATTTGCTCTACCCCACTATTTGCTCTTTCCAGATCTGGAGATGCATCCTTGGTGTACCTCTTTTAATTATTTCACTGTGTGTCAGTATCATAAATCAGACCTACAGCATATTATTTCGGCAACCAAGTTTGAATGCTTTTAATCTGAAAGCAGTGGCTTGGTGCCAGAATAGAGAATAGTGCTGTGAGGTGAAATCCTTCACATAGTCAAAGTTTGGAAAACTGAAATGCTGTATGTTTCTCTTTTGCATGTATCTAAATGTTAGAAGTAAAGTTCTAACATTTTAAAATCAATTTACTCCCAAAAGTGAAAAGGAAGAAAGTTTAAAGTTGAAAGATTTCATTCCAATTTCACTAAAAGATGCGTGTCCATTTCACTATGACATGTAACTATTGAAAAATGTGAATAAATCATGAGAAAAGTACAGTACAAGCAAGATTATACATGTTTAGGCAGAATGAATGCATTTACTGTTGTGTTTGTTAAACTGTCTCCCTTCCTAGATGATTCATCCCAGTGATATTTGTTGGCAGAAAGCCAAGACAATGTTTCTACATTGGTCTGGTAAAATATAGGCTATATATGTTTTCTTAAAGTAATTTATTAGCAGAGAAAAGTGATTTTTGGTCAAAACTTTTGACAAATTTTTTTGTCATTTTAGTTAGTTACATTTTAGTTTAGGTTTTGAGTTACATGTTTATGACTTCATTATTTGTATTTGTAGAAAAACACTAATTTTGATTTTATGAACCAGGACCAGATTATGGCATAGTCCTTCAAGCTATTCATTACTGACTTCACTATCTGAACTTTTAGAAAAACAATAAACACTTATTTAGATTTTATTTAGTTATATAAAATGCTACATTCTCTAGAAGTGAACCAGGGCTAAAACCAAGATAAAATTCTTCAGAAGTACAGAACTGTGTAAGTCATAGACACCCTCATTTTTTGTAAAAATTTTGTTATAGATGTTATTTTCTTACTTACTTTTGATGTTACTTCTGCATTATTTAGTCAGTACACAACATTTTATTTTTCCAAACATTACTTTTCCAACAAAAAAAAAATGTTCATGGCAGTAAAGAAAGCAACATATTGCGTAACAGACCACTTAAAAAAAACAAAAAACAACAAAAAAAAACCAACAACATAATGAACGCAAGAAGAATAAAGAATAAAGAAGCAAGTGTGACAGTCAAAGTCTCCAGAAGAACTGTAGCATATTCTCCAGGATGCTCAGTAAAACTTACCAGCTAATTTTTTCCCCCAAAAGCAAAGGATCGTCACACCAAATATTGACTTTGTTAAGTTTATAACTGTTTAATGCTCTTTATAGTATTTTTAAATGCAGAAACATTTTGTTTCATTATTTTTGAAGGCATCTTTGATTTACAGCATTTCTTTGCATGTACCTAAGACTTTACTTTACTTTACTTTTTTAACTAAACTTAGCGCAAAATAAATGGAAATTAACGGAAAGCTCCTCTTAAGTGGTTCAATAGAATTGGAAACCTGCTTTTGCCTTTTGTAAGTTTGGAGAGTCCAGGCCCATTGATATTGAGTAGTATGCTGTCTGATGGGATGAATTAGCTTGCTGCAAAGATTAAAGTCACAGCACATCACTGTAAGCAACAGCTTTTAAAAAAAAAGGCATTATACATTACACTATATTAGCAATTATTATTATTTTTTTCTACATTTCTGAAGAAGATAAACTTGCTGGGATGGAGAGGGCTGATCACAGTATCATATCTTATTTTGCTTGTCGGTTTGTTTGTATGCAATTGCCATTCTGTGCTGCACATTAATTTGCTTCTTTTTTGATCCAGTCCACTGACACCGAGTTTGCCTTCATAAAGTTCACCTGATCTAGATTAGGCACACTGTGTATTACAGTCTAAGCGTTAACAAATAGAAAAGGGTACAGTCAAGATTTCTGCCCCACCCTTAACAAAGATCAGTATGTATACCAACTGGATCAAATGGAATGCTGCCCTATTATGTGGCTGCTTGCCAAACTGCAAGTACTTACTTACCTACTCAGAAGGTTCATTCCAATGTCGTTTATGGTCATAACTCATAATTGGCGGCTGCTTTCCAGATGTTTTTGTGGGGCTAGTGTGGCCATTTTGAAAGACAAAATCATAATAAAAATAAAATTCAAAAAAATGCTTTTTGTATGTAACACCTCCTCTAATATCACAGTAAACCATCCATCCATCCATCCATCCATCCATCCATCCATTTTTTGTACCTCTTATCCTACACAGGGTCGCGGTGAGCCTGGAGCCTATCCCAGGGGCACAAGGTGGGGGACACCCTGGACTGGGTGGCAACCTATTGCAGGGCACAGAGTAAACCTAAAATCTTTAATGCGATAGGTAAACCTACACATAGCTCATAATATAATCCATGAATTTATCTGACTGATATTACATTTAAAGAACATGAACTGAGCTCCTAGAGATCTATACTTTCCTACAGAATTCAGTTCCAGGTAGAATCCAACACACCTTAAAGCGCCCATGGATAGTGTGATACGGATCACATTCCAGTGTGAAACTGCATGTCACTACAGAATTCATGATGATTAGAAATCATTTACTGCTGTTTCATTCTTTTTTTTTTCTTCTTGCCACTGATGCATAAAGTGTGGATTGATTCAAAGCAAAGCTTTTGCCCATAGGTACTTAGAGGATCTTACAAGGGCACAATGCTGCAGTTTCATGAACTATTAATTTATGAAAGTGCAAATGAGAGGAGGCAGCCAGACAGCTGCTGCTGACCAGCAAAGGTTTTTCATTTGTAGGCCTATTGGTGGAAGGAGCAGGCAGTAAATTTGCCAATTTCTGAAGCATGCCAATGGAGAAGATCTGGAAGCATCTAAGCACTGGTTATGACACAGCTATAAATGAAGCAGATATATTCAAACACAACTACATACACAACATAGACAACATAGTAGTGGTCAGGAAGTAGAGAGGGATCCGTACATCACCTGGTCAGAACCGAGGTTTGCCAGTGTATGGTTCGTTAGCACTTCATATTACTCCGCATTCCAAGAAACTCAGATCAGCATGTCCTGTCCCTGTTTGTTAAGGCATATGCCACAGGCTCTTGTGAGTGCATTAAGGCGACTAATATTCCATAGAGTATACACCACAGGACACAACCGAGGACTTAAGATGGTATGTTTAGACATTTAGGCTTTTTATTCTTTCACCCCACTGCTATTACACCAAACCATCCTCTGTTGTGCCTTGGGGTTATATAAACCTTCATGTGCACCAGTTTTGCAAAAGTAGCCACACTTGTTATTCAGGAAATAGGCTTTGCAAGGCAACTCATCCTGCATAGCGCATGTGGAATTTTATTTGTTATTAAATTTTAGTTTATTTATTGAGACTAAATGATTAAGAGATTGATCTGACAAAGCTGACTTACTGGTATTATACAATCATAAACTGAGTATAGTATCTGTAGTGTGGAAGTGAGGGCAAGGTTATAACATGAATAAAAGGCACACAGCTGCACACTAACTTGGAATACAACTAAGTTTGTTCAACAACAACAACACAGAGCTTGACATAACAGAAAATAATATCGTGAGGCAGTAACTTGTAAATCCCAAGGTCAAATTACATTACAGCATATGGGAAAAAGGTGGTCTCCCTGTATCTCTTTTATTCTGACATAAGAAGAGTTGTGTAATTTGCCTATAAGGGATCAGAGGGTGTGAGAAAAAGGACAAGTGCAGCAGCAACTGAGATGGAGGATAACCCTAGAACAAGTACAGTGCCTGCTGAAAGTATTGGAATGGCAAGGACAAATGATAGATCAGAATTTCAGTTTTCATTTCCTGATATTTACAACTAGATGTGTTAACTCATGATATTATGAGTAGCAGCAGCATGAATTCAGAAGTCTACAGAAACTGCCAATTTACAGAGAAATGCATCCAATCTAATTGGGAGGAACGTCATTATGCAGCAAGTCAACGACCCAAAAATGACCATGCTGCCAACACAACAAAGGATTTCATGAGAGGAAAAAAGTGGAAAGTTTTAGACTGATGAAGTCAATCACCAGACCTTAACCCAATTGAGCAGCATTTCACCTCCCGAAGAGGAGAGTGAAGAGAAAACCCCCCAAAACAATCAACAAAGAGGCTGCAGTACAAACCTGGAAAACCATCACAAAGAGGAATGCAGCAGTTATGCCAAGCAAGGGATATTCAACCAAATATTAAGTGTTATTTACTTGAAGACTATCTGTTCCAATACTTTTGCTCACTTAAAAAATTGGGTGGCCTGCCACCAAAGGTGTCATGTTCTAAGTTTTTTTTTTAAAAACACATCTAGATATAAATATCAGGAAATTAATGCTAAATTTCTGATCTATCATTTCATATACATCTTTTGATCTCAAACCCAAGCTTCTTCAGTGTATAGAAAAAACCCAATAGAATTGGCCTTGCTGTTCCAATACTTTCGAAGGGGAATATAACATGCTGTAATTTTCTACTGAAGATTCTAAGCCAAGCCACTGAAGCCACTAAGACAAGCCCTCAAGCAAGAGAATTGGCCTTGCTGTTCCAATACTTTCGAAGGGAAATGTAACTCCACTGTAATTTTCCCCTGAAGATTCTACACAAGCCCTCAGGAGGATTAGTTTGTGTCAAGATAGCAGTCATGTGATAGCTGTTTTTATGCCAGTGTAGGAATGTCTGCGAAAATAAACTTGGTTTACATATTAACAGACAGAAAGGAAACATTAAAAAAAATACTAAACTGCATAAAAAAAGGAATGGTTAAAAAAGAGGTACAATACTTTTGTAAATACATCTGAAGAGAAATGTTAAATCTGTCTTATTTAAATTACAGGACAAGTCATACAGACATGCATGGATTCAGTCAGGTTTAGCTATAACCTTAAAATCCCCAACTGCTATTTATTATACAAAATAATCATTCGCCAAGTAAATTACACAAAGGACAGCAGAAACTAGGAGGATGTTTATCATTTCCAAGACTGTGGAATTGTGCTTTTCTTGCTGGAGACCCACCTGATGTCTTACATTTAACAAACACTGAATGGTTTCACATCCCACATCTTGGAGAGGAATCCGTGGGAAAGGCCTTGAACAGCAGAGTAGCCCACAGTTGGTCAGACTCTTATCATTTCTGATATGAGTCAAATCCCTGATATCGGCACTTATTCATCTGCCTTGTCAACATCTGATAAATGAATTAAAAATATAAACAGTTTTGAGCTATCAAACTGTTATAACCCTTATAAAGAAAAACACTAAAAGTTACTTAAAATGGCACTGCAGCTTCTAGGGTTGGAATGGGCTAACACATAATGAACAAATGGATAAAAAGAGGGGAAGTGGAAGTGACAGTAGAGATATCTGTGATGTGTTGCATTCACTTTGAGCACACTCATGTCTCAGGCCTGTCTGATCAATATAATGATAGCCCTACAGAATATTATTATGCACATGCAGTAGGAGAATTGACATTAATTAAATGCACTTCTAAACTGGCAATACTCTACCGACATTTACAATGCAAAATTTAAACTCTTGTGCTTTTGTGTACATTGTTCCAGCCTAAAATGAATGAACTAAAAGATATTATTATAAAAGGCTGGGAGTCTGTCCATTCTGATTTTCCTGATCTGATCAGTGCATTGGCAGTGTTTCAGTGCATTCCCAATTGCCTTCATATGTTGGTGGACATGGTGAGCCATCTTGTGGAGACAAATATACAGTCGGCCCCAGAATTACTGGCAGTCTTGGACAGACAGACAGACAGACAGACACACACACACACACACAACACACACAAAAAGCCAATCTTTTTGTTTAGGTTTGAGATCAAAATACGAATATGAGATGATCAGCTTTCAGCTTTTATTTCCTGATATTTCCAGCTAGATGTGTTAAACAACTTACAACATGGCACCTTTGGTGGCAGACCACCCAAGGTGAGCAAAAGTATTGGAATAGATAGTCTTAATATTTGGTTGCATATCCTTTGCTTGTAATAACTGCACCAAGCCTGCGACCCACTGACATCACCAAACTGTTACATTCCTCTTTTGGGTTGCTTTTCCAGGCATGTACTGCAGCTTCTTTCAGTTGTTGTTTGTTTTGGGGGGGTTTCTCCTTTCAGTCTCCTCTTCAGGAGGTGAAATGCATGCTCAGTTGGGTTAAGGTCTGGTGACTGACTTGGCCAGTTCAAAACTTTCCACTTTTTTCTCCTGATGAAGTACTTTGTTGTGTTGGCAGTGTGATTTGGGTCATTGTCTTGCTGCATTATGAAGTTCCTCCCAATTAGTTAGGATGCATTTCTCTGTACACTGGCAGACAATGTTTCTGTAGCCTTCTGAATTCATTCTGCTACTACCATCACGAGTTACATTATCAATAAAGATTAGTGAGCCCGTTCTTTAAGCACCATGCAAGCCCAAGCCATGACAGTACCTCCACCATGCTTGACCGATGAGTTTGCATGTTTCAGATCATGAGCAGATCCTTTCTTTCTCCACACTTTGGCCTTTGGTAGAGGTTAGTCTTAGTTCCAGACCTTTTGTGGCTCATCTCTGTATTTTTTCCAGTCTGGCCTTCTTACTGCTGATGAGTGGCTTGCATCTTCTGGTATGACCTCTATATTTCAGCTCTTGTCTTCAGTGGATTGTGACACCTTCACCCCTGCCCTGTGAAGGTTGATACAGGTCAAGAGCTTCAGTTAATGTTCATATCAAACATCCGAATGAAGAAAAAGTGTGATCTCTGTGACTTCAACCATGGCATGGTTGTTTATGCCAGATGGGCTGGGTTGAGTATTTCAGAAACTGCTGATCTCCTGGGATTTTCACACACAACATTCTCTAGAGCTTACACAAAATGGTGCAAAAAACCCCCCCAAAACCATTAAGAAAAATCAAAAACAACAAGACTGGAAAAAGACCAGGTGATTCTGTGCCCATGATAGCCTCAGATTCCTGTTCTTGGCTGAGAGTAGTGGAACCTGATGTGGTCTTTTGCTGATGTAGCCCATCCATCGCAAGGTTCAATGTTTTGTCCATGCTGAGATGCGTTTCTGCTCACCAGAGTGATTGGGTTACTATATCTTACTATATCTTGAACCAATCTGGCCATTTTCCTCTGACCTCTCTTATCAACGAGGCATTTCCACCCACAGAAATGTTGCTCTCTCAATGTTTTTTTTTGTTTTTCACATCATTCTTTTGTTTTTGCTGTAGGCATTTGGGCGCTTACAATATTACATCAAGGGTTGCACACCTTAAAAGTTTTATATCAATGTTATTTTATCTTTGAAAGCTGCCCCTGGTAATGTACATACTGAAGTGTATTAGGGGAGGTGATCAGTTATCAGAGTAAATACAAATTTATCTTCTTAGCAAATTCCAAATATACTTACTTATAATGTACTTAACATTACATATTAACATTAGAACAGTCAATATTAAAAATACAGCATTCTGACTTTCACCCTCAAAAGAACTACACTTTCAAAGCAAGCACTAATTGAAGCCCATTTTAGTGGCATGCATCCACTTATAGCAATAAACCCATAGAGCATGGTGCATACAAGGGGTAGTTGAACACAAGAAAGTCCACACAGACAGTAACCAGAGCTTAGGAAATGAAACAGGAACCTTAAATGCTACCCGCTGCTCCACTGTGCCACCCTAATGTGCAAAAATATCAAATCAAATATCAAATAAAAGAATTGCTGAAAGTTTTATAATTAAACAGTGTTTTAGTAGAATACCTAGAAGAAATGGGAGATTTGTTAAATTGTTCTTGACATACATTACTATACTAATTGTTTTAAACACAATGTGCAAAAAAATATACCATAAATACATTTAAAAACAAGCATCTAACGAGTATATTTATGAAATTAAATGAAATTTTAAGCAAAAGCACATTTTACAGTAAAGCATTTCTAAAAAGAATACTACAATACAATTTTATTTACAATATGATCAACGTTTACTTTCTAGCCTTCAAAAAGAACATATTTTAGCATATATTAATTAAGTATATAAATTTGTTAGCAAATTTGTTAGCATATTTATAGCATACTGCTATAGGGTATACTGCTTTGTCTAAGCAGAGGTTATATCATTGGGTGGTGGACGACATCATCTTGGCCTACAAGACAGTCCATGCCCTAAATTTCTGGAAATGGAAATGTGTTTTTAAGGAAGTTAACCTTTAATTCACTGGTGCGGCTTCTTAATGTTGTTCACAAATTATTTTGTATAATAAAATATAATACAAAACATAATACAATATTTCGTATAATACAATACTGTTCATTGTGTCAAGTCCATATTTATGTCCATGTTGTGGTTACATTTATAAGTAGAGCAAATGCCATTTGGCGACTGGCTGTCGAAGTGCACACATCATTAGCTTCCAGTGCTCGTCCTCCATGTGTTGACTCTTCCCAAAGCTTAGCTGACCAATTAGGCGCTTGGACCTCTTTCGGGGACAGAGCTCATAGACAGACAAAGTGAGGATGCATTCCCTAATCTGAGCTTCTGGTAGTGCGAAGATCAGGACCTCATTGAACACGGTCACGTCCCAACGAGTCCTCTTAGAGGTTCTCTGATGTCTAATCCTACACTGGTTACACACAATTTTGGTTCTGGCATATAAAACTAAAAACAGACGGAAGAATTTCTTCAGTACAATACAATATGTGACTTATTTCGACAATCTGAATTGGCTTTTTTTATGCACATTAGCATGTTTTAACAAAAATAAAGTTTGTTTTACCTCTTTCCATCTTACTAGATTGGAAAACTGTCCTTATCTTCAGGACTCCCACCTCCAGTCTATGAGATGTGGGCATATATTTGAGAGACAGAAGGACCTCACCAACAATGTCCTGCAAAATGAAAAGTTACTAGTATTTTACCAGACTACAGAAACTTCTCAAGCAAGTCTCTATTAGTCCTCTGTCTGCTGCCTAAATTCATTTTTGCCACATTTACACTTTCAGATCAACTTGTGTTAACTACAAGTGCTGAGTTGCTAACAAACCAAGGTATGTTAGGAGCAGTTACCAAAATTACACATGCCTTTACAGCTTAAAAAGGTTTATAATAATATAGAAACATTCAAAATTGTGCAACATTGTAGAAGTGGTGCAGTTACCGTATCTGGTTTAAAATGTAATTTACGGTATTTGTTTGTGTTCAGCTGAAATTGAACACTTTAAGTGCTATTTCGGTGTCATTACAGCAAACATGGGAATTTGCTAAGAATAAACCTTTTGCTTAGAGTATTAACCAAGAACTTATAAAGTCTTGCTTTGACTTCATTTTTTTTGTTGGTTTTCCTCCTAATATATTGACTCACTTTCTTTGGTCTTTGTAGGTCTGCCAATATTTCCAGTGGATGTGAGATTTTTAGACCATTCAGAGATGCACGGACCTCCCCCAGAATACCATGTCGAGAGTATTTATCAAAATCTCTCACCTAAAATGACAACACAAATAATTATTAATACAGAAACAACCTACAACATACAATCATGCATAATGAAGACATTAAGGGTCAGATGTATGAACAGGAGACACAATGCAAAATGCAACTTGATGTGACCCCACAATGCCCTCACAGAGCGTCTAAAATTACTTCTTCACATGGGGGATACAGGTGTAGCATAACCTTTTTCTTTCAATAAATTAAAGAACCACTTTAAATAAATTAAAGGACCACTCCACCACTTCAGTTGTCTTCCGTGGTCTTCCAGGCCTTTCGATGTTGTTGACTTCACCAGTGCTTTCTTTCTTTTAAAGAAATGTACCCAACTGTTGATTTGGCCACACTTAAGGTTTTTGCTGTCTCTCTTGTAGATTTATGTTGTTTTTTCAGCCTAATGATGGCCTCCTTCACTTGCATTGAGATCTCCTTGGACTTCATATTGGTAGCTCCATTCGAACAGCTGCCAAATGCCAACTCAGTACCTGATATCAACTCCAGACCTTTTATCTGCTTCATTTGTCTTGAAGTAATGAGGGAATGGACCGCACCTGGTCAGTTAACTTCTTGTCAGTCAATTGTCCAAATACCTTTGAGCTCCTGAAAATGGAGGTACTTTGCTTAAAATGGCTGTAATTCCTAAATGGTAAATGCCATATTTTTGTGGAACCTCTTAAAATAAAGCTGAAAGTCTACACTTCAATCACATCTTAATTGTTTTTCTTTTTCAAGTCCATTGTGGTAGTGTATAAAGTCAAAATCACAAAAACTCTGTCATTGTCCAAATACATCCGGACCTAACTGTATATATATTTAGCAATGACTAAATAACATTCAGTAAATTCATTTGGAGGTGTAGTCTTTGGATAAAGGCTCTTGTTAAGTGCATCACAGTCTGCTGCCACTGTCAGGTGAAAGGAAAATATGTTAGTCAGTGGGCCACCTATCATACATTCTAAGAGAGAAGACATGGGCCAGTTAGCATCTGTCCATCACCCACATTTGGCCCTGTGCCTGGACTCCCCTCATGTAGCTCCAGTGATGTGAACCAGTCTTGTAGCAGCATTGCATGAATAACAATTAGCAGACTTAACATCTGAAAGGTAAGGTATTTAGGAACCAATTCAGCCCTCTCAAATCTAGAATCAGAGGGAAACTGAGGTCTGAAATTGATGAGGCACTAAGGCCTGAAAAACTTCTGGGCTGATGGCAGAACTGAAGTTTGTACCCCTGTGTCATCAGGTCTGATTTAGTCACTGCCAAATGAGCAATGCTTTGGGATGGTAAACATCCCACCGGCAGCCCCTGTCCTTCATGGGCAGGTTCCACTGGACTGGTTCAACTGGTGGTGGGGTGTTTTTAGGAGCCTTATCCATGGGGTAAATGGGAGCACTCAGGCAACTGCTAGGGGCGTGAAAGTGTGACTCTGGCCACTAAGGGCTCACCCGAGGCCAATGGAACTTATGTGGGTGGCAAGCTGACGAACCAGGCTGTGGCATTTGAGAGTGCCATGTGACCAGTCCATTTGGCCCTATTGGTTTCTAGTTCCCAAAACCAGTGCCCCCTCAATGGCTGCAGGTCCAAAGGGCAACCCTGGCACAAAAGTTTCACAGGGTTGATTTACACATGTCCAGCAGTATGGACTGTGCCAACAATACTTTGCCAAATCTGGTCTTACCAGACTTCCAACTTCTGCCTTAACTTCTGGGTTAAAAAGACAAAAATACAACTTGCCTCTTATTAAGAAACTGCTCAATGATGAGTCCTCCGCCCCTTCATGTGTGTTTTTCATGTAATGTATGTAGCTTCTGATGGCACATTAGCCCCACAAAAATTCTCCCAAATAATACTAATAATAATAATAGTAACCTGAATTTTCTAACCTTAATCTTAAAATAATGTCTTTTGGATTAGTTGCTTTTTTATAAGAATTGTGACATGAAGTAGGATTGAGGAGGGACTAATCTGGCTGGTTTATATGAATCGTGATACAATAAAATGAAAACCTATGATTTGTTTGTAACAAAATCAAGAGCATTGTTAAGTTTTAATGGCCAAGGAAACTTTGTCCAATCCAGAGGCTTAAAAAGACATGTCATCAACCAAGGAACTCTTTACAAATGTTTCACAGAGAGAGAAATTAATTATATAATCACGTGTCATTGGAAAAGACAAGACTCCCACACATTACTGTGCCTGGTTTCTTACACAGCAGGCTTCCTCACCTCCAGCCGCACTGTGACCCTGGGCACTTCTTCCTCACTCACTGTGCAGAAGAACTGATCCCCAAATGTAGGGCTGTAGCTGTCCTTGACTGGGCGTGTCTGCCACTCCTGAAGCACACAAGTCAGCTGTTGCTCTTCATCCTCCACTGCTACCCACATCACTCGTACACGGACGAAGGGGTTCACACACTGGCTGAACGTTCGTGCCACCAGGCCTCTTGCCTCCAATACAGTCACCACCAACCGAGACTGCAGCTGATCATAGAAGAGTGAGAAGCGTAGAGTGCCCTGAATCTGTTCCTCATCCACATCCCCAAGACTGTCTGTACTGCTGGCCAGATCAGAGCTGCTGGACAGGCAGCAACTTGACGGTTCCAGTTCATCATTGTGGAAATACAGCTAAAAGAGGAGCAGGTATTTAGATGGTTATGGGTTTGATTATAATCCACATTCCACACAATATTTTTTAATATGCTCTCATAATAGTGATAGTAATTTACAAATAATTCAAATTTTTTGAAAAGCTGAAAAAATGAATCAGATGATAACATTTGCAAGAATCACTTAATCCAAAGTTTCTTTTAATTTAAATTTAACCTGAGTTATACCTGTTTTCTTGGACATTTTGGGCATGTAATTTTGGCTTTGTGAGCTAAACAGATATCTTCTAAGATATCCATAATCTGACATACATTCTTTATATGATACACATGCCATTCTTTACCTATTTTTGGTTTCCTATCATCTCAACTGTGGGTAGTTAATAAAACAAAAACCTGTTTTATTAACTATTTTAGGATAGTTAAAAATATTAACACTATGAAATAATACATATAGAATTGTGCAGTGACTAATAAAAGTGTTTTCCCACATTACTCATTGGGGAAACTATTTTATTTTATTTTATATACACTCACAGAGCACTTTATTAGAAGCACCTGTACATCAACTCATTCATGCAATTATCTAATCAGCCAGTCGTGTGGCAGCAGTGCAATGCAATGCAAAATCATGCAGATACGGGCCAGCAGCTTCTGGTAATGTTCACCTCAACCATCAGTATGGGGAAAAATGTAATGTCAATCATTTTGACTGTGGCATGATTGTTGGTGGCAGACGGGCTGATCTGAGTATTTCTATTTAACTCTGATCTCCTAGGATTTTCAAGCAAGAGTCTCTAGAGTTTACTTAGAATGGTGCAATAAAGAAAAACATCCAGTGAGCAGAAGTTCTGCGGATGGAAACACCTTGATGAGAGGGGTTAACAGAGACTGGCCAGACAGGTTCAAGCTGACAGGAAGGCTATAGTAACTCAGATAACCACTCTGTAAAATTGTGTTTGGCAGAAAAGCATTTCAGTATGGATAACAGGTCGAACCTTGAGGGGGCTACAACAGCAGAGTGCCAAATTGGATTCCACTTCTGTCAGCCAAGAAAGAAAGCTGAGGCTGCAGTGGGCAAAGGCTCACCAAAACTGGACATATGAAGACTGCAAATAGGTAGCCTGGTCTGATGAATCGATTTTTGATGATGCACACAGATGGTAGGGTCAGAATTTGGTACAATGAATCCATGAACCCAACCTGCCTTGTGTCAACAGTCCAGGCTGGTGGAGGTGGTGTAATGGTGTGGGGAATGTTTTCTTGGCACACTTTGGGCCTATTAATACTTATCATTTGAATTCCACAGCCTATGTGAGTATTGTTGCTGAGCATGTGCATCCCTTCATGGCCACAATTTACCCATCTTCAAAGGGCTATTTCCAGCATCATAACACACCATGTCACAAAGTAAGAGTCTTCTCAAACTGGTTTCATGAACATGACAATGAGTTCAATGTTCTTCAGTGGCCATCTCAGTCACAGGATCTGAATCTAATAGAACACTTTTGGGAGGTGGTAGAACGGGAGATTCACAGCATGAATGTGCATCTGAAAAACCTGCAGCAATGGCATGATGCAGTCACGTCAACATGAACCAGAATCTCAAAGGAATGGTTCAAAAAAATTGTGGAATCCATGCCATGAAGAATTGAGGCTGTTTTGAGACCAAAGGGAGGCCCTGCCCAGTATTAGTTTATTGTTCCTAATAAAGTGTTCAGTGAGTATACAGTCTGTGTGTATATGTATTTTTCCCCCCAACCATAAGACTTTTGTTCTGTCTATGGATAGGAAATATCCATGAACTACAAACTGTCATGCTGTGAGTCCATGGAGGCAGATGCAAATGCAGAACTTCTTTATTAAAAAGAACAGAACACAGGGAAACAGACAAGAGAAACAGAAAACACCAGAAAACCAGACCACCCAGAAACTAAGCAGAACTAGAAAAGCAAACCTAGAAAATACTAAACCAACAAAACAAACAGTGCATAATACAAACTATAACAAGAATAAGAACAGCAGAACCACAAACATAACCTGACTTGCTCCAGCAACTAAAGAGGAAAAACTAAAGAACTTAAGAAGAGCACATAAGCAGAAATAACAAACACATGAGTATGGTTACAACAGGAAATCAAGGAGACAACAGAAGTCGTCGTCCTGTCAAGAACGTCACGGTGCCCTCTACCGGCCCAAGTTGGAAAAAGCCCCTAGATACCATGACACAAACATGGACTCCGTGGACTACAACACCCACACATCATGCTCAATGTCACGTTCACGTTCACCAGATTACTGATTGCACACACCTGGACTCTATCACCACTCACTGATGTACCAAGCCTTTATTCTGATTGCTGTTCATGTTTTTTGGTTCTGGATTGTTTACCTTGATTGGTTTTTTGTCTTGATTTCTGATATCTTGTTTGTTCATCACCTGACCTCACGTCTGTCCCTCAACCTTGATTACGTCTAGTGTTTTGGATGTGTTTTTTGTATTTGCCAATCCTTTTAATAAAAGCATTTACTGCAGCTGTTTATTAAAATGTCTTTAAGACAAAATATATAGTGTGTCAAAATCTAGTGTGTCCAAATTTTGACTAGTATTGTGTATGATCTTATTTTCACTGGAAATTCTAAAGACATAATTATTGCCTGGTAGACACTGAACTCAATTATCATGTGTAATACATTTTGCCAAGAGAAAGCTACTTACAAAACTACTGCATATTGTTTCATTTAATCTAGATTACAGTGAAAAGAAAAATTAAGCACCATAGGCACCCTTAGGTTCAGAATTACATTGTAATAAATGGTCTACTGTGGAATGGGCTGTGTGTTAGTGTGTGTGATGATAGAAGTCACTTACATTACATGACGGCTGTATGACTCACCTGGTAGTTGGGTATCTGTTCGCTTTGAAATGTTTCATTTTTTGCAGACTGGCTGTTTAATAGTGAGCCATTAACTGCAATCAAATATTCATAGTTATTAACCAACGCTACTTATTATACACACTCTATTATACATGCAGTTTATTGCTAATAAGATCTCAGATCTCTAGTTACTTGTCTGGACTGTCTTTCCAAAATAATTGTGCATCTCTTGTATTTACAACATCAACGACATAACAGACAAACATTTATACTCTGATCCTATAAATGTATAATTATGAGGTTTGCAATGGAACATACCAGTATCCTTGGAAGCAGTCAGTTGTGTCCAGTATCGATGAATTTGCCATATCAGTATACAGATGGCAATGAGAAAAAGAAACACGGAAATCCCTAAAGCCCAGTACTTAACTTTCTCTGAGAATGGTATCCGAATGTCCCACAAGGAGTTCTCTAAAGTAGCTGGCAGCAACATTTTCCCCTGCCATGTACAGCACTATTGAGAAGAGTTATATGGTGTTACTTCTGTCTGTTGCATTAACTGATCTGTGCTGTTTGTTATTCAAATTACCGACAAAAAATTTGCAGTACAAAACATGTACACGGAACTTGTGTAATACGGACACTTCTTGCTTGACTTTATACTCTGGTACAAAGTCACTCACCTACAACAGAATTTTGAGAGAAAAGACTAACGTGCAGTTTAATAATGTCAACCTTTTTTAACCTTATAAACATGACAAACTTGAAAATTGGAAATGTATACAGCATTATTTGAGAATCACTCCAAACAATATCAATAACCATTAAATTTAACTATTAAATTCTTAAGTTCAACTATTATGTATTTGAACATTGGTTTTACTTCTTCCTTAATTGAAAAAACTGTACCTTTATAAAAAGATTCTCGGCTCTGGTTGTCGATAGGCTTCAGCTATTGTTCAGCTATGGCGATAGATTCGGCTTCAGTTTGTATTCATCTTCAAGTAGACTAACTGCAGACATCAGCTGACAGATGATCAGCAAACACAAGGGAAAACCAGTCAGAGCACTTTCTTATTTATCAGGTGTGAAAACTTCTCTCTTCCTTTCTAATTACTGAACTCAGCTAGAGTATGTACCCACAGTCATGCTGCACTAATGTAACCACCTTAACAAAATGTCTTGATTACGCTTCTGTTCAGATATTTGCAAACGATTCTGCAAATCATGTTTATCATTTCGCTCAATTTAAAAAAAAAAAAAACAGCTCTCTTAAAATTAAAGAATGCCTCAGTAAACCATCTAGGACTGCTCAGATAATAATTTGACCTTAAACATAAAGTGCAATTATGCAATCTTTCAAGTCCAATAAATAAAAATTCAACTTTTCTTATAAGCAGCACTGATACCAGGTCACTAGACAAAAAAACACATCTAACAGTAACGAACAAGAAAAGGAAACAGGGCTCACTGTGGCAGATGGATGAAAGTAAGGTGTCTTGTTGGTTTTAGGTTTGTTTGCTAGTCAACATGTGGCCCAATGACAGCAATGTTTGCTTCACAGGTCACATGAAAAAGAATAGCTCTGTCTGCTGCTTTTAATAAGAAAAGCTCTCTACATAATAACTACACACAAATATAGATTATTTATTAAGATGTATTTATTACACACAAATATAGATTATTTATAAAGATGTATTTAAATGATATATACATTTACACGAATTTCCAGTTAAACTTCAGACATACCTACTTTAAGCAGACTTATCTTAAATACGGTGAAATGACCTATCTACTGTGTTTTACTCATAATTAATATATTGCACATTAAACATCAGCAAATCTTTCAATATTTTTCCACTATTATATTACCTACTATCTTACACTATTGTGGTATTATTTTTAAGGATCTGGTATTGCTCTACCTATTGCAAGGATTAAAATATCATGGTTTTAATTTGAAATGGTTAGCATATTTCCCTAGCCCTTTCATGCATGAATTATGAGAACCTCAGTCAAGATTTTTTTCCTGAGTGTTTTTATTCCTCTCTAGGCATGATAAAAATGCAACTGATTTTTTTTTTTTATGAACCTATTTTTCATGGAGTTACAAATCTGTCCACTCAGGTGGACACCATGCGTTTGACTTTTTAACCCAAGAAATATGTACTTAACAAACCAATATATAATGTGTGAAAACTATGAAATAAAAACATTTTTAAAGCTGCTAATCTTATGTTTTCTTGTGTGTTAACATATTCTAATACGTTTAAAAGCAATGCAAAAATGTTAAATCTAGCCCCAGTGGAGTTTCTACGATTTTCTAAAAAAACGACAGAGAAATATTGTCCATTGCTCTACAAGCTCTTTCTCTCAGAAAAGCAGCACAGTCTTTTCAGTATTACTGCTGTTTACAATAGTTTAGTTCAGTTTAATATGGCATAACATCCAGGGCACAAACAAAAAAAATATACATATGTTTGCATCAATTAACAGGTGCTAAACAGGTGCCCTTACAATAAGTGCCAACTATAGTATGTTGAACTAAACAAAAGGAAAAAAATATTGTCTGTGGGTCTACAAATGTTCTTTCTCCCCTCTGATTTGCTATCATCCTCTCACATCATCATGCCCCTCTCATCTCCATTTCCCATCTATCTTGTATGGAAATTGGCAAAGCATCCAGGGCACACAGCCCCAAGACACTGCAAGCAAACATACTTTGTTTTTCGTGTGCATGCAGCGTCATGGCATCTTTTGGCATTTTTTTCTTCGGTGAGAAGAGGCCAGTGTTTACCAGGGCCAAACCTGATCTCAGGGGGTGGCCTGGACACTGCTCTGCGTTTCACTGGAGGTGGAGTGCCACTTGGTCTTCCTCTTGTGGGTGTCTTGATGGAAGCTGCATTTATTAGTGCACAAGCTACAGATGCCTTGAAGTGAAGGAGATCCCTCTTTTCCAACCCAGACATTCTGTAAAGGTGCCGGGCATTCACATCCAAGAAGTGAAAGAACACCCTGATGTACCACCGCTTGTTTTTGTGTCTATGGGGATACATTGCAACACACTGATCCATGAGATCCACGACCCCCCCACCCCCCCACCCCAGTCTGGTGGTACATCCTCAGCTCCCTCAGCATCTTCAGCTACCTCACCACCCACAGCTCCTTCAGCATCCTCAGATCCACTGTCACTACTGCTAGCACTGACTAATCCTGATCCTTCTCCTTGTTTTTCTGGCAGCCATTCATCATCACTGCCACTGACATCAACCTCACTTGACTCAGATGGTATATGCTCCACTATCCTGTAGGCCTTCCTATCACGCCCTGCACTTGAACTCTACAAAATATAAAGCCACTAATTGTTGCTATGGAGATAATATGCAAAAAAATATTGTTTTTGTTTTAAAAAAAACTGTTAATTACATTCTAATAGCAAATATCAATTGATTTACACTAAAAAATGTCACTGCAGATCAGGGTTATCAAGAACAGCAAAGGGACAGTAATAGTATGAATTGCAGTTAAAATATAGTCAGTAATGCATGGCGTCCAATTTAGTGGACACGTGATTAATTGCACATTTCTCCACAGATAAAATAAATATCTGGAAATTTTAACAATTATATTAATCCTTAGATGTTATTTGATGCAAGCATATTTTTTCTACATGGAGGGGTGTCCTGCTGTAGAAGGATTTACAAGATATTCCTGGGATGTTCAGCATTTCTGACTTCCTGTCAGCCATCTTGGATTTGAGTAAAAAAAAAAAAAAAAAGCACTTACCATGACTGGCCAATAGATGGCAGTGTATGGGATGATGCACAAGCGTCTACTGTGTTGGCTTATATGCAACTATAACAACAAATCCTATGCATATGCTAGAGAACAGCTTTTGAACAGCTGTCCACTGTAGTGACCACTATGCATGAAAGGGCTAGAGAACATTTAGAAACAAAGTGGAACTTAAATTTTGAACAAAGCATACATCAGCATCATCTAACAAATAACACACAAACCCTTTTATAAGGGTTTGTGTAAAAAGTTGTGTATAAAGTTTTATAATGTATAATATTGTACATTGCTCATCCTCAGCAACATCACCAAGGCAGAGCTTCACCAGTGTAGTGCAGAAAGGTTCCATGATCCTTCTCACTCAAGCTGCCAATCACGGCCAGGACAGAGCTGATGCTCTCTTCTGTACTCAGTGGTGCCTGCAGAGAGAAGAACTAAATTGAAAACAAAACTACGGTTTGTTACATTTTTTTTTTTTAAGTTTACAATCTGAATATAATAGACACTGCTGACTAATCTAATGAATATTACCACGCTGTTGCTGTTAATAAACTGGTTAAAGTTTATTTCTGCGTCAGTTTAAACACAGTTACTCTGTGTCTAATCGACTATGAATACATTAGTCAGAATGAACACATCATATGTTCTAAATGGATACAATTACAGATACGACCATTTTTTTTTTAGGAAGTTGTCAGAAAGGTTCATAGGGCATCTAGCTGAGGTGTGCAGCGGGACTAGGATCCTGCAGGATGGAACAAAAAAAGGGTTGCTTGTGCAGGAGGTTTTTACTTTCAAGTGGGCGCAACGAACAGCCATATATGAAGTTCAAATAAAAAACACATTCATTATCATTAATTCAAACTTACAGCATTCATTCACTCAACTTATTAACTTAATAACTTCCTGGTCTGGGTCACAGTGGTTTAAATTAGTCTCCTAGTTTAAATTTTGGGAAATAGAACCAACTAAATTTGTTAGTGAAAATACTGCAAACAGAAAAAAACCTGTGCATGCAGCATTAATTATGAGCTCGACTGATGAGTAGAGGAACAATCAAGAGTCCTAAAGCACAGACCATGCTGACAGTGCAGGCATTTCTTCCTCTGAGTGTTTTTCAGTGTTTCCAGGGTAATAGTGGCATGGTCCATATATAATAATAATAAAAAAAAAAAAACAACAACAACAACAACAAAAAAAAAAACCTTTCCTTTTAGGCCAAGCCCACTTTGGGTTTAAATCCAAAGACAGATACAGATATTTGAAGCACTACTGAAGATAGTGCGCTATCTGTATCTGTTTAGTGCTTCAAATATATGAAGTAGGAAGTAATTTTAGACATAAGGAGTGTAAACCAGTGCCACTCCAAATGTCTAAAATAACTTCCTATTTCAAATTATTTTGCTGCGAAGCACACTATAGTGCACTACATACAACTGTTTTACCTTACACCGTACATACAGCTCTCAACACACAGAGCAGCAGTGGGAAGTGCTTACCTCCTGCCCTCCCATATCTGTGCGGACCCAGCCAGGATGAATAGCCATACAGAGGATCCCATCAGCCACCAGGTCCACTGCCATACATCTAGTGATCATGTTCAGTGCGCTCTGTCACAGTGTCCAAATCAGATAGCAGCTTATTAATTTTTTTTCTTTTCTAGCACAAAATGATGCTTATGCACTATGTTTTTTTTTGTTGTTGGATGAAGTGTATTTTATTTTCCTTGCAATTTAGGCTCAGTTAGAATGGCAAATCCATTCTCAGTGGAGTCCTGAGGCGTACAGCTGTATAACCAACTTAGTCTACAGATAACATTAACAGACTACCAAGCTACTGTGTTTGTAATTTTTACTGAGCAGGTTAAATGCAGACCGCAGAAGGGATCATACCTTCGATGTTCTGTATGGGTACCATTTGAAGTCCTTGGCACTTTCTCCCCAATTGAGCTCCACTGAGCCCAAGAGTGAGGTCATGTTGATGACTGCAGCTCGGTGGATGCCCATTCCCACTCCTTTTGCAGCAGCCCGCTTTAACATAGGAAGCATAGCCTGGCAGATGGCCCAAAAAAAACATCAAGACAGTCTGAAAAACAATCTGTGACCAGCTAAGCATGTGTTTAGTAGGGCTGTCATGAATACTCGATTATAATGGACTACTAGATTATAAAAGAAAAAAGAAATCCAAATCAAATATTCGGCAAATGATGCTCCAGAAGGTGATGATAATACGCAGAAAAACTGGCTTGACAACAAACCGTGAGGAAGAGCATTCAGCTTCATGGAGGAACGCAACAGGCTAGGCTATATCTAAACTAGAAAATGTGCAGTGAATTACTAAAGAGAAATGTACATTTACTCCATTACAGCATGTTTAACGTTTGCGTGTGTATATAAATACTTCTGCATGTAGGCGTGTAGAGGATGGAAGATGACAGAAGGTGACTAAAAGAAAACAGAAAGAGGACTGTTCTTGATTATTTTTTAAAGCTGTGCCTGTGTGAATATATAATTATGTTCAATTAACCAGAAGTTAAGAAGGTTTGTATTTGTGTAATTTTGGTTTACTTATAGAGAAATCACCTTGGTGATCATGAGGGGTCCTACAGAATTTGTATGAAAGTTCTCCAACATTTTCTCAGCGGTCACTGTCTCAAAGTCGGCTATGACATTGATGCCGGCATTGTTGATAAGGCAGTTGAGGCCATCCTCCTGAACAATCTGTTCTACCTCCACAGCGGCCTTCTTTATACTCTCTTCACTGACAACATCTAGACAGGTAGACAGTAAATTAAAAACCATCATAACATTGTGGTCAACATAACAATGAGATTCATAAATCAAAAACTCTGAGAACTCACCAAGTGGGATGATGTGTATGTTTGGGTGGTTCTTGGACAGGCTCTGCAATTCCTGTTGAAACAAATCACATAACCAAAGCTGCTCTTAGTAACTGATAAAATCTGTGTGAGCTATGAGACCTTTACCGGGTGCTGAGGTGGGGTGGATCTGGTGCTGCTAGGTGAGTGATATGGTTTCCCCTAAATAATTTTATTTATTTATTTAAAAAAATCAAACAGTATGTGACCCTGAAAAAGCAAATGTAATAGTGATGTGTAGGAACTACTGATCCTTCCACCATCTCCTTTCGCATGCACACACTCACAGTCATGCAGGCAAGAGTAAATAAACACGTACATCGAATAGTTTATTTCGCATACTCTCAAATCATTTATTTCACATACAATACTTGATATCCATGTTTGCAAATTCTCACTGTAGAAACAGCAAATGCCCCCTTTTTACATTGGTATCAATATCGGGATAGTAGTATTGGTATTGGATCGAAAAGAGAATCGGTGGTATTGCCCACTCCTATAGTGCAGCGTGACTGCTGTTTACCTTCGCCTCGCCCGGACTGCGTGCAGTAGCGATGATCTTTCCTGCAGAACTTCCTCCAGTTACTAAACTTTCAACTATTTGTAACCCGAGGCCTCGGTTAGCACCGGTTACAAGGACAGTTTTGCAGTTTCGAAACGCGCTACTCATGATGCAATTTAAAACCCTTCTTTTGGAGTGGATTGCGGTTATTCTTACAGCGTGCTGCAACCTGGAACAGGCACGTTGAAGAATTTCGCTCAGGTGATTACAGTAAGCCGATCTAAAGCTTTGTCCTTGCAAACACTGGAGCGACCAGGTCAGTGGTATTCAGCCGCAGAACAGCAGAGCTATATGTGGCACACCCAGGCAAGACGTGTCATGGCCCAGATCTGGCCTGCAGTAAACCCAGCTGACGGCTGAAGTAGGCTTCCGATACAAACTTCCCGTTCTACCTTAAATCTGATGCTGCATATGCGACACGTGACCTGTAGATGGCGCTCATTAGTCATTAATCTGTATATCAGGGTGCCAAACTCATTTTTACTTACGGCCACTTCAGCTTTATGGCTGCCCTCAAAGGGCCGGATGTAACTAAGACTGTATAAATGTTACTACTCCCTAACATATTCTTAAATAACGGTCTTTTTATTTGATTATTACTTACGTTACAAATATTGTATATGCATTTGCATAGATGTAAAAAATAAATGTTATTGCTCTGTTATTTTAACATAAATCATTTTAATTTATCAGGCAAAAGAAATCCACATTGCTCCATCAATCAAAATAAATAAGGATAAATATAATCAAACAAGTCAGTACATTAACTTTGTTAAAAACGTTGTCACATTTGAGAGGGGCGCTGCCTCACAGCACAAAAGACATATCGGTTTTTCTCTCTGAAGCACAAACACGTATTCACTTTCCCATCTTTCATTAAACTGCCTTCCTTCTGCATCAATTTTTCCTCTTCTTGGACATTTTGTTGTTATTATTTGTAGAGGTTTCTCAATACTGCTTAGCTAAACGCTAATGTGGAAACACTGCATTCTAGCGGCGGAATGCCGTCACTTCGCGGGTCGCAAAATCGACATGCATTGTGGGAGATGTAGTTTATGGTCAATTTACGATATAAAGCAGCGTAGACTTTTATCGATTGCTCTCGCACATTGACACAGTTTGACACACGTGCTGTATATGAACCAATGCTCACAGCACTATCTGTAAGAATGGGACTTTCTAAAACTAAAACTGGATAAAGTATCCCAAGCCTGGTCCAGAGTCTTCACTGACTCATACTGGGAAAAATAAATAAAATAAAAATAAATAAATAACAGGCTTTCCAAGATCCATGCCATATTTAACAGAAAGCACCTAGTGTGAGTGCTGTGTAATAAGTTATGAACCTAATTTTAAGGAACGTCGCACTATAATCACCTAGAAAAACCACAAGGAAACTCGAGGTTTGATAAGCTCATCTTTATTTGTTTACTGTTTATTGGTATAGGAGTTATTATACATATAACCTTTCACATTGGAGGAAAAATTGGAGATTTTGATAACTTTTGATGACTTTTTGAATTAAGACAACCCAGTGAACAAATTTTAACAACCAACCCGATTATCTATAAACCATCATGTATCCTGCATTCAAACATTAAAATCCATATAACCTACAGTACATTTACACCCACCAATGATTAAATCAGATGTGCAAAAGAAATAATACAAATTTTATTCTGGTGTGGAAAATTGTTGATTATTTAGCCAGATCAGTTTATGACTTAACAGGTTAGAACAAGTGCTTTAATATTACGGCAAATTACATGCAATGGATCACATCCAGTACACATCCTGCCGCTAGTCTGTTATTCCCTGCCCCTGAACTACCAGACTCCTCTAAAAAGTGCTTTTGCTTCTTGTATAATTAAATGCCCATGAACTTTATTGGGACAAAGATCATGGACCCAATCAGCAGACAAGTTCTGTAACAGTTTGCAAATTAAATAACACTAGCATTATTAGCATTATCGTAAATGGACCTCAAATTATTGCATTTGCCTGAATAAATTTTTTTTCTTAAGTGCTTTGTACTCAATATTCTATTTACAAATGTTCAGATTACTGACTTAAATAGAGGGGAAAAATAACTACAGTAAAATTAGAGCCACTAAGTGGCCACTTAATTGTGCTCTTCGGGAACTCTAATATCAGCATAGTTTGATCTCTATCACAACTCATAGGGAAATTCAAGTGCAGTGCTTTCAATCTTTATTTTCTACATTTCACAGGTAAACAATAAGAATGCCAATCAAGATGAGCGGACGATAAACAGGGTAGTCCTACGTAGCACCCTCCCGAGATAAAGCCCAAGTTAAATGAAGGGAGACATTTTTTTGTGCAAGTCGAAGGTCACTACAGTATACCACATCTACAATGCATTAGATTCACTTGGTAACAGCATGGATGGCATGTGCAAGGTAGGCCACGTTTCCGGAGGTCACACCTGCCACGGAGATACGTCCATCCTTTGTCATGTAGATAGAGTACTCGTTAATTAGACGCTCCACCTGAGGAAGGAGAATGAGCACAGGAAAGGAACATGGAGATGTTAGAAGGAACTACTGAGGAATGATGGCTAGTCGGATTGTTAGTTGACTAACCTGCTCAGGCTTGAGGCCAGTGAAGCAGAACATGCCGATCTGGTCGGTGACGTGCTGCCAGTTGTGAGTGGAGCCCTCCTTTTTAAGGTTCGAGACAAGCATCTCCCTCATCTTAATTATGCGGTCTGCCATGCTTTTCACCTCAACCAACCTATAGAATAACAAAACCAAGTTTTGGTTATTCTCTTTTCCTAAACTATGGCCAAAAGGTTGTGGACACCTGACCATCAGGGCCATATGTACTTGTTGAACATCCCATTTCAGATTTGGTTCCCACTTTGCTGTTATAATAACCTCCACTCTTCTCAGAAGGCTTTCCACTAGATTTCCCACAAGAGCATTAATGAGGTCATGCTGGAACATGTTTGGGCCCCTTAGCGCCAGTGAAGGGAAAGCTTAACGCTACAGCATACAAAGACATTCTATACAATTGTGTTCTTCCCACTTTATAGCAAAAGTAGTAAAAAGGCCCACATATGGGTGTGATGATCAAGTGTCCACAAACTTTTGGCATTATAGTGTATTTACCTATTAGGAATGTGCAGAATGTGGCTTTGGGCACATTATTTTGTCAGGTTAATATACTTTATTTGTTCATAAAAAGCATGTTTATAATAATCTGACCGTTCCAGTACAGACAATTTGCACAATATATCTACCCCCTCATGGAGAGAAAGCGCAGACATGAAGCTCACTGAATGAATGATTTGTTTACGATTAATTATGAGGTGTGTGTGTAGTGTAAATTGAAAACCCTAAATTACACAAATAAAGATTAGGATTAATTTTTGTTGATTGGCACTTCTCATGATGTTTGAAGGAGTTTATGCCACGCTTAATGCATAGCCTACTATTTCCGGGTTTTGTGCATCACACTGAGGAAAACAAAGTAAACGGATCGAAAACTATGGACGTGAAATAAAAAAAAAACAGCTATTTTGCTGCATTTCGTACACTTTTCCAACTTTACGTATTGCTGGAAATTATTCCTAATTAACACTTACCACTCGTTGTAGAGTTCAGGTGTGTTAAGGATGGCTGCAGCAATGCGAGCTCCATTCATGGGGGGGTTGGAGTACATAGGACGGATGAGGATCTTCAGCTGGGACTCCACTCGTTTGGCCTCCTCAGCATCCTTACACACAACTGAAAAACCTCCTACGCGCTCACCTGGCCACCAGACATACCCACAGGTCAGTCACACCATAATGTAATGTTCTTACAGCTGGTTATTAAGAAGAACAGTAAAGATCACACCACTGGACATGACTGTAGTTGTAAGTAGTGATGAATTAAATGCAGTAAAATAGTAGTAAAAGTAAAATAGTAAAAAACAAAAACAAAAAAAATAGCAATGCAAAAAAAAAAAAACAGTACAATTAACGAAAATCACGAAACATTCGTACACTAGTCACAAACACCAATAATAAAAGACTAACTATACATAAAACATAAATAACAGGCCAATTATAACTGTTATAATTTTAACCGTACACTGAGCAGCACTCACCATACAGGCCCATGTTCTTAGCAAAGGATTGTGAGAGAACAATATTGTGGCCTTGTTCGATGAAGTGGCGCACAGCCCAAGCATCCCGGTCAATGTCCCCACTGGCAAAGCCCTGGTAGGCCATGTCGAAGAACACCAACAGATTTCTTTTCTGTCGAACAGAAATAGCCAAGCATATTACTTCCTAAATAGTTACAAACTAAAAGGAGCTTAACGTTTTCCCAACACTTTACTTCCAAATTTATAAGTGCGAAATCCAGCACCTTGATCACATCAGCCATCTCTTTCCACTGCTCTGGTCTTGGGTCTACTCCAGTGGGGTTGTGAGCACATGCATGCAGGACAATCACACTCTTCTCTGGGATTTTCTGAGGGAGATAGGTACACAAAAGCCTCAACTGTCAGTTTATCACATATTTTAATCAGATTAAGTTTAAATCACTGCAAAGTAGTGTTACTTAGATCACATAGCTGTACAGCAGCATTGGTATACACTATTAAGTAATGTACCTTCAACATTTTGCAACATTTTTGGTATTCATATTGAACAAATAACCAAAAACTAAATAAACGTGATATTTATATTGTCCTTCAAATCCAAATCCTTGTTTGGATGTAGGCTTTATAGTTAACAGGACTTTCAGCAAAGACTTTTCCTCTCAATATAAATACATTTTGACGGCAAAACACTCATTTGACGACAAAACACTCAATTTCACGAATTTTATTACTGAGCGACCAAAGATAGCACGCCGCAGGTGATAGTCTATCACAATATTCAACATACATTTTATGTCAAATAAATCAAATAAAGCTGTAGCTAAATTTGAAAAGTTTTTAAATAAATACAAACAAAATGTCTGGTGTGATGAATGTCAGTTAACACAAATGCAACAAAAGTTCTTGTTCTCCTTACTGAGATGTCATTAATGGCTCCCTTGAAGTCAAAGCCACAAGTCTTTGGGTCGTAGTAGGTGTAAGCCTTCAGCTGCAGGCCTGCATCCCTGAAGATGGGTGTGTGGTTGCCCCACGAAGGCTTCGGCAGGTACACATCACGCACTGCAGTGTGGAACCGTGACTGCAACAAAACAGGAGGAAAAATGGTAAGGGTAACAAAACATCCATAGCCGTGCCTACAAATTACAGGATCTCAAATTACTAACCAGGAAATTGGCTCCAACACGCAGAGATCCGGTTCCTGAAATGGTCTGGACAGTAACACTCTGAGGTAAAAAAAAAAAAATAAAAAAATAAAAAAAATGAATAAATAATTAAAAAAATTCAACAAGTCAGTTTGAGTGAATTTTCTCATTTAAACAACAATATACATAAAATCATACAAACCTACGAACATAAAAAATACAAAAACATTCTCCTTACTCTGCCACTCTTCAGGACTTCATTGTCAGGTCCTAGAGCCAACTGAGCAGAGGCCTTGTTGAAATCTGCCAGGCCTCCGATGGGGAGATACTCTTTGTCCAACTTCTTACCAGCAATCTGAGCCTCAGCCTGAAAACACCCACAACCCACAAAGTAACACTTGGCACATTTGGAATTTGAGATAACATCAAAGATAAATAACAGCAGTCTTAACAATGGCTGAATATTAATATACATGAACACCTAAATATCAAGAAAGAAAAAAAAAAATATATATAATAAACTTTTCCCAACAGTAAACTTCTCAGTGCTACCTCATCCTCTAACAATACATTCACAACTCCTGGTTTCTGCTGATCTCTCCCTAGTTAGTGTTGGATAGATGAGTTTTTAGACAGTATGCGAATCTAATCTAAGCTGCTGTCCCTAGTTCAAGAGGAAGAGATATTTTAAGCTCTATTTGCTTTACTTTGTTGTCTGTTTTTGTTTAATTTTTGAAATTTTCGTAGTTTTATTTTTTGTACTGCACTTTGGTCAACCTTGGTTGTTTTTAAATGTGCTTTATGAATAAACATTGATTGACTGATTGATAAGCTGCACCTTGCGGACGCAGTTAAGAACGTAGGGTTTTCCCTGGTCGTCTCGATAAGCTCCCACTCCAAGGTTCATCTTCTTGGGGTTGGTATCACGCTTGAAAGCCTCAGTCACCCCAAGGATGGGGTCAGGTGGGCCCATCTGTACCTCAGTCCACCATGAGCTGCATCACAGGATGTAAACTTCATTTATTTTCACCCAGTGCTACCTTTCGTAAAGCAGGTTAGGTATATCTTTGTAACACGGCATGATTGATAAAGGATAAGAACACACGTTAGGGCTGCTTATTATATTTAGAAAATACACATACAATGCTTATAATTTGAAAGAGTTCATTTTGTAAACGGGTCTCCCAAAATAAAACTAACACTGTATATTGCAAAGGTTAAATGTCTGTTGCCAGACTTTCAAAGCCTAGCAGACATGACATATGTACCCGGGTTCAATGACTGTAATCTCTATGGAATCTGGAGTTCTGCCAAGAGCTAGAGTTCAACATACAGTCTAGTCTGTCTTTCAGGCCCTCTGGGGCTGTACTCCTCTGGAGTGCACACCAAGAACAGACTTTCATAAAATGTTTCATTGCTACCGTTACCTGAATATTACCTAGCACATCACCAATCTGCAGAATAACCAAGTGACTTAAAAGCTGCTACGACCATGCTGCATGTTAAGAGTTCGTGAATATTTCTCTTCCACCGCAATCGCTTCCATCTGTGTGACTCTCGGCTACAACAACTATTACGCATCTATTATCATGAGGATCGCATCATGTACACTGAGGCTCAAGGCACATTCAGGCTAATTATATTATATATATATATATATATATATATATATATATATATATATATATATATATATAAAGAAACCCATTTGAATAACTGTTCTGTTCATTCATGTAAACTGTCCTATACAACTACAGCTTGTAGCAGGAATTGTATAGGGAGTAGTTAGTACTCCTCCACCCACAACAGGAAGGGTGATAATCCAATGAGATGCAGGACTCAATCTACACCCTCCTGGTAATAACCATTCCATCTATAAACATGCCAAAGGCCAAAGACTGTACACAGATAATGCAGAACTCTGTTCCATCAGTCACACAAAATAACTTAACAGTGACCTAGTTATTATTTACAAATCGAAGCAAATGTTTGTGCTTTTTTTTTTTTTTCTTGGCTCACATCATTATAATAAGAAGCTGTATCTGACATCACATCACCACATCCCTTTGCAAGGCAACTCGCAAGCAAGACAATAAAAAAAAATCCAGAATGTTGAATTAGTGAACCATATTCGATCACATTTATTGATAAACTTCTACAACAAGATGAGGAGAAATTCTGATGTATATTTTCACAAAAGATCCTCTATTTAAAGCTCAGCTCTGTGGAACTTGCAGTATACAGACTTCTACAAAGATGCACAATATTCATTATAGACCCATTATCAGAGCTAGACATCCTGTGTTTCAGTTTAAAGAGACTAAATCAGAAAGGGAAAAGAGCTATAAAAGGAATCCATGCATGAACAGAGGATGATGGTGATCATTCTGCCATTTATTAATCACACATTTTGATTTTTTTTTTTTTTTTTTTAATGCAGTTAGTGTTTTTGTAGAAAATAATAATGCATAAACGCCCATCTTCCAACATAACACAATAAAAACACATTGCAATCTAAATCCTGTGGGTCTTAGCATGCTGGTAGGAAACTGAAAATGAATTAATCACTGCAGTTTCTATCAAGTGAGCAAATAAAAAAAACTAACAGGCCTCGAGATGACTCCTAATAACTAGCTAAGCGGCGTGAAAGCTTGGAATGGCTACACAAGTTAACTCGGTTGCAACATTAGGTTGGATTATTAAGTTAGCTAGTTAGTCGTGGCTGGTTTATGGCATTTCTCAGGTTGCCACGAGCAGCACGAACGCTAACAGGGCGCGCGAGCGCGGTTTGATTAACGTCAAGGTGACACCGAAGAAGCGCAGTCGGTTGTTAGCAACTTTTCAGTGATGTAGCTATTCTTAGCCAGTTAGCTACCTGTTGTGACCTTCGTAATTGCTGAATTTGGTCAAGATACACTGATATCACTGCGTGTGCGTGTATGAATCGGCTTCTTAATTACACATGGTAGAATTCAATAGCTAACTAATACACCAGCTAGGTTTCAGGCCACCGGAGAGATGCATTATGGGAGATGACCCGTTAGAAGCTAACACAGCTAGCCAAACTCCCACATTTCTCCGTGTTTTAAATAGAGCTCATTGGGGAAAAAAAAGAATTTACCTTGCGCGGAGAGGGAAGATTCCCAGAGCTGGGCTATACGCCCCAACAGTTGAAAGAACCTTGCTTGATTTCAGCAGGGCCATTGCTGCAACCGTGCGAGATTAAAGCTAGAGGACGACACGCTCACACTGCAGCAGCGACACTGACAGAGAGAGAGACTCACAGCAGCAGCACCGCTTTCTAATGAAGCGCGCAGGCAGCGAACAGCGCCGCCAACAGCACCGACGACTATTTCCCAGCACCATTTAAAGGGTTGCTTTCGTGCCGACAGTGGGCACTAGGAAGTGACGTAAGCCGGTCGACAGCGACGTCGACGTCGACATTTGTGCGCGGCGTTCAACAAAGGAAACGAAGAAGAACAACGGAAACAACCGGAGGCTGGAGGGCGCTGTGATCGGAGCTGTGTTGCACTTCAGCGTCCATCCATCTATCGCTGTTCTCCATACTTGTGAAATAAGTTGACACTACAGTATGTTTACACGGCGTTTTAAATCATGGCGGCTGAGGGCGTTTTCCTACGCGTTTGGCCAATCAACGTCTACTGACGTCACGGATAGTACCAGCTGTGCTGGTTAGACCCTGCTCCAGAGTAGGAGCTAATTTGGTTCTCGAAAAAGGCAGTCCGGTGCTAAAATCGCACCCAGTTCCGGAGGTGCGAAAACGCCAAAAAGTGGGTAGTTCCACATTTAGTTCAGGTACTATGAAAAGGTTCCCGCGGTGCGAAAGGCCCTAAAGTGTACTGTGAAGAAACACGCCATGCTTCCATAAATGAATGAATGAATGAATGAATGTCATGTAGTGAAACTAGCATAAACATTGGTAGCTATTCTCCAAGATGGAGAAACTTATTTCTGTGCTGTAAAAAATGAAACCGAGAAAAACATGTCAGATCTTTTTCCACCTTTAATGTAGTATATCAACCAACATAATTAGAAAGAAAAAGAAAAAACGTTCAATAACCAGGCTGTATAAGTGTGAACACCCTTTTATAATGGGGCTTGTGACTGTGCTCAGAATTAATCAATTACATTCACACTCATGAAGTGAATCTGATTAACCCCAAATAAAGATCAGCTGTTTCTTAGGATTTTCTTGACATCATCTTGGTTTCATCCAACTGCTGAAGCCATGGACCACAAATAGCTTATAAAGCATGTACAGGGTCTCACTGTCAAAAGGTATCGATCAGGAGAGGGGTGTAAAAGAATTTCCAGAACATTAGATGTACCATGGAACACCATAAAGGCCATCATCAACAAGTGGAGAAAATGTGGCACCACAGTGACATCACCAAGAATAAGACGTCCCTCCAAAATTTACAAAAGGACAAGAAAAAAAATGATCAAGGATTCTGCCAAGAGTACTACAGCAACATTAAAGAAGCTGCAGAAATATCTGACAAGTACTGGCCAGTCTCTGTATTATCTCTTGTATTCTTCACATGTCTGGGATATGGGGTAGACAGAAGATCTTTACCATTGAAAAAAAAAAACAAAACAGCTGAACCCACCCAAATTTTGCCTAACCATGTGGAAAAAATTTGATATGGTCCATAGATGAGTTTAGACCCTTTTTATGGGGGACTCAAGTAACCCTACATTTCTTCTCAGCAATCTTAGAATATTACTATCAGAGTCTGGCCTATAGTTTTATACAAATTATTGTTTACCTTTGAGATGTATTTGGAATAATATTACTGTGAATTAAAAAATGTTATTACAAATTTGATTAAACCCTTGGAAGAAATGTCACAACAACATTTCTGGCTACGCACATCTCTGCTAATCTCTCTGTCTGGTTTCTTCTCTGTGTTATGTTTTTGGTGGAATTGTGAAATAAATTTTCAGTACATATTCAGTCTGAAACTGGTGACCCTTCTAACTGTCAGCTGATTTATTTCTTTCACACTTCCTTGTTGACCCCATTTTGGTCTCCGAACTCTCTTTCCTTTATACTTCACAATAGCACATGAGCATTTTTTTTCCACACAATACCGCAATGCAACAGAATGATCGGAAATCCATGCACAGGGTGGCAAGGCACCTTGAATACTTCTTGAAACAGATTAATCCATGCCATGGAGCTGTGTACTGCACAACTCTTGTTATGTACAGTAATATATTTTGACCAGAGAGATCTTAAAAAAAATAAGGTCTTTACTTTAAAGACAAATTTAAGAGAAAAGGCAGAGGGACTCATCTGTGAAGAAAAGTAACAGGCATGCTATAGAGGGTAAAGCCTAGAAGTCTTACTGTATTACACAAACTACACATAAAGTTTGGCCAGCTATTCTATATTATTGTGATTTACATGAAATACGCTAATGCAATACTGCTACACTATTAAGACAGACATTACTGTAGACTGCGTGACAGTGTGAATGCTGCTTTTTTCCTCTGAACACCTGAACCTGAACAGCACATCCCTGTAAATAAATTGTGCTTAACGCTTATGAAATTGTGAAATTATGTAATAGCACAATTTAGCCACTTGGAGGCAATGCTGCTCCATAAAAACTAGTAAGACATAACTGCAATGCTCTTTGGTGGGCATAGGGTGCCTCTTGAGCTCCCACCTTAACCTGGAAGTCCAGGGTTGTTACTGGAAGTTGGAGCCTTAAATTCAGAGCATCTAGACAGGCTCAAGTCACTACTTTGTGAAAGACAAACTGACACGTCATGCCATTCCCATGTTCATTTCCATCACATGCAGAATTTTGCATGCACTCCCTGATATAGTTAAAATGATTTCACCTTAAGTGTTCAGGCAGGTAAGGACCTGCTGCCTGTTGAGAATTTTGGAGGATGCTATATCAGAACCACCTAACAATCTATTCCTCTAAAGTATTGTGAGTTTTAGGGCTACTGTTTGCCTTTCTTGGTATGATGCAGGCCATCTAAGTCCTATATACGGCTTGATGTGTCAATCTACTTTGCATTAAATGTGCAGTGATTTGTTCATTGTGGAGGTCATGGAAGGTGTATGAATTCAGGTGCAAGTAATTATTTCTAATGTGCTTCATGCAAGTTTATGTTTTCTGTAGCTGTTAATAATACATGCTTAATAAAAACAGTGTTTATATGTACATTTGCAGTTGTACTTTAGTTGCTTTTAAGTTAGAGGACCTTTCAAATGGCATGCCATTTTATGCAATTCACTCTATAAATTCCATATATTGGTCTTGGGATTAGTAGAAGCGACTGTCTTCTTGTCTTTTCATATACTTTGCACAATGAGCTTGGCATTTGCATCATAACCCTGAAATAATGCAGAAATCTGTGGATGGCAGTTGCTGCTGTTTGAAAGTAACATGATACAGGCTTGCCAGGTGGCAGAGTATTTGGCATCACATTACTGGTCACTGAACAATCACATTATTTCAAAGATTGAAGCTGGATCACCACCATTTTTGTGTTAAAAAAAGCATAGCTGATTAAAAAAAAAACAATCCATCAACACACAGCAATGAGCGATACAGAAAATCTGTAGACTGCATCCATATTAGCAATTAGGAAAATGATTTAAAACAAAGGAAGTGATGCCACAAAGGAAATAGACTGACATAATTAATGCTGAAATATATCAGCCATAACATTAAACCCACTGACAGATGAGGTGAATAACATTGACTATCTCATTACAATGGCACCTGTCAAGGGGTGGGATATATTAGGCAGCAAGTGATCAATCAGTTCTCAAAGTTAATGTGTTGGAAGCAGAAAAAATGGGCAAGCATAATGATCTGAGCGACTTTGACAAGGGTCAAATTGTGACGGCTAGATGACTGGGTCAGAGCATCTCCAAAACGGCAGGTCTTGTGGGGTGTTCCCGGTATGCAGTGGTTAGTACCTACCAAAAGTGGTCCAAGGAAGGACAACCGGTGAACCGGCGACAGGGTCATGGACGCCCCAGTCTCATTGATGCGCATGGGGAGCAAAGGCTAGCCCTTCTGGTCCGATCCCACAGAAGAGCTATTGTAGCACAAACTGCTGAAAACATTAAAGCTGGCTATGATAGAAAGGTGTCTGAACACACAGTGCATCGCAAGTTGAAGCATATGGGGCTGCAAAGCCGCAGACCGGTCAGAGTGCCCATGCTGACCCCTGTCCACGGCCGAAAGCACCTACAATGGGCATGTGAGCATAAGAACTGGACCATGGAGCAGTGGAAGAAGGTGGCCTGGGCTGATGAATCATGTTTTCTTTTACATCATATGGATGGCCGGGTGCATGTGCATCGCTTACCTGGGGAAGAGATGGCACCAGGATGCTATGGGAAGAAGGCAAGTTGGCCAAGGAAGTGTATTTCTCTGGGCAATGTCCATGCAAGTGCATTATTCCCCCATGCAATGAGGAGAATGGTTAGTGGGGGACTTCATTGTTCATGGTTATACATTTTTTGTGATTACCATATCTATAGATCTACAATTATATACTACTACCTTTATGCCAAAAATCTGGTTGCAGTGCATAGAGAAGAAAACCTCTTCTTTCATCTAACCACAAATATAAGTGATTGCTAGACACTACTGGGACTTTGACTGGAACTAAGTTCTGTGGTCAGATGACACAAAAATAGAGGTTTTGGCAAATACAGAAATACTCAAGCCTAATCCCAATTTTCTTTTAGGTATTGTGGAGGATCTGTAATGGGCTGTTTTACCTCTAGTGGCCCTGGGAAGATACATAGTATCATGGACACCATGAAGTACCAGGTGATTTTAAATTAAAATCTTGCTGCCTCTGCCAAGAAACTACAACTGGATTGTGATAGGATATTCCAGCGGGACAATGACCCAAAGCATACAGTACATCTAAATTCACATAAAAAAAGGTTCAGTGACCACAGAATCAAGCTTCTGACATGTCTATCCCAGTCCCTGACCTACACACCATTGATAACCCTTGAGGTTAAGTGAAGAGGAAAGTCCAAAGGACAGGGCAAAGGATCTGGTGAGATTCTGTATTGAGGGCTGATCTCAAATCCATTCCTTTGTATTCTCCAGTTTCATCAAGCACTAAATGAAAGCATGCAAATAATTGTGACGCATGGTTTTATTACAAACATTTTGATGAGGATTTTTTCCCCCAAACAATAAACTTGCACTGTAAAAATGGGTTGCCAATAAAGTACTATCAAATTTACAGTAACCAACTATAAAACATATTTACAGTAAAGTACTGTAATACTATACATAGTATAAAAATACTATGCCTATAATACTATATTATAAATCCAATACATTTGCTCAATGCAGGATACAACTGAGCTGAAGGGTCTTACTCAGGGACCCAGTGAAGGCAGTTTGGTGGTGCTGGGATTTGAACACATGACCTTGAACACTGAGCCACCACAACTAGCTCAATTAGCTTGCATTAATTCAATGCAATCTTTTAGTGAAGTTAATTCAGTGGTAGAGGTAGTTGAATCAATGCAAGCTAGTTGTGGTGTGGGTGTAGTGGAGTTGTGGTGGCTCAGTGCTTAAGGCTTTGAGTCGCTGATCAGAAGGTTGTTTCAGGAAGTATTTCAAATCCCAGCACCTCCAAGCTCTCATAGTTGGGCAAGACTCTTAACCTTCAGGTCCACTGTATGCAGCAGTATTACAGTACTTTATTGTAAATATATTTTTCAGTAGTTTACTGTAAATTTTACAGTACTTTACAGGCAACCCAATGTACAGTGTATTTCAGATAAAGTTATAATTCCATTGTATTTTCAATGTGAGATTAAACAGCCTTTTTAACCCATCTTTATCAAGGAATGTATACGAATCCCCTGTATGGATGGATGGGTAGATTTTTTTTTTTTTTAACCAGCAAATGCAAATTGCACATGGATTTCTTTGGCATTCTACCATTATTAACCTCAATTCCAATTAATTAAATAATCCCTCAAATGAACAAAGAAACAAAGAATTAGTAAATAAAAACGCCATGTTCTTCATATTACCTAGTCGTTTATTAATTCTCTCAGTAACATCCTCTAACAGTATCAGCCAAAGAAAGAAAACAGCATAACCAAAAACAGTTGAGAAATTCAATAATAGTAATATATTCAAACCAAAGAGAAAACTGGAACCTGACGGAATACCAGGGGATGCAGAGGGACCCAATTAAATAAATAAAATACAGATAAATAAATTAATAAATAACAGTTAAATTAATAAATAATAGCATCATATGCTTATTCATACTATTAATATCTCTCTATCAGTAAGATTCAATAAGATCCTTTTGAAATGCTTTGTTTAAAAATTGAGCAGAGGGCAACACCATTGCTGCACAGTCTGTCCTCAAGCAGAAGGGATTTAGGTGGTGGGACAGAAAATGAAAAATGCAGAATATATTTTGTGCTTCATAGTGCACATTCATTCAAAACACACATAAAGAAAAGGGGTAGTGCCTGGCACATGCGCATGGTTACAGTAGTCAGGCAGCAGAAAGAGAAACGCGATTCAGGGCTCCCAGCACAGTATAATCACAGTACAATGGGCTCCCGGCACAGTACGATTTCCAGTTCTGTGCGGTACAGTTTACCCGCGTCTGACAAGGCCATGATGCTTTTTTTATAGCCGGCTAGGTCCTGGGTGTCAGCGTCCTAAAATTAAGAAAAGAATCACATGGAGCATTGTTAATTATAATTCATTACCACAAATTACAATCATTTAAAGCTCTTGGGTGTCTTTTCTCACTTGATAGAGGTCCTTCAGGAGGTAGTCCAACTCCATCTCATCAATGTAGCCATTTCCATCCTTTAAAACACAGAAAGAGGTTATACTGGGTTACCCCTGTCTATACTGTAGTTATATCAGGGAGTGTACTGGCTTCACACAGAGGATTGCCTTCCTATTTATCGATTCATAAGATTCTCTGCTTCACCGATTCACTGCCTATTCAGTGAATTCACCGATTCATCCTAGAGTTTGGATGAGGTCATAACTCTAAAACGACACATCTTCGGGTGAGTCTTTGGCTGAGCAAGTTGCTTTGCATGTGGCCAGACATTTTGCATTTTTTCAAAGCTCAGCGCATCCTGTTCAGGCACTGTGGTTTGTCAGTATTTAGTTGACCTGGTATGCCTTCCACTCATGCTATTATTTATTTACCCATGACTTCACTGTAGCAACTGCAACTGCATATATTTCAGATGTGACTGCATCAGGCTGGAGGAGGGCTACGATAGCAGGGAAATACACTGCAGTAATTTTAGATCAAAAAGCTACATTTCATTTATGATTAAGCACTTTATCTGTCCCAGTCGTCATAGCAAACACGCATCAAGAAGGTCATGCAGGATACCCTGTCAATCTTTAACTTTGCTCAATAGTAGGTTTTAATTTTAATTTAAGTTGTCCATGTTTTCTACTGCTGACTGGGGGGACTCATGCAGCCATCCAGATGAACAAAACACAATGCTTAATAACCACAATAATGCTAAATAAAATACAAATGTACAAATTTAGAGAGTGCTAATGTAATTTGGTTTAGGAGGAGATAGCTGTACATAAAACAGCCTAGACATACACTTATACACCAAATATTTAATATCAGTTATATCTATTATAATAACGTATACACCAATACTACATAAATCTCCAACAAATGAATGTGTTGATGAATTAATGATAAAATTAAAATAATATAAAGTAGATGAGCAGTTCTTGCTTGAGAATTTTTACCCCACCCTCTTGTGGTGTTTTTGGAACTGTGTCACCCAAAAAGCCATTGTTAGTCAAATGTTCACACAGCAGGTGCGCATTCGTGGTCATTTACATGCTCAGGTGAATGGACACAGCACTCATCTGCATGCAAAATGCATTCACAAGAGTGAGGGAAAGCAGATTGGAGGACTCACTCTGCTTCATTTGCTGAGCTAAACCAAAGTGTCACCTGCAGGAGACTTTCTGCAACATTATTGTGCTATTAAGCATTGTGTTTCTTTGTTTTGAGCGTATGCTCTTCCAGTGAGCAACAGCATGAAATGGTCTGAAATGAAAGAATACTGTTGAGAGTAGTTAGAGATTGACAGGATCTCCTCTTGCATGTACTGTCTTAGAGAATGCTTGCTATGAGGACTGGGGCAGATACTTAATTATAAATGAAGTGTAGTCCTTCAATCTAAAAGTACTGTAGTGTATTTCCCTGCAGTCGCATTTGAATCACAGGCACTTGTGCCTCATGTTATTTTAGTGCAGAAATGCACGCTACCTTGTCATAATATGTGAAGATGCTGTTGAACTGGTCAGAGGTCAGCTTGATGCCCTGAAACACAATGCAAACAAATCAATATTTAGGCTACAATTCCATCCTATAGGACTTTAGTACAAATTGTAAACATTGCTTGTACCTAACTTACCTGGAATTTCAGTAAGAAATTTTCCTGAACTGGTAGAAGCCTTAAAATGTGAATGAGCAACAGTCTAATTAGCACATTGTATTCGAAGGAGAAAGAGCTACCTGATTAACTGGGGAAAAATATTTCTCACCTTGCCATTTCAGAGAGCCCCAGCTTCCCGTCCCCATTCAGATCAAACATCTTGAGCTGAAAGTGGAAAAAAAGAGATCAAAATAAATGGATCATTTTCATTAAATATCAACTATCAACTTTTCTTGCTTCTTGTTTCAGGTCTTCGCTGGTCTGGCTCTCATTTGTTGCGAATGCACACAAATTGAGCATGGAAAGGGTCATTAGTCAGACTAACATCCTGCATCTTATTCACTAGGATCATTACACAGTTCCCTTCATAACAGAGGTGTAGTTCTCTAGTTAAGTATTGCAACAAGGTGTTAATGAGAAACTGCATACACAGTCATTTGTCTGGTTGCCAGCAGCTCGCCAAAGCATTAAATAATCTGATACACTTTTTTTTTGTTTTCCATTTGAGCTCTGGTCCCTTCTTCTTTCAAAAACTCAAAATGCATGCACATTAAGTGAAGTACTGAGTATAGCCACCAAGGTATAATTCTTAGCCTGAGTAACAGATGGTTTGACAGATGTTATTATTTTATTATAGCAGCATGAAGGTGTGCTGATGAGATACTTACAATTGTCTGTGTGTATTCCTGCAATTTCTGGTCATCATATTTTCTGTTAACCTTTTTCAGAAGGTCTGAGAGAAAGTTCTAAAAAAAAAGAAAAAAAAAGAAAAGGTACAGGTTGCTTAGAAAACTTCAGTCCTTGTCTCACCAGGAGCCTGGTCCACTCATGGAACAATTGCAGTCCTTAAAGTATCCAGTAAACAGTGTAACATTTGCACATTATTATACCTATGGTCAAAATCAGCTTCCTGCATGTGATTATGACCTGGTTTGTACTTTATGAACCAGTGCAGAGATTTGAATATTTCCTTTGACTGGCAATTGCTACGGCCAGGATGATTTGCGTGCTTTCGATTTGCCTCTCCAGCAAAAGGGCTACAGCATTCCACAGATCTTGCTCAGGTTAGTGAGTACAACCCGAGCTAGAACAATAACTCAGTTAGCTTAACTGATATACTGTATACTACTGTACACTGCATTCTATTTAATGGCAAAATGGTTGGTGAAGAAGGTGTAGTTTTTTATAATAATAATAATAATAATAATAATAATAATAAATATATATGTATATATATAGATATATAAGTATTTTACCTTCAGTTCATTTGCTTCAATGTAGCCACTGCGGTCTGTGTCATACCTTCGCCAGGCCTACGGATTGACAAATATCCATAAAACAAGGTAATTAATTACAGTTAAATAAAAAGTAAATCATTTGCCTGACCAGGATAAAGTTACAAATGAAAATGAAAGAACGAATTGCAACATTTGTTAGAACACTTATTAGAATAAAAAATTGAGAGTTAGAAATAAGAAATAAGCAATTTCCCAGAAACACAGTCCCCCACAGATACCATGCAAATAATAAAGAACTGTGAATTTTGTTTGTCAAAATGGAAAGTAATTAAAAGATAAATACCCTGACACATTTTGGAGATTTTAACTGTGGAAATGACTGTGATTTTACTACTGATAACATGTTCAAATGCAGTGGGTAGTGACGCCGCCTCATAGCTCCATGGAGTTTTGCATGTTCTCCCCTTGTTCATGTGAGTTTCCTCCAGGTTCTCCAGTTTCCTCCCACCTCTGAAAAACATGCTGGTAGTTGGACTGGCTATGCTAAATTGTCCCTAGGTGTGAATGTGTGTGCATGGTGCCCTGTGATTGACAATCAACAATCTGAATAAAATACTATATTAGCTCTGTTAGACTTATGAGTCTAAATTCTGTAAATTCTGTCAAGGTGTCAAGTTCCACTAGAAATATTAGATTTGTGTTTTGTCTGAAAGAAAACAGCATATTACGAATTACACATTTCTTTCTTTCCACAGCCCTCCCTTTACCCCCTTCCAAAATCCAATCAGAAAGATTGAAGGAAGGTACAATGGAGTAATAATTGTTGGGAGCCATGAAAGTTTCAGTGTAGTAATCTTACTGGCTTTTTTCCTTTATTATACTCGTTCTCTGTTCAGCTCAGCTGTGAGAGCACAAAGAACATGAAATGCAATTTGAATGCTTTAATCTAGCAGCTGTCCTCGCTTCTAGCACTGATTCTTATCAAAGACAGATGCTCTGTCCAGCCTTCTCATATCTGTGGAGAACGTCTGTGGCCTTTCCAGAATGTACCCCTCAGAAAATAGACGTTTGTACCCCTTCATTCTACTGTAACCCTTTAAAGGTTTTTTTTTTCAATTTTATTCTTTCATTCATTCATTTATTCATTCATCTTCAGGAACCACTTCTGGGTCAGGGTTGGATCTGGAACCTATCCTGGAAACACAGGATTCCACTCCATCACCCCATGCACACACACGTTCACACCTACAGCCAATTTAGAGTAGCCAGTCCACCTACTGGCAACTTTTTGGGAGTTGGGAGGAAAATGGAAAACCATGGGCAGGAAACAGGGAGAATGTGAGAAACTCTGCACAGGCAGTAACCCAAGCTAAGGATATAGTTTGCCAACTACAGAGTGATTAAAATGCTCAGTTTTCTCCTTTATATCAGACTTATACCAGCCTTGCATAATATAATGGCCAGAAAGATATGCAGCAAACCTTAACCAATCATTCTTTATTATCAAAGTGCAAGTTTAAAAAAAATATTTCAAAGTTTTCGTCTTTGTCTTGTGACTGATTTTTCTCCATAATGTGAATAGGCTAAACTGTGGAATATTACAGTCAGAGGAATGCATTATCAGCTATATAATTCTATATATAATGCAGTATCTTGGTGCTATTCTTATGATATTCACAAAAACATGCTTAATATGCTAAGCACAGAAAAATTACACAAACTGTTTTTTTTTTTTTATTATTTTATACACAGTAGAAAGTTGAGAAAAGGATACTCATAAACTACTAGATCTACTTTTTTCATTTCAGACCACCAGGGCAGTTTTTTTATCTTTTCTTTTTTTAACTATTTTCGTTTGCTCATGTCCTTAGCACAGTCATCACCCTGTGACCATGAACCCACGTGGGCAGTTTCTATCTATCTATCTATCTATCTATCTATCTATCTATCTATCTATCTATCTATCTATCTATCTATCGATCGATCGATCGATCTTACAGACCCCCACTATGTCACACTCATTTTTCTAAATCTGTACTACCATATAGTCCGTCTTGATGTGCTAATTCTTTTCGGGTAATTTGGTCTTGCCAGCTCCCACTCACTAGCTAACTCTCCCCTCCCCATCACATGAGAACTGCCAACCGGCAAAGGTGAGGCAAGCACATGCTTCCACTGAGAAATCTTTTCAAGCTGCTGCTCATGCTGTGTCAAAGGGCAATGTAACATACTCGAAGGAAAGTGCCATCTGAGCAGTTCTGCATGCTTGAGCTCTTCCACAATTGGCTAGTGTTGCCCTCATTGACAGGGGAGAGAGTAATGGCATCCCAAGAGAGTAATGGCCAATTTTGCTCTCTTGTGATGACTGATGGCTATGACATCATTGGAATTCGAACTCTCAATCTCCCAGTGATCTCCCACTTTTCTGTGGTGCCACTGGAGAGCCTGTAACACTAATCCTGATATTTTAATTACTGTTTTCACCACAAGTAACTGTGTAAGACTGAATAAACCACATGGTGTAATGTTTGAGTTTGGCATATAGCAGCATGGGCGCTGCAGGCACACAATAATTAATCTTATAATTTTAACAATAACCTCATAACTTGTGTGCATTGTTGAAATTTTTTACTTCAGCCTGTTCTGCCTAGCCCTGATGGAGTCGGATGAAGATCATGATCAACGTGCAAATTTGGGACCTGAACATTTGCAACATGCTTGTAGAGCCTTGCCTTAACTGCAGCATAAAACATGCATATTATTTTCCTCTGCCACTGCCAGCCATAGCTAATGAAACAGGCAGCAGATATGGCAGCAGAGCCCGCATGTGAGAAAAATTTAAGCTCCTTCTCAGCATTTCAACAGCAGAACAGATGCAAGCAGAAGACTCCACTAATCAGTCCCATGGTCTTTACAACATTGGGTCAAATGCAAGGCCTATTAGCAACAATGTAACAGGGCACTGAAATGCAAAGCACAGAGGTCTGTCTTGCATACAGAGACAGACCCTGTGGTACTTTCAGTGGCTGGGTCTCATTCTGTAATCTCGAGGCCCATTTCACCAGAGAGTGCTGTAAATGACCATAATTACAGGTGCAGTAGTTACTGAAATCCTATAGACAACACCAACCAAGCAATGGGACTGCCATTCCTTTGGCAGTGAAGTGAAGTAGATCACTGTAATTCCTGACAATGAGAAGGCAAATAGGCTGGCTCAAGCACCACTGCTGGAAACATGGTATAAACACACTGCGCCACCTGCTGCTATTACCTGGCAAGTCTCTGTTGCACAAGCCTAGGAGGCTCTAGATCACTGTCTAATTTTATCCAAAACAAACTAGACATTTTGAGGCAGCCGGCTACCTTTACCTTACCACTAACGTTTTCAAGTTATCAAGTTATTCACGGTCATTGATTCTGTTCATTCAAATGATTCATTCAATTACATCGTTTGCCCAAATGTGCAGCCTGATCATGCAACCAGCACTACAATTACACATCCTGAAATGCCAGAAATCTAAAGCTTGGACTGAATGAGCCTGAATAGTACTTGAACTCAGTCTCTAATACCGGGTTTCAGAAACTGCAATAGCAGATGGATGGAGTTAAGCATAATACAGTGCAGGCCATGTTGGTGCTACTGTGCAACCCATAACAATTAAAACCGAAAAGTGGAGAGGCAATGTATCTGAAAATACATAAGTGTCAGATTTAGTGTCAGATTTAATTTAGTGTCAGATCAGAGCAGGACCACGCTTCCTGGGCACGATTAACCAAAATATTTTGGAGCTTTGAATGAAAGTGTCTGTTTCTGGGTCTACCCTAAAAGTGCTCATGGCAGCAATTTTTGCAGGGACAGATTGCTGGTTTACCACTTGGAGTACATGAACTAGAAAAACCTTTTCAAAGAGGTGTGGAATATCTCCATAACTTGCCACATGAACTAATTGTAAATGCGGCTCTAAAGTGGCTTTTAATTAAGACAGCTTTTTACTTGCTATTACTACAGCTGGATGAGTAGGCAAAGTGCAGGCGAAATTGGCCAACACTCAGAGTCTGCAGTGGGGACTGGAGTTCAAATATGTCACAGTTTCAAACCCAGCATTCCTGACAAAGTTATTTATACCGTGGTATATCAATAAACCTAAAACTACTTTTGCAGATAAGCATGTGACCAGGCCAGCCCTGTGTCCAGTGAGGGATTTTTATCCTCCAAAAAGCACAATATTAGCTCATTAATTAATTTTTCACCCACAATAGAGAGTAGAATCACAATGCTGAGTGTTACTTATCCTCAATAAAGAACAGTATCGGCATTCAGTATTTTCATCTTCAATAGCCTAAACAACACCGTGAGTGATTCTCTAATATTTTGAGTGATTTGAGGCTCCATCAGGACCTCCCCTGGTTCTCTAGGAAACTGTACTCCTGCTCCTCCACTCACTGTTAGAAAGATAGCTGCAAACTTGATATTCTACTGTCTGGTTTAGATTGTTTTAAATGGGATAAAACTTATCCAGGGTGGATTGGAAATCTTATCAGGCCCTTGCACAAAGAGAAAGAAAAGATTATGTAATATATATGATTGTATGCTTGTGTTATGCACCTTTACTGGTGCATGGCTGGTGTGTGTGCAGGTTTTTTTGTTCTAACCAGCTCATTATGGCCTTCAGCTGATTATTAATTCCACTGGTTGGAATGAAGACCTCTAGCCACACTTAATGGATAGAACTGGACACCCCTGCTATAACTTATATGATGTATGTTTCACCATTATTACAATTCAGTGACTTGTGAGTGGAATACAAAAGAAGATCAAATCAACCATTTATGCAAATATGCAAAACTGCTATAACATCTACTGTGGAAAGCTGAAAATTTGTCTGTATGATCCCTTACCGCCATAAACTCAGAGCTAGAGCCCAAAAACTGTCTGAAGCAAAGCAGGAAGTTCTCTTCTGTTGGCAGAATCTGGGCCAGCTGAGACACAGATAACATGAGAATTAATGTTACTAGAATCTAAGTGACAAGTGTGAAAAATAAAGTGGCAGTCAACTGCTCTCATTTAAAGCATTTAAAACAGCTGGGCTGGATCTTAATATCTGCTATTTTCAAGGCCATTTGTAGTCTGACCTCGTCAAGTGCACTGGCGAGCAATGCAATTTCTTACCTCTGACAGCTCAATCCTGCCATCATTGTTCTTGTCGAATTTCTGCATGAACTCTGCCATCTTGTCTCTGAAAGATGCATTTGAGGGGTCCTGAAACAGACAAGCATGCCAAGAGGGCTTTGGTCCAGAGCTAGCCTTAGATCTCAGCTAACACCAATTACTTTCATTCACATTGCTCATGTCAGAGAAATGCCACGTAATGCCAAATCAAGAATGAAGTCTGTTTACTGCTAATGGGGAAATAAGGTAGTCACTGACTTTATGAGTCTGTAGCATATTTCACGTGATTCCAGAGGGTCATGTGATTCCTGGCTTCTCACTATATGACATGCAGGGAAATAAAACCTCTTTCCCTCTTTATAAAACCCCACAATGAGATTCTCTACATAAATACCATCTGCTTAGTCATCTAGGATATATATATTTCTATTTCAGTATTTAATTTGCCCACATTGGTGGCAAAACTCTTGACATGTTAGCAGTACTAGCAGGCTGTTGTAGAATATCTCATAAAGAAAAAATTGAGAAGTATTTTTGCTCAAACAACAACAACAACAACAACAAAAAAAACTGTCTCCTTTGCAATATGATTCTTTCCATCTGTCCTTGACTGCTCCGACACAGCCAACCTTGTAATCGTCATCACTTGTATGTGCAATGTCATCACTGTATATAATGTCCAGCGTTTTTCAGGACTGCCTTTGCTTAGTGATGTTAGTGCTTATGTGTTCCTAGTCCCCGTGTTGTTTTCCCCCTTGTTCTAGATGTTTCTTGTTTTTGTTCTAGGTTCACTTTGCTCCTGGATGACCATTACAGATTTGCATCTATCCCATCTGCCTAAAATACAGAATTAACTAGCTGTGGCTCCTGTTAACTTCATTCAGTGTGCTTTGGGTGACTAAGGTGCAGAACCTATTTTTGTCTCTGCTAGAAGCGTTTTATTTTTTTTGACAGATTTCATATTCAAATTCATTTCCTTTTTCTTTGTTTACTTACCACACCTGCTCCTTTCCGTGCAATCTCCAACTGAGTGATAAAGTTTTCAAGCTCCTTGCCTTCAATGTAGCCATTACCTGTATGCGAGATTCCACATTAAACCAGCATTTAGGATTTAGATTACAGGATTACACAACATGAAATTCGCATGAGCTTGTTGATTTGTAAGAGATTTTGGCTGACAGCAAAATCAGAGCAACTACAGAGCCTAATTAAAAACTCTTGACAGCTGTTTTCCCAATCATGCTTTGAATGTCTCTCTTTCTGATTTTGGAATAATTAAGGGCTTTGCTGTAGGGGGCCTTTTAAGTTCCATTTATTACTCAAGACAGAAAAGATGATCTGCAGCTTGATGCTTAAGAGAGCTATATAGAAATTCTAATTCAGTTTCTGCTAATACATAAAATATTACCGTGTATGGCCTATGCACAAATGCGTGTTTGTCTGCTTTACTTCCAACTCTAGAGATTGTCAGTTAATTTGTCAGCAGACACCAGTGACATTTGCAGACATGAAAATGGATCTCTCAAGGGGAAATTCTCCCTCGCTGGTATTTACAATAAGCATAAAACAATAAGACACCATTTTATCATGCATCCACGTTTCAAAATGATGAAAAGTTCATTAGAACTGTGTCAGCCCTGTGACAGCACCTGGATTATGCATTCAGAGCTCAGACCTGGCTCAGTGTCTACAGCTTATTGTAATGAATGAGACCACACACACTTTACTCTGGCATACACAGGAAAAACACTGGCATGCACAGGAAAGGTTGCTGGTGTTATTCTGTTGGAAAACGAGAAAAGGCTGTTCATTTGTTGCAATACATTTGATTTGTCATTGAAACAATTAATCATCCAGTGGATTGTATTGAACACACAATGTTGACTTATCAGTTAGGAAGTTTTAATTCAAGTCCAGTTTTTTTTATGCTGTAATCTTGTTGACCATAAAGAATATTTAAATATAGACTTCACATACACTTAACTTAGTCTTAAATAATCACAGCTATTATCATATCTTTACTTGATAAATGGAACTAGCAAACAATGACAAGGAAACCCCTAGAAATGAACGTTAAAAGGCATTGTTTGTTAGTTTTAATAAATTACAGAAATTCAGTGCACATCTGTGTCCTTTGCTCGGGAATATACTGGCTTATATTCCCAAACCCCTTCGTTTTCTCCTCAGCAAACTCCTCTTGACTAGGCTCCGCATTTCTGCACATTGCTCATCTAGTACCAAAGCTCACATAGCATGTTCTTCGTACAGTTAAATCCCCTCAGGAGCATCTTTTCTCAGCTCGGGTGAAACTCTTATTGCACTTACCGTCGGCATCAAAATGTTTCCAGATTTCGAGGAACTGGCTTGCCGTCAGTTCCGCCAGGTGAAGATAAGGAGGCTGTGCAGATTTATTTGCCATGCTTTTTTTTTTTTCTTTTCCCCCTGCTGCGCTCAAAGAAAGAAAAATCCCTGGCGAACTTCTACTTCTTCCAACAGCGGCTGTAGTTCTCCGCCTCCCCGCGCGCGCCGCAGCTTTTAAACGAGCGCTAAAGGCTGCAGTGCCTCCGCGCGCGGCCGGGTGGCGCAGTGTCCCTCAGCACCGCCAAGGCTAATGCTCCCATAACATCACACCGAACACACTGAATACACCACCCCAGTGTACCATAGTGTGCTAGATGTTGATGCACATAAAATATTATGTATATCGCGATTGATAAGGCATATATAGCCTATGTGAAGAAATATAAACATCACTCATTGGAAGGAATGTGAGGATGATCTTTGACTCTCTATCTATCTATCTATCTATCTATCTATCTATCTATCTATCTATCTATCTATCTGTCTGTCTGTCTGTCTGTCTGTGTGTGTAATTATCTGAGAGATTCCTGACATTACTTCCACTGAGCCATGCTTATATTTCCTTTTCTTGCAGGCATTTGCCTTGTGTCTCAGCTCTGATTATCTCCACTTATATATATGAATCACACAGGGACACATGGCTTTCTGGATAGGAAAGGGAATTCTCCTGGATTACTGTTGACTATTTTTATTTTTATTATGCTATTTCTTTTTTAAAAAATTGCATATTAAAGTATGGATTGCTATTGCATGTTGCTCTATGAACAAATCCCACAATTTATGAGTAGCGTGAAGGTTATCATGCATTCCTATGGTTTATTCTGCTTAAGTAGGAACTTAGGGGACAATGATTTGATATAGTGCGTGTGCCAGAGAGAGAGAGAGAGAGAGAGAGAGAGAGAGAGGGGCCAAAAGTTTGTGGACACCTGACTATCACAGTATAGTGAGCCTGGCATATGTGTGAGCCTGGCCCAAACTGTTGCCACAAAGTTGGAAGCACAGTTTTCTAAATGTTTTTGTATGCTGTAGCATTAAGATTTCCCTTCACTGGAACTAAGAGGCCCAAACATGTTCCACAATGCCTCTGTGCACAAAGCAAGCTCTATAAAGACATGGTTTGCCAAGATTGGAGTGGAAGAACTTGATTGGTCTGCACAGAGCCCTGACTTCAACCCCACTGAACACCTTTGGGATGAACTGGAACACTGACTGCACCCCAGGCCTCCTCAGCCAACATCAGTGCTTGGCCTCACTAAACCTCTTGTGGCTAAATGAGCACAAATCCCCACAGCCATGCTCTAAAATCTAGTGAAAAGCCTTTCCAGAAGAGTGGAGGTTATTATAACTAAATTTGGACTAAATTTGGAATGGGATGTTCAACAGACACATATGGGTGTGATGGTAAGGTGTCTACAAACTTAAGGCCATACAGTGCACATATTTGAGTAGATGAGTGTTTTGACCATATGAGTACCTTATGAGGTGTTTACAGTTATGATAAGAAAAGCATCAGTCCCTGTGGAGCCTGCAGCATCGGGGGCTAATTATTTCATTGCACTCATGCATGTAGATTACAGCACCTTCTCTGAAACACAGCCTTGGTGGCAGGGAGTATATCATGGGAGACGAAGCCCAAAGCTCTTCTACCACAGGGACTCTGACAGCTCGGTAGTAATTACAGAGTACTTGCTGCTGAAAGAGGGCTAAGAAATGGCACATGTGTAGCTTCAAAAGTTTTAAGGCCAATTACAAGCATTTCCCTGGACTGACTCAAGCAAGGCCAGATTAATTACACATTTCACAAGCCTTGGCTGGGGAAGATCTGCTTCAGGGTCACAATATTAAGTCGAAATTAATCTGGATTCTAAGCCTTTGATCAGGGCAAATATGAGTTTTTTTTTCTAAACTAAATCGGGTAAATATAAGGCTTTTACACATGTAAAACCTTTTTATCACCTAAAGACCTTTTAACATAAAGAGACAGATGGTAGTTGACTTGCACAAATTATTTAAGTTCGAAATGCAATAAAAGCACAAAGTTACAAAAGACTTAAACAATTGAAAAAGGTTGCAAAAAATTGGATCTATTAGAATATTGGCTTCTTGTACAGAGAACAACGATGTGGGAAGCAAAGCAGAAACCAATATTTGCACAGTTTATTCTTGTAGTATTAAGATTTAAAGTTTCAGATGAAACAATTAGATGCCACATTCAGAACAGTAAGCTGTTTTGAAGGGTTGCATGAAATAAGCACTTTCTGAGACTTCTGAACTTTGGCAAGATTTATTAGAAGTGCAATTGAAGTGGTTACCCATTTCAGATCAAAGCTATTTGGCCATGATCACCACCATCTTGCATGTGTTATTCATGATATATTGTGTATATGTATTTTTCTCATTAAGGTACCAATAACTCTGGAATTGATTTTATGTACTGGGCCTATGGGGGTATGTACAGTGGGTTAGGTTTTGTTCCACTGCCGTATATGATATTTTTAGAAGGCAGGCATATACTCACAGTAGTTATAAACATCATAATATTAATGTTTTTGTTTATCTTGTTTTGACCCAGGTAATACTGTTTACTACTTAAAGGAGTCAGGTTTCTTACTGCTTCATATCAGTCATATGCAGTCCTAGAGCAGTGTCTTACATATTTTACATAGTAATAAATTTACATAGTAAAATTGCCTCCAAGAGAAACTCGAGAATCCTTGTGGTCAACTCAAAGTGAAGGGGGCTTAAAATTTCACTTACCGGTTAGATGTAGATATGGGCTTTCCATCTTTTCATGCTCCCCTGGCACATTGGTTACATGCCCAACAGGCCAGAGGTCTCTCATAATTATTAATCAACAAATCATAACCATCTTTATTTTCTTGATATTCTGCAACTTTGTTCTACCAACTTTGACTCTGTAATCCTGGAAAGCACCAGAAATGCCAAGGAATGGGCACCTGCCCCTTTTGCAGCTTAACTTTCTTTATGAGTAAAGTCACAAGTACATGCTCAGTAGTCATTTGATTACCAAGAGCTTCATACACTTCAGGCATCTAAACTCTTTCTTCTAAATGCCACATGGCTAATAGTCTAGACCGGTAATCCTGGTGCCTAAAGCTTCTATGCAGCTCTACTATTGAATGGATGCGAAGGAGTAATAGTGACGAAAATTCTCACGACTTCAATAATTTGTAGTACCCTCAACGACAAAGTTCTCTGTTTTGATCTGGTGGGTAGCAATGTGCACAAGAATAGATCTGCTTTAACCGGTCATTCAGTATAGCACTGGGCATCCACACCATAGCAGTAGTTTGGAGATCCTAAGGAGAAAACTTCTTCCATTCTATTTGTTGCTAATCCCTGCACACTACTAAGGTCTCCCCCACTTCACAGTAGTTATCAAGCTGGCCAAAAGGCTTCTTTCAAGTCATGTGAAACTCTTGACAGAGAACAGAGGAATGGCATTCCTCCTACACAGAGAACAGGCCAATTAGCATTTTAATTAATGTACTTTAACAGTTTGGCTTCTTGGAACTGTGTTACTGAATAGACTCTACATTTTGGATTTTACTCCATGTGTCAGCGTATTGCAGGTATTCATCTTTATTGTAGACGTGCAAGCAGGTAGTGAAAAAAGTGCGCTCATATTAAGTATCTGTCTTTATCTGAATCTTTAAATGTTGCAATTAGTTACCTGAGAGGTTCTAAACTGATTTGATGTGCATGGGCATAGTAGCATCACCAATGAGAATTTTATTGTGGAATTGTTTGAGAAAAGCAACTTTACAGAAATCTGAAGGTAGATCTAGATCCCTAATGAAAAATCCAGAGTCCACAAGGAAGAGCTCCCTGAAATAAGAATGAGTCAAAGACCTGGAGAGATACCAAAAAACCCCTTGACGTCATTCTGGCATAGGTGACCTTAGAAGACTTTACATACCATTAGCCCTATGGATCAATTAATATGCTAAATATGAACATTACTCTTTCTTATTAATTGTAATTGACTTGGAATAACATAATCTTGTAACAATTGTATGTATATAGCATATCTATTCATAGAGGGCCCTCCAGTAGTTTCTTTTTTCCGTTTTATAACACACCAAATTCAGCTCATAGAAGACTTGCCAATTTTCTGATGAGTTGAGTGTGTGGCAGTCCTGTACTACAATGACATTTATGAGGGTTTGCTTGGAAAGTAGCGACTGGTTAGAACGGGTTGTGTAAAATGTTGCATGAAAGTTTCAGATAATTAGGTTATTGTGTTTTTTTTTTTTTTTTAAATGGTCTTGGCTTTGGACTTCTCATATGGATAGTGTCAACAAATTTCCAGTGAGAAAAAGGGGTCTAAATAGTAGAAGACTGTAGTACAGCAGGCAGACATTCATTTATGACAAACCCAACCATTTACAATTTTCATTTATTATTTGGTCATTATCAGAAAAAAAAAGATGTAGTACTCCTCATATAAAACACCAGTACCTTCGCAAGAATAATTCTGAACTGCATTTCATACATTGCATTACATCTGATATTCTTACAATGGAGCTACCTGGAAGTAAGCTTCATAACTAGCTGTTACAGCACATCTATCCAAGCTGTTCAGAAACGTTTTGGTTGCGGTGTACTGCTAGTGAATGGTTCAGTGTGCTGCAGTCTGTCAGAGGCCAGCTGCCTGCTGAATTATGCAGGTGTGGGAGCATGAGATGGAATCAGCAGGAAATACAGGGAAACCACTTCTCATTTCAGAAGCTAGCGAGCAGACACGTTCTATTGTATTCCAGACGTCTTCTGCTTTTTACCTGTTCTCCCCTAAACTACACTGGCACATCATGCTTTCATCCCATGTGCCTTCCTTTTGGAAAACCACTGATTTTAGTGAATGTAGTTACCTGATCCGTGTCCCTTGGCCTATTTGAACCGTGCATGCGTGACAATGTTACACATGCACCTGATCTGTACCATGCGTGTGTTTCATGACATTACAGCACAATTCATGACATTTCAAAATAACTGATTAAAATTTTTTTATAAAAATACAACATTTGTTTATAGAAGTCCGCCTGCTGAGGAGGTTAGACAATTCTTAGAGTTGTTAGACAATACTTTAGTAATGCACACTACACACAGGCCAACACACAAATCTGTCTGTCAAACACACACACACACACACACACACACACACCACTGCAATCAATTTTTAGATCAAGGAACAGCTCTTTTGCTCTCCTCTTCCGCAGACAACACATTGCTTCCCTCTACACTCCCCACACCCAGGCCATTATTTTTTTTCTTTTTCATCTTGTACTAATCCAATCCTTGCTACTGATAAAGAAACTCCCTGCCTGTGTTTAGAACAGGCAGGACAAGAAGAAGGAGAAAAGGAAGAGACAGCCCAAGGGACAAAGCTGCATTAGGCATCCAAAAACTTCACAGGAAAATCCCTGTATGCAGCATAGCTTGTTATAGTGACTCAAATACTCTGAAGGCCAAAATCAAATCCACAGTCTTTTCTTGAGTAAGTAAAAATAACTTATCTAGATTGCGAAACAGAGATACACAGAGAAAGTATTATCATTGTAATTGAGAAATATGGAATTCAGGAGATAAACGAGTAGAACTTGACACCAATAGCGTCGACAGGGATGCATTTGTCACCAGCAAGTCTAGTGCTCCTTGGTACTAATTTGTATGCCTCAAAACCCCTTAAAATATACTTCAAAGAGGAAGGAAGCTATTGAAGAAAAACTATTGCATACATTTGACCTTGCTGTGACCTTGACTCTGTTTGGGTCAATTCCAAAATCTAATCAGTTCATCTGCTGGATACAATGATAATTCCATATAAATCCTACAAAATTCAACCAAGTGATCGTGAGATAATGAGCCAACGAGAATGTCATGTGGACTCACAGCCAGCCAGATGGGCAGATGGACAGATAGACAGACTGCCAACCGGAAAACATAATACCATGGAATACCAAAGCATGGAAAGAAAGAACCAGAAGTGTGGACACATTGCAGGGGTCAATGTCTTACTTACATCTACCATGGTGATGTACCTCATTCTAAAACGATCATGATTTGCCCTTGCCTCCTCAATAAACTCAGAGTTGATCGATTTCACAGTCACAAAAGCAGCCAAGGAAATAGACTGTAACATGTCTGCTGAACATTGACTTTATACACTCTTCAAGTCACCCGTCACCCTAGTGGTGCCCAGCCAAGAGGCCTGCAATGGGGCTGCCAGATGGGCTATTGACTCACTGTCCCTCACTCATCATATTAACTTACTGTCACTTTCAGAACACACTGACCGCCGTTTTTGTCCTGTAGTTGATATCAGATAACTGCCGATTGCACAACCGTTCTTCCTGACTGTCAATTGATTTGATAATAGTAGCTGACTGACTGAAAAACTAGAGTAGCACCATGTTTCAGAGAATTTAAAGGGGAATTTTAACACACGTCTGAAATGATAGCAGATATCTTTCAGAAAGGTTTGATAAAAGTATGATGTAAGACAAAAAGCAAACCCCCAAAAAGCATAAATAACAATGCTGAAGGGCCTCATCAAGTGGGTGTGTGTTGGGGGGCAGAAGTCCACACTGTATCCTGATGTGATCCAGGCCATCCAGTAAGTGGTCTATGGGGCTGAGGTTGGCAGAAGACCGTCCTCTGTCTTGTCTGTGTGCTGAAACCTTGTCTGCGGTCAGGACACAATGGACCAGTTTACTCCTGTTTCTGTTACTAGCTTCTGGAAGAGCTTCTACCTCACATGGCTGTGTGTTTCTTCTGACATTTGGATGCTGGAAAAGACTGGAAACTAAATATGTGTGACCCTTTTCTTGCAGAGGCCTAAGGAGCTTTGGTGTTATTGTCCAATTGCAAAACCTCACAATATTTCTGAAACTACTGTGGATTAGGCACCTTGACAACATACATCTTAAATAAATTGCGCCGAACTCACTGTGACATAAAATGAAGAGCATAACTCTGTCTACCTCATCTCAACATGCTATTACCAATAATAGCATTACCAATACGAATCCTTCAGAGCGATAGCAAGGATCTTGCTTGGTCAGATGTAATAGACTTTCAATGACCGGGATGAGAGAAAACATCATTCACAGACATACTTAACAGCTTAACAGTCCTCCAAGATGGCTGTACAAATGGCAAACAAACATCCCAGAAGATGTCATTGTGTTATGGGCCAGTTCTGTTTACTGCTTCACTCTCCACAAAGGTATTCAAATACAAGGGAAACTGAGTGGTCAGCTGCAGGGGTGGAAAGTAGCAAACTACATGTACTATTGTTACAGTACTCAAGTACATCGTTCAGTGTTATGGTACTATGGAAGTATAGATAAATCATAGTACCTTTATTTAAAAAAATACTTAAAAAAAATACTAATATATACTATATATATATATATATATATATATATATATATATATATATAAGACAATCACAAGAAAGTATGTGCACATTTTAAATAATTCTATTTTGACTGGGTGTTGAAATTGAATTATTTTAAATTTGCACATACTTTCTTGTAATTGTCTTTATATATACATAGATAAAAAAAAAAATATATATATATATGTTTTTACTGGCACCAAATGCTTAGCAGCAGTGTCTGAGACAGCGGGACAGATGAAATTTATCAGATATCTTCAGTTTTAAATGCTTCCAAGGAAACTGCATGATAATGATCTGCAAAATATGCGAGCCAAAACCCATGGAGATACAGTATCAATACCTGTGGCATTTCACAACTCAACATTCAACCTGCAGAAACATGTACAGATAGGCCATCTTTGGATGTTTTATAGTATGAAAGCACTGTATTAAAGTTAAGTTGTCACGTTGAAGTTCAGTAGTGATTACCTGTTGTGTTAAATATATCTATGTGCAGTCTATAGGTAACACTCAGGGGTCATGTTTTAAGGAGCATCTTTGCTAGATAGCTAACTATGTAGCTAGAAACATGTTTGAATTATTAATATGAGATAACATGAGCTAGCTAGCTTGCTACTCAAACTGGCAAGCTACTGAATCCCCACCATCATTTTGCATAGTTAGCTATCCATAAGAACAAAATAGATTATAGAACATTTTCTGATTTCAAAATTTTAGACCAATAAAAAAGTAAATATAAAGTACTTTCAAGTGATTTTTCACCAGACGACCTATTTACTGTAGCTTGAGTAATTTTCTTGATGACTACTTTTACTTCACGTTTTACTCAAGTGAATTATTACTACGGGGGCAGTACTTTTATTGAAGTCAGTGTGATTTGCACTCTTTCCATCCCTGCTCAGCTGTAAATCTGCCCAAGTTAATCACCACAATAAAAAGTAAACAGCAATGGAGTAGTGCTGTTTTTAAATCTACTTTTAAATTATTGTATTACAAGGTTGATAATACCTAACGAAATCTGCTGTCAATCTATGTAATAAAATATATAACATGCTATTTAAAATGTGCAGGCAATAAAATATTAGACTAAATGCAAACAAAAGGAATTTTTCCTGGGACTGTCTGGCGCTCTCATCTTAACATCTCATCTGAAATAATTTAGCTTTAGTGAGTGTCAGTGGAAAGGCAACCTTGTGAAAGTCAGTTACATAAATCATGCATATAATAAGTCAGCTTATACCGGTGATGAAACAAAGACACTCCGTGCCATACAGACATACTATATGTTTTCACTGTTACTGAAGGTGCTTTGTACACACTCATTTTCAAAGCACTTTATAGAAGACTTATAAAATAAAAGACTTTATTTTTAGAAACAGAAATATGATGCTTCGGCATTTCTGTTTAACTCTGGGAAATGTAGAGACATTAATTCCCATTGCCAGTAATGTATTTAAGAGAACAACCTACAGCTACAAAACCAAGTGACATATATGAGAAACTATTTTCTTTGCTTTTTCCTTGCCTGCCAATTTTATCTTCAAATGTCCACAGATGCCTTTATGTTATGATTCATTGTGTTCTCATCTGTAAATGCTGTGTATATGTAGTTTTGTTTACATAAATAGGACAGTTAAGGGGCCACTGTAATTATTAATTTTTTTTAAATGTTTTTATTACAGAAGGAATCATTCATATTGGTTCTACCTGTGGGATATGGAAGAATTAATTAATGTTGGTGTGTATGTGTGTGAATGTATTGTTTGTGTTGTTCTTTTGGCTGCTCCCATTAGGGGTTGCCACAGCGGATCATTGTCCACATATTTGAGTTGGCACAGTTTTTACGCCCAGTACCCTTCCTGATGCAACCCTCCCCACTTTTATCCAGGCTTGGGACCGACATTGGGAGTGCACTGTCATGTGGCTGAGGTAGGTTTCCTGGAATTGAACCCGGGCTGCAGCAATGAGATTGCCTTGGCTTAACCACTAGTCCGGGGACCCAAGTGTATTGTTTGTGTATTGTGTTGAATTGTCAGGACCAAAATCTGTGGTATATAAAAGCTATGGGCTTCTTTTTTCAAAAGTGAGAAAGTAAAACCATTTCTTTGTGGTTAATTAGTTTAAGGTTAGGGTTAGGATTAAGTGTTGAAAATTCTTATTACATATGTATAGTTAGTTACATACATACAATACATGTACATGTACATATATATGTGTATATGTACATGTATATGTATGTATGTCTTGGAAATGTCTTGAAATGTCACAAAAACAAATGTGTGTGTGTGTGTGTGTTTGTCTGTGTGTTGCTGGTTGGGTTGGTTACGAGACAGTAGGGCTATATGGTTTTACTCTGTCCCAAAGCATACACATAATGGCACATAAAGTAACGAATAATAATAATAATAATAATAATAATAATAATAATAATAATAATAATAATAATTCTGTGTAATCAATATAAACATATCATGTGTGCATGCGTACAAGAATAAAATACAGACATTTTATCTTTCCATATATTTATTTAAAAGTTATATATACACTAATGTGCTCATGTTTAATAGAATATGCATTTTAATAGAGGAAAATAGAGAAAATATAGCACCTTTCCATTTGTTTAGCATTTCTGAAACATTTTGACAGTTGAGCAAAATTAGAAACAATTTTCCAATCAAATACTACAGCAGATCATTTAGTGTCAAAAAAGAAATTAGCATCATGTCTCAGCAGAAGCTGCCTGGTTGGTAGCAGTTACATAAAAGTCTGGTCTAATCTCTGTAGGCTTGTAGCTGCCTTACCATGATTCAATTCAATTCAACTTTATTTGTATGGTGCTTTTAACAACAGATATGTAGTGCAAAGAGCAAGGAAAACTCCCAGAGACAACACGAGTAAGAAACCAGGACACAGACTCAAAGAGGAATCCATCCTCTTCCATGTGACACGGCATAGCGGGATTATAAATCATTACAGTAATTTGCTAGCATTAGTGTGCGGCTCTCTGTGGATGCATGTCTGCATTAGTTTGTTCTACAACTCTTTCTTTGAGTAAGAGATGCATGTCTGGCATGAAAATAATTCAAATAAAGGCTATTGTGCTGGTCACAGTGTAGTACAATAATCCGACAAGGAGAATTTTTTATTTTTTTTTTTTGCTTGGTAGAATATTGTAAAATATTATTTATGGACACTTCTGTTTTCAGTACTTTCTGCACAGGCATTTGCATGATGTTACCTACTCACAAATCAGTGTTTGACGAATACCTTAATGAGTTTGTTTGGATAAAATGTATATTTTTCTATGTGTTATGTGAATAATAAAAAAAAATTAAGAGACTCAAGTTTGTATATTTGTTCTAAGGCTTCAGAATATTGAGGTAAAGAGTTTAAATCGAATACATGGCTATTGCCTATATGTTTAGAATAGATACTAATGGAATCTTTATAAATGAATACTTAAGGCTGACTTGATTTGTGTGAGAAGGTGTGTATACTGTCAAATAAAGCAGAATAAACCACTTGTTATACACAAACACATGTGCATATACACGCAGTTCACACAGTAGAACCGCCACTGTTAAATTAACACCCACAGTCTCTGGTCTCCAGAGTACCCAGGCTTGTGATACTGCTCTTTAGTGTAGACCGCAGATGGTCATTTAAGCGAGTGCAGGTTTCACAGGGAAGAGTCATTAAAAGTGTGTCAATCATGTACAGTAACAAATGTGAGTTAGCTGTAGATAGATCATTTTTCAAATATAGCGGTCTACCTAATCTTAATATTGCCAAGATTAAATCATAAAGCGTCAGATTGCTAGTGCATTCATATAAATAAAACACTGTTATAAATTAATCTTTACTGCTAATAATATAATCCCTAAATCTGATATTACTGCGTTCATTTCATTGTAGCATTTTAGACAGGCTATTTTGGTTATATCAGCTTTAGTGTTAGGTTGCCTGGACACCAGGAAGCATGGCATTAAATCTTTTCAACGAGATGACTGACCAGGCGCTGAAGATCTTGAGTACGCATGCGTGTGGTCTCAAGAACCTCCTCATGGTTGGTGCGCTCCTCACTGCTGTAGTCGGACACCACCTTGTTGGTAATGAGGGAGAGGCCAAAGACACGCAGGCCGCAGTGACGTGCCACCACCACCTCAGGTACCGTGCTCATTCCTGCAAAAGAGTTAAGGAAGGAGAAAGGCTACATCTCACCCTGCGTTCACAGAAGTTGCTAATGCCGCTCCAGGTTTGTATATTGTGAGCATATAGTGACTGTCCAGCTTTTACACATTTAAAATTGCCAAACATTTTTGGCAAAATGCAGGCAGTGCACTGTATTTATACATATCACAGTATAATTTTTTTTTTACATTTATTTTTCCATTCATAAAACCCAGGAAATAATACATCAGAACCAAACCAAATGAAGTTGTAAGAGTAGAAAACTGAGGGGACATTGGACAATTGCTCAAATGAACTCATTCAATTTGTTGCTTTTCCACATATATTGGGTGTTTCACAATAAGTTTATACTTATGTTGTAGTAGAATAAAAGACCTGGGCAGTGGGTTATCCTTTCCTAAGTAGTGAATAGAACATTGTGTTTTTCTCCTTTAACTTTACTATATAGGACTGAATTGTCCTAACTAACTAAATCTGTAGCTGAACTGATCTTTTCCTGTAGCCAGTAGTGTTGCAGCAGGAATGCCAGTTTACTTGTTTTTATAGTGCTTAGAGATAATTAGCTATAATTATTTCAATTAGTATCTGTGGAGACTTCCTCAGTACTCTTGACTGTAGTTATCTAAAAGATAGATTGATACATTTACAACATTCTACAGAAATCTCTTCAAATGTTAAAATCGTTGGCCTGTTTTGCAGACCATCTTAATATATGTACATATCTGCTGACAATTAACAGGTTGGCATAAGATAACATAAGACACTTGGAATGCTACTATAAAACTTTAGTGTCAGTTTTGGGTAAACAGGTTAGTTTATACCACATTCCCATGGTGAGTTTGTGAGTTTTCCACTCACCTACAGCATCTGCCCCCAGTAACTGAAGCATTTTACACTCAGCTACGGTCTCGTAGGTAGGTCCAGCCAACATACAGTATACTCCCTGTTGGAGGAAATTAGCACAGCCCTGCTCCTCGGCTATCTGCCTGGCCAGCTGTGCCAAGTCTCTATCATATGCATCCGACATGCAGGGAAAGCGTACGCCAAACCTGCACGTACACATGACACATAACACATAACAACAGAAGTTCAGGTAATATCAGAGGGAGCTCTGTTGTTCAGGTCCTATGCTAGGAAGTTCAAAAGAATTAAAATCCAAGGACCAACATACAGCCAAGGTTTTCAGTGGCTTATCTTTATGCTCAGATTGTAGTCTGCCTCAATTTTAAGTTGCACTGGGGAAAAAAATTCTGTCAACTGAATCAAATGTAGTTATCCATCCACACGCAGAACCATTAGCATTATGATACTCTCAGGACATAAGAACAGAATTGTATCTTTGCAGAGCAATAGCAGAACTCACAGATTCACAATAAGAAAAATTCTGAATTATTTAGTTTAGTTCATTGAACATAATGTGCAGTTTTCACCACTGCTGCTGAAACACCCACATAATGAGGTTCAGAACATGTTTTAATGACTTGTGCCATTAAAGTAAAAGTCTTTGGATCATCACTGATGCAACACAAATGTATGTGCTATTCACTTGATAATATCCAATATGGCATAAGAAAACCAAATGTCAAGTTTCTCAACGTGCTGTATGTCTGATTCATCAATTATTTCTCGTGATGAACCATAATTAAAATGGGGCTTCACACTGTCAGTTAATAAGCAAACAAAGAGCAGGATCATGCAAATAACAGCATTCTTCCGAAACGTACATGAAGCATCTAAAAATGAGAGGTTGATGATTAAGTGCCTTAGATGCTTCATACTGTATTTGTAATCATATGAAAGCATGATAGAACCCTTATTACAGATAGAAACCAGTAACTCACCTCTCATCATTTGGGCCACACAGAGGATTCTGACCTGCAAAACCAGGAATATTGATGTGGTCCTTGATCATCATAATGTCTCCCACGTTAAAGTTGGAGTTTAACCCTCCTGCAGCATTTGTAACAATCAAAGTCTCGACTCCAAGAAGGAAAAAGACACGTACTGGGAATGTGACCTGTGAGGGGAGGAATGGGGTGTATTTTTTGCTGACTCGACAAAGCAAAAGAGTAGATCCAGATAATATGTTCCGTCTTTAACCCCTAAAGAAATGATCATATCTATGATTATTTATTTATTTATCTATCTATTTATTTTAAAAGGTAAAAAAGGCTGAACACATGCACAGCTTCAGCACACCTGACTGAATGTTTATTGTTTGATCTTACAGACATTTTGATCTAAATGCTTGAAATCCCAAGAATTCTCAAAAATTATTTTAGATCATAAAAAACATAAATAGTGATGGTGATACATGCCTATGTATGCACATTTTTTTTTACATGTCCCTTATGAAACAGAAAAAAACCAAGCTAATTTTCCAACAGTCCTGAAAAAGGTACATATATACACTGATCAGCCATAACATTAAAACCACTGACAAGTGAAGTGAATAATATTGATTATCTCATTATAATGGCACCTGTCAAGGGGTGGGATATGTTAGGCAGCAAATGAACAGTCAGTTCTCGAAGTTGAAGTGTTGGAAGCAGGAAAAATGGGCAAGTGTAAGGATCTGAGCAACTCTGTCAAGGGCCAAATTGTGATGGCTAGATGACAGGTCAAAACGGCAGCAAAAATGTAGCTATTCTGGTTTATTACAAAATAACATATTCTATGTAAACTGTAGCCTGTGTTGTATAAACTAAGTAATGGTAACACACCGCCATCATGGACTGTTTTCCCTGCTGGCCTCTGGTAAGAGGTTCTGCAGTATACGGTACAGAACCACCAGGTTCTGCAACAGCTTTTTCCCCCTGGCCATCAGACTATTGAATAGCTGAGGTCATCCACCTCTTTTGCACTTTTGCACATAAATGCCATATTGTATATAAACAATTGACATAACTCTACTATTTTTGCACTGTACAACTTTGCTGGTTTTGCACAATCTCAACAATGACAAATAATGTCGTAACATATCTTAATCAATTTGCACTATGCCATAATGCCATACTATACCTTCATTCTGCTAAATTTTTACCATTCTGCACTGTCATAAGGTATCTAATACTGCCATCCATTTACTGTTTTTCCACTAAGCCATAAATACCATAATGTATCTAATACTGCCATAATTCTACTATGCAAACAACTACTTACCTGTGAGATCCATGCTATCACTTCCACGTACTTGTATTTATATCCTGTTATCCTGCTATGCTGGGCCAAGGCAACGTAATCTCGTTCTGTATACATCTACTGTATATTTGAATGACAATAAAGTCTGTCTAAGTCTAAGTCTAAGTCTAAGTACAAATTAGCTAAATGTTTCATCCGTCTGCTTGAGGGGAACAGTTAAAGGGTATATAAAATATAAATTCCCTCCCATTCCATTATCTTGTTCAAAGATCCACTCATAAACAAGGATATCCTGAATTACATTTAAGGTCATTGAACTGTAGTTTCACTTCACAGAGAGTCTGAAATGAAGAGTAAACCCTTGCACTCTTTGTTTCTTTGTCAGTTTTCTAAGACCACACTGCAAGTCTTTCAGGTTTAATCATAGACTGTAGCTCCAGCTCGTAGTTCAAGAGCATGAAAAGGGGCACCTGGTCTCAAAAGAGCAACGTTACTGAAGTGAGGTGTCTGTAGTGGAAACTTGCTGTAGGTTAACCTAAATGGTCAATGGTTAAATAAAATAAAATGTTTGTGTCTGATTAGAGGTGTATGATTTATGATTAAAAGAAAGCGTCAACTGAAAGATTATTGTCCATCTTTAGCTCATGCATCAATGTGTATTACTAGCTGTTAGAGTCCCAGCGAGAAGCTCGCTTGAGAGGCTTTAATTTGTGACCCATAGGAAGCTTGTGTTAGCTGCATTCCACATATGATGACACCACTCCCATTATATCATATAAACTGCTTGCTGTAACAAGTTACTTTTAAACACATGCTAGAGTATTGCTGCAGCTTTCACCTTGTAATTTCATGAATGAGCCTACACCTATGTGTGATTAATGATGCTCTTTTTATATGCTATGTGTCTCACATTGAGAAGAGAGGACCACATCCTCACATCAATCAGGGTGTCACAATGGTGCAAAAGCCCAGGAGTAAGACTGACAGACACTCTGGTGCAGCCCACCAGTACTCCAGCCATCACTACCATGCCACGCCATCACACTTACCAAGTTGAGGGCCCAGGATTAACTGGAAGAATTCATTGAGCTTTTTGTGAGTGTCATGTTAATGTGAGCATGGCCCAAGTCTCAGTGGACCAATCAACTTCTCTCTCTGCTTTCAGGTGAAACCCAGCTGGCTACAATTATCTGGAGTACCAGGATTTGAGGATGGCAATCATCCAGCAGGTCAGCTGAACCATTTGTGTTTGCCTAAAAGCTTTGGGGTGCCTGTCGCTGGTGGCTGCTGTCTGAGGGGCGTGACATCAAAGACATTGTTGACCCAGTGTTTCTGGAGCAGTTTGCTGCAAGATTATTGGTGGGTTTATCAGAGTGGGTCCCATCTTCCCTGAAAATTCCTGCATCGGAATCCCGATAGAGATTCTGACTGACCAGGGCACTGTGTTTATGTCATGCACACACTTTGTAAACTGTATGAATTATTAGGGATTAAGTTGATTCATACCAGCATTTACCGCAAACAGATGGACTAGTCAAGCAGTTTAATCAAAAAAAGGAAAAATGAGATTCGTAATTATATGATTTGTGCACGATGACATTCAGAATTGGCTCAAAACCCTATCATTTGCAGTATGATAGGTCCCGCAAGCCATTTGAATTACTGTGCGTGAGATTAACAGTGCTTTTACTTATACTATATGTCTCGCAGTGAGAAGAGAGGCTGGGAAGAGGGTTTCTATGGTGACCAGCTCCATGTCTTAATTATTAAACTGAGCAAAGAAAAAAGACTCCCTGTCTTTCTGGAAAATACTCATTACAAAACATATTTAAAATTGGACAGAAGTGACATATCTATTCATACAAATAAAATAACTAACTGCATTTATTTAAAGTGGACAGTGAGTATAAATGCAGTTAGTTATTTTATTTGGATATGCTCGTTTATGCAGTTATCCAATTAGCCAATCATGTGGCAGCAGCACAATGCATAAAATAATGCAGATACAGGTCAAGAGGTAAAAAATGTGATCTCTGTGACCTAGAGACTGTGGTGTTTGAAAATCCCAGGAGATCAGCAGTTTTTGAAATACTCAAACCAGTCCATCTGGCACCAACAACCATGCCATGGTTAGAGTCACGGAGATCACAGAGATCATTTTTCCCCATTCTGATGTTTGATGTGAACATAAACTGAAGCTCTTGACCATATCTGCATGATTTTATACATTGCGCTGCTGCCACTTGATTGGTTGATTGGATAACTGCATAAATTAGTAGGTATACAGGTGTTCCTATTAAAGTGGACAGCGAGTGTATATTTGTAGGTATGAGGTATGTTTGCTTTACATATCTCTAATGTTAAGTACTCATTTTGTGCTGCTCTAATCAACATTATTCCCTTGCGCCAAAATAACTATTTGTCACGTTCTATATAGAAAGAAATCTTGGGCTCTTTCACACTGAATGGATTTAACTTGTTCTCCATTCTTTTCTCTAATCTATGCTGTATGAGAAATGTTCAAATACTGGTCAAGTGATAAATAGGTCTATTTCCTATGAATAATCGTCACTTTCTATTAGGTTTGATATTGAGTCTTGGATTTTAAAATGAGCTTTCTGTTTTGCCATTCCTTTGCTTTTCATAAACAGATAAACATATGGAATGACAGAGCATAGGGCACAGCCTTTTTTTCATAGATCCCTGCTTTTTGTAAATAAGGATGATTCTCACCATGGCTGTGTCATAGCCCTCGTAGAAGTGAAAGCGGCCTTTCATGCAAACACACTGCTTTCCTTTCAGGTCCCCGAACACCAGCTCACCTGCATGTCCTGCTACTGCAGAGTTAGTGAGAGAGAGAGAGAGAGAGAGAGAGAGAGAGATTATTTTTCTATGCAAATGTAAGCAGTTAATAAAGACAGACAAAAAAGTGAAAGCACAATTGCAGTTACTCTTGATTTGTCACATCTCTGGTCCTTTAACGCAGCAGATAGAGCAACTATAATGAAATATCGTGCCTGTAGTTGTACATTTAATTTGGTATTTAATTGTAGTTTAGTCTTTTTCAAATGGCAAGAATGTGTCATGACTGACTTGTCGCCAGTGTTGTCGCACAAACACTGTGCCAGTGCAAACAATTGCTCATGCTTGTTGTGGGAGAGTGTGTGTTTAGCCGTGGTTCTATTTTCTTCTTACAAATATCTTAGACTTGTTTCTGGTCAATTGATGGAACATTTGTCTTGAGGCACTTGTGTCAGTCAACTAAAAAGCTGTTTTAAATAAAAATCACCTGTCAAATTAATAAGCATTAAAGTAAATATAAAATAGTAACTTAATTTAGGCACATTGTGGTTGGAAATCACATGAGCCCATGAAGTATGCATACCTGTACTGTGAGGGAAATGTGGGATGTCCTTATAAGGAAAAGGAGTCCTGTTGTTCAGCAGGTCTGACAGGCCACCAAGACCTGATCCACAGATAATGGCAACTTTTGGCCGAATGTTTGTGTGAGCCAGCAGCCAGTCTACTGTCTCTTTGCATTCCTCATATTTGTACCTAAAGCCAGAAAAAAAATCATTGCTTGTGTTATTAATCTCAGTCTTGAGATTTATTCTCAGTCTTGAGCACTTGTGAGAAGTTCTCACAGTTTAGGCCTTGGTCTAATTTGGTGTAATTACTGTGCTGATCATGGTCAGGCCACACGTCATGAAGACTGATGCTGTCTAGTGCACACATGGTGACTATTAAGGTCAAATATTTCCTGTAGGAATTTAAATGCAAGTGTAAAACATGTAAGGTTTCTTCTGTTGTTGACTGACTGGTAGATAAGAAGCACAAAACATAGCTGTCAGTAACATCTGCTTTGAACCACCTTTCCTACCTCCATTTACACACACCGACGTGAACTCTACAATGAAATGAACCGTCATCTGCAGTAATCCCCATCAAGTTCCTTTGGCAGTTTCATAGAGATGAAGAATAGTCTGAGATATAAGCTAGAAAACCACAGCGCTTACAGATCAAAGGACCGGTGCATAATAGATTAACACAATTTATGGATGTTCTACACATCTAGAAATATTTAACCTTGTTCAGTTCTGTTCTATTCTATATAGACACAGTTAGGAACACTAGATAAGTCATTTCTTCATGCCTCATAATGTATAACATTGGTCTCCCTTAAACAATAACTATGTTATTGTAGTTAAGTGGGGTTCTTTCCAAGTAACAGATTGAAGCCATTCTGTTTATAGGTGATCACAGCTAACCGAACACTGTACACACGTGCCCAAACTAGGAAAAAAAAAGCACACACAAACACACACACACACACACACACACACACACACACACACACACACACAATCTTTTCGTGATTTTCCAGTGATAATCCATTGCCTGCTGAGGAAGTATCAATACATTAAATTAGACCAAATTTATATTTTATGATTGTGAATTAAAATAACAATTATAAAATCTAGCTGTAATAATCTTGATTCATATTATGAATAGTAATATGTTATAAAATTAAATTGTAATAAGTTGGCAAGTGATAAGTAGTAAGCTAAGTGTATCACTAGTATGAATGTAACGAATTTACTTCTCATAAGAAAATGCTCTAAAGACAATACTTTTTGTTTCGCTCTCAAAAACGCCCAAGTCCCCGTGCTATTTAGTAACCATAAAATGTCAATGATCATAAATGTTTATCTCTGGCTGAAGTTTTATAGGCCAAATTTAAATCTAAACTAGAACTGACAGGGCTGCAAGTACAACTTTAACCTCGCTCAGGTTTATTCGTGCAGACAGATTGACTTTTGTGTAGCAAGTGGGCTTTCTATGAGCGTCACGTGACATGGAGGTCGCTTACCGGGGGGGAAGGGGCGCTGTCCGCGGTGCTGCAGTACACACACACACACACACACACACACACACACACACACACACACACACACACACTGCGGGATTAGCACTTTGCATAAGGCTGCATGGTTCTGGGCTTGTCTCTATGGAAGTCTGGAAAGCTCACAGTGAATGCACAATGGAGCGCCTCGTTAGTGACCAGTGCAGCTTTCAAAAGGCCGAATGTGCTACTTTTGAAAAGCTTTGGCAAACAGTCTACACTGAATGTGGTGAATTTAATCAGTGCTTAGTCTGGCCCTTTAAGAGCGGCCCCACTGGCATGTTGGTATTTCCCGAACAGGATGAGAGGACAGCATTCATCTCTCTCACACAGCTACTGTAGCAGAAAGGCACATGTTAAGGAAATACAGTAACGCCTGTGAGAGCTCTGCGTGATCCACAGCTATGACAATACACTGAAATTGACGTTTTTTTCTTATATTAGTTACTAATCTTATATTAGTGTGGAAATTTACACCGTTTGCTTAAATGCGCTTCATGACTAGCCTAGAGGAGGTGTTGATTATACAAACGGCACATAAAATAATAAAGACAGAGAATATGGAATAATTTTTAATGAAAACATTGTCACTGCGCGTCGACCGTTACACGGTGGTCTGGATTAACAGGCTAGCAGTAATGTGACCCTTCTCCTGGCATCAGCAGGTGAATTATGAATTATGACCGCTACCTATGGCAGAGGCTCCACTCTGCAGATAATCTTACCTGCACTGGCTGGATGCGGACATGTCCGGAGCGGCTGCGGTGCGGAACCAGAGCAACGACTTTACTGTTTAATTTCGGTTACGGGGAGATTAATTGTAACCAAGCGACGGGTCATAAATACGTGATACTCTCGAGGGATGGCGTGATGGAGGTGGAGTCGCAGAGCTCCTTTAAAAACCGCACTGATCATCCAGTTTTCTACCAGGCTGAGCCGCTCGGTGACCCAGAGGCAGAGCGCAATGAGAACTGGGAAACGGAGAGAGAGAAAGAGAAAGAGAGAGAAAGAGAGAGAGAGGGAGAGATTATCCGGATTCGCAAGTGAATAAACTGCTTACAGGTTATTGTAGTGCTTTATAATACCCCTGGCTGCTGTCGCGCGCTATTGTTTATGCTAAACAGTTGCATGATTATTGTGTTGCATTGCAGCTAGATATGACAATTTTGGTCATGTCAAGCATTTCTGGATACATTTCATTTATAAAATGTCTCCTTCTACACTACAGAAGCCTAATAAAAATAACAAAGCGCAACAGATAATTTATTTGGCTATTCTTGTCCACTCAGGATCACTGCATTATCTGTAACTTTAAATGAAGGCTGTAAGCTCCGCCCACTTGGCACAAGCATGCCATATCTTACATCTCTGAAAAGCTTGTTTCCTGAAATATGTGAATTTATGTAACATTATGATATACGTGCTAAATTCCATTCCATTAAGTAGAGTGGAAACATATTAAATAGTATTATATTTTTACGATCATTCATCACTCATCTTCAGTAACTGCTTTATCTGGGTCAGGCTCACAGTGGATCCGGGACCTATTCCAGGACCGGTGGGCATGAGGTGGGAGAATTCACCCCAGAGGGGACACCAGCCCATCTCAGGACACCATGCATGCACACATTCAGTTACACTTAGGGGCAATTTAGTATAAGCCAGTCCACCTACCTGCATATTTTTGGCCTTTGGGAGGAAACCCGGAGGAAACCTACAAGAGCACAGGGAGAACATGTGAAGTGCTTCACAGACAGTAATCTGAGCTCAGGATTGAACCCAGAAGCCTGAAGCTGTGAGGCGGCAATCCTCCCCATAGTGCCACTATACCGCCCTATTTTAAAAAAAGAAAAATCAAAAAACAATTTTCTCAAAATCATTCTGCTATATTCAGAACCAAAAGTCTCAGTTACTAGATACCTTCATTCATGAAATTTCAACTCATGTTCATTCATAAACTGAATAAGAACAACATTAACAGAGGAATTTCCCAAAATGATAGAACATTGTATTTTCTTGATTAACCAATAAAGGAATGATATTCCAACAAACATTTCACTTTGCCCTCAGTTTGATCTATGAATATTAACAAAAAGCTTAAGATTTTCATGGAAAATGTCACATCTGAATAATGAATCATATCATAACAACCCTGAATATGGAATACTTTTGCATTCACTACTGGCCTTGCTTCGCTGGTGTATCATTCAGTCCCCACTTCTTTAGCCAAAATGTTTTTTGGATAAAAAGTAATTTGTGCTTTGTGCATTTTATTGTTTGCTTATAGACCAAACAGATTAGACCAGAAAGACCCTTGAATAGCACCATATAATAGTACTATAATCTGAAAGAAAACAACAACAAAAAACAAAACAAAAAAAAATACGTGAGACAAGTGCTTTATAGCATATACCATAATTAGCGCCAAAAAAAAAAACCTTCAGAAATTTACCAAAAACATATTTTAACACTTCCTTTAAATTATAGGCCACTTACTAATTGTTTTGGTTCAAACTCAAAATGGCAATTAACAATTATATAGTTTAGTGTAATTTGCATTAATGCCATGCCTGGAGCAAAACATTATTTAACAAACTGGTGCCATGAATATGACAGTGAGTTCAGTGCTTGACAGTGGCCTCCCTAGTCACTAGGTCTGAATGCAAAAGCGTACCTTTGGGATGTGCTAGAACAGCAGATTCACAGCATGAATGTGCAGTTGACAAATCTGCAACAATTATGTGATGCAATCATATCAACATGGACCTGAATCTCAAAGGAATATTTCCAACACCTTGTGGAATCCATGCCACGAACGACTGAGGCTGTTTTGAGAGCAACAGGGGGGTACTACAGTATTACAGTATTAGTAGTAGTAACGGTATTAGTATGTTGTTCCTAAGACATACTAATGTGGCTGGTGAGTTTAAATCACAGCTTATATAGAATATCATAAGTAGCCGTATATACATAAATGTAGCAGTGTGTGCGTAATATACATAAAAGTACATATGAACAAATGACAGTCTTGTGTAAATTAGCAGCTAATATCTAGTCAAGTCAAATGGGTTTTTTATTATCATTCCTCTATATAGCTTGTGTACATTGGAACAAAATATCGTTTCATCAGTCGTTTCTTCAAAATTGTCGTTTCATCAGAACCATGGTGCAACACATAACACTAAAGCAAGACTACATAAAGTGCAAATACACAACAGTGTGAGATGAGTGCAGGACAAAGAATACACAGAACAGAACAGTAAATACACAGAACATGGGCTGTAAATGGTAAACTATTTGGTAATGTAGCAGCAATAAGTGTAGCATTCCATAAAGTGTCTGATGCAGCTTTGTAAAGTGCAGTGTACAGTTGAATCCTACTGGGTTAGGCGTTAGACTAGCCCAGGTGAGCATTGGGAGGCAGCAGGGTGTTGAGTTATCTGACTGCCTCAGGGAAGAAACTGTTGCGGAGTCTGCTGGTGGTGGCACAGATGCTCCTGCACCTTCTGCTAGATGGCAGGAGGATGAAGAGTCCATGCGATCATCTCAAAAGGCCTATAATATCAAGTGAATTTTAATAAAAGAAAACAATTTCAAGGCCAGCAGAGACACGTGGTGCATGTGGCAGGGCATCCAGGCCATCACCAACTACAGGACAACATCACATGCCTGTGACAGTGATGCCTCCCTCCCAGATGCGCTGAACAACTTCTACGCTCGGTTCGGGGCACAGAATGGCGTGACGGCGAGGAAGACCACCCCTCCTCCCAATGACCAGGTGCTGTGTCTTACCACAGCCGATGTGAGGAAGACTCTACACAGAGTCGACCCGTGGAAGGCTGCTTGGCAAGACAACATTCCTGGCAGGGTGCTCAGAGGATGTGCAGACCAGCTGGCAGATGTTTTCATGGACATCTTCAACACCTCCCTGAGCAGCACCGTTGTTTCGACGTGCTTCAAGGCCACCAACATCACCCTCGTGCCAAAGAAGTCTTCAGTGTCCTGCCTCAACTACCTTCCCGTTGCACTTACACCCATCATCATGAAGTGCTTCGTGAGGCTCGTAATAGGCGCATCAAGACCCCGCTGCCCCCTCACTGGACCTCCTGCAATTCGCTTACCGCTCCAACCGCTCAACAGCTAACGGACTGGTGCAGAGCCAACAACCTGTCTCTAAACGTGGACAAAACTAAAGAGATGGTTGTTGACTTCAGAAGAGCACAGAGTGACCACTCTCCGCTGAACATCGGCGGCTCCTCCGTGGAGATCGTCAAGAGCACCAAGTTTCTTGGTGTTCACCTGGTGGAGAACCTCACCTGGTCGCTCAACACCAGTTCCATAACTAAGAAAAGCCCAGCAGCGCCTGTACTTTCTGAGAAGACTGAGGAAAGCACATCTCCCACCCCCCATCCTCACCATGTTCTACAGAGGGACTATCGAGAGCATCCTGTGCAGCTGCATCACTGCCTGGTGTGAGAATTGCGATCTTGGATCGCAAGACCCTGCAGCGCGTAGTGAGGACATCTGAGAAGATCATCAGGGTCTCTCTTCCCTCCATCACAGACATTTACACCTCACGCTGCATCCGCAAAGCCACCAGCATTGTGGATGACCCCACGCATCCCTCTCACACTCTTCACCCTCCTGCCATCTAGTAAATGGTACCGAAGCATTCATTCCCTCACGACCAGATTGTGCAATAGTTTCTTCCCTCATGCCATCAGACTCGTAAACACTCAGAAACTGGACTGAAGGAACACACACACACATACATATACACACGCACAACTGTGCATCCTCCAACCTCTTTGCAATTTTTTTGCAAGTTTTTGCACATTACATTATGCTGCTACAATATTTATTATACTGTACATAGGCTGCTACTCTTATGTTTACACTATTTCAGCTATTTCAGCTACTTATATTGTACTCTTGTACTCTTTGCACTATTCTCAATAGATTCACTTTCAAATAGAACTGGTCGGCGCTGAAACCTTGTTTCGTTTCACTATGTACTAACTGGCTGTATATGGTTGAAATGACAATAAACTCCACTTGACTTGATTTTCTTTTATAGCTAATGGGGATCTCTGGGGGCAAAAACTGTGAGAAACCCTGGACTAGAACTTATTATGAAATCGCATATACAAAATTATTATGCATCTGTCCCTCTTTGGAAGTGACCCTACGATATGTGCGTGCTTTAAAAACAGGGACATTTTGAGGAAATGTTTGAAATTTTACTGCGTAACTACAGTGCAGTGTACGCCTGCGCAAGACCCTCCCCTCCCGCTAAGCGTGCTGTGTTGCTAAGGCAGGGACGCTGCTCTGCACGCGCCTCACCCTTTGTCACACGTTAAACCTATTGTCCAATCGCCGCAGGCCGCTGTAAGCATGAGCGAATCAGATGGCCCGTTGTTGGAATGCGGACGGGCTTGCTGTCATGGCAACCATCAAGCTGAGCGCGTTGTGAGAAATGTGTACAAGTTGAGTACGGGTTGCTCGTAAGTAGCTAACTAACATTTTAAAACACGTATATTCGGTTTTCTGGTATATATATATATAAAAAAATACCGTGTTACAAAACAAAACTTTTTGTTTGAGAAATATTAGCATTGTTAACATTATTAACAAGCTCGAGGTGCTGACAGAAATGTCTTGGGTAAAGAGTAAGTGGCTGAATTGATCTTAGCTAGCAAGCTTGTTACTCTCTACTCACTAATGTCTCTGTTTATTTATTATTATTATTATTATTATTATTATTATTATTATTATTATTTACAGTGGATAGCTATCTAGAACTCCTAGAGCTGTCTTTATTAGTTGCTCGATAAATACAGGAATATATCATTTCCAACAACAGGTCAAGAACAGGTGATTTCATGATGCTGACCTCTAAAATTCAAGCTTCCCACTCAACTTTGCAAAGTTTGCCTCTGAACATGCCAGAAAGAGTCAAGACTAAAGTAGTAGCACCAAGAAATCCCAAGCTGGTTAAACGGGAGGACAAAGCCAGAAAGGTGAGTAAGGAACTGTGTGGGTATCTCGGGTATCTCCAGTGGCATGAGTATTAACAGAGCTAAATTATGCCACTCATACATCTAATCTGAACCTTAGTAACCAAGAAATCAGATGACTCTTTTAGGGTTTTTTTTTTAAACAAAAGCTACAGGTTTTTTTTTTTTATTAAAAAAGGACCAGACAGGTTTAATAAAGAGACAAAAAGAGATAAATATGTACCCACATACACACATTGCGGTTGATCATACTTTATTTTCTCTAGCGTTTAAGAGTAATATATAACTTTTATTATTTTCTGTTGCTTTAAAATATTGAAAGTTGGAACACAGTGGGCCTCATTTATCAACCTGGATACGAACGGATTTTTTTTTGTAAATCGTTTGCACAAGCATTTACAAGAAATTTGGTATTCATGAAAATCCTATAAATTTGGAAACAACAAACTAAGAAGACTAACTAATGTAAACTTTGACTTGATTGATTTCAAGTCATATAATTTGCATGAGTTACTGCACTTTTATATATGGAGTATACTGTCGAGGTTAGATTGCTTAATTTTTATTATGTTTACAGCATTTAGCAGATGCTCTTAACCAGAGTGACTTACAGAAGTGCTTTGGAGTCTCAAAAACACATCTGCCTGCTAGATCACTAGGACAGGGACTGAGTACCATTGAGAAAAGTTTGTGAAAACCAGTCATTTTATATTTTTGGGATTAATTATAGAATAATATAAAACAATAAAGAAATCGAGCCAACATAGATGCACACAATTAAGACAGATAATACTAATCATTCAATTATGATGAAAGAAATGTCGCTGTGTAAACAGAGGACGGGCTGGTCAGTCTGCGCCGTAAACAAATGCCTCAGTTGACAGAAGATTTAGTGCTCACTTATTATTATCGATATAATATAATATCAAATATTTTTATTGGCATAGCGAGTCAAAATAATTCCCAGTTCTCGTATAGCCTTTACCCTCATCGTTTATTCTGTGCTCCCAGCTGTCCATACACTTGAACCTTTAGGGAGTTTTGAGGGAATCATTACATGCAAATGAGCTGCTTTGCATGTTATGGGTGATTAACATACACACCTGAGAACGAAGAAAATCAGTCTTTCTGAAACTTCTGTAAATCTGGTAGAAAAATATTTTGGTTTGGCTTGGCTTACGCAAACCTTTACACACAACTTTACTAAAACTTTATTGATAAATGAGGCCCAATGTTTGGAACACAAATACTGTATAACTAACTGTTTAAAAAAAGAAGTGTACCATATTTCCATTATATTATTCATTCATGTCTGAAATGTTTAATTGTTGCAGCAAATATTCCAGTTTTAGTGTTGCAGACTAATATGTACACTCTGCAGTAATCCAACAATGTACCCTGCATATGTACACCAATCAGCCATAACAATATGACCACTGACAGGTGACGTGAGAAATATTGATTATCTAGTTACAATAGCACCTGTCAAGGGTTGAGATATATTAGGCAGCAGGTGACCAGTCGGTTCTCAAAGTTGATGTGTTGGAAACAGGAAAGATGGGCAAGCGTAAGGATTAAGCGTAAGGAGACTTTGACAACGGCCAAATTGTGATGGCTAGATGACTGGGTCAGAGCATCTTTAAAACAGCAGGCCGTGGGGGGTTCCCGGTATGCAGTGGTTAGTACCTACCAAAAATGGTCCAAGGAAGGACAACTGGTGAACCAACGTCAGGGTCATGGACACCCAAGGCTCACTGATGCACGTGGGGAGTGAAGGCTAGTCCGTCTGGTCCAATCCCACAGAAGAGCTACTGTAGCTGCTGACCTCTGTCCACTGCCAAAAGTGCCTACAATGGACAGGTGAGCATCAGAACTGGACCACGGAGCAATGGAAGAAGGTGGCCTGGTCCGATAAATCACATTTTCTTTTACATCATGTGGAAGGCCGGGTGCGTGTGCATCGTTTACCTGGGGAAGAGATGGCACCAGCATGCACTATGGGAAGAACGAAAGCTGGCAGAGGCAGTGTGATGCTCTGGCAATGTTCTGCTGGGAAACTTTGGGTCCTGGCATTCATGTGGATGCTAATTTGACACATACCACCTACCTAAACATTGTTGCAGACCAGGTACACCCCTTCATGGTAACAGTATTCCCTAATGGAAGTGACCTCTTTCGGCAGGATAATGCAGCCTGCCACACTGTAAAAATTGTTCAGGAATGGTTCAAGGAACATGACAAAGAGCTCAAGGTGTTGACTTGGCCTCCAAATTCCCCAGATCTCAATCCAATCAAACATCTGTGGGGTGTGCTGGCCATCAAGTCCGATCCATGGAGGCCCCACCTCGCAACTTACAGGACTTATAAAATCTGCTATTAACGTCTTTCTGCCAGATACCACAGCACACCTTCAGGGATCTGGTAGAGTCCATGCCTCGATGGGTCAGGGATGTTTTGGCAGCAAAAGGGGGACCAACACAATATCAGGCAGGTGGTCATAATGTTATGACTGATCAGTGTATGTGTATGCTTTGAAGACCTGGAAAATATTAACATTACATAGTATTCTTGACTGATGTTTTCCCTGATGCACTTTACAGTAGGTTCTGTTCGAAATGATACCAACATGAATGAATGTATTCGATGTTCATGAAGGAACTCATTGTGGCTTATGTCATTATAGCTGTCTCCATCTGTATATGCACGTGAAATGTCTCAGACTACAGAGGAGAGGTTAACTAACATGTACAAGGTGTACCCGCCTCGCATTCTGGAGCTTTTAGACATGACTGAGACGACACACCACAAGGTAAAGCACTAGTAAAACCAGACTAGTAAACAGACTGTTTTAACTAGTCTAATATCTTCCTGTTGTGAGACTTGGTTATAATTATACCATTACCATTCTTAAAAATGGACAGAAAGCTTTTGGCTGTACTGGATGTTTTGAATGGGATCTTGACTGGTCGTGGTATTTATTCAGGACAAATGTATGCAGGTCGCATACATCGTACCACTGAGTCAACTCTCTTTTTCTAGTCTTTTTTTTCCCTCACTTAGTATGTAAATTGATGTCAAATAAGTCATATTAAGGGGAATGCTGTGGGGAAATGGAGGTCTTAGAAAAAATGACCTTCTGATGTTCATATTTCAGTGCTGAGAGGCTTTCTGTTTTGTTCCCAGTTTTCCGCTGTAGATGTGGACCAGCCTTTTTTCCAGCCCTACCCGTCTGAGATTGTGTTCCAGAACTACCTGCCCTCTGAGACGTATGAAGTGCCGCTGGTGTTACGCAATAATGACAAGGTGACTTCACTTTATAATTCATAATTTCTTCTAAAACCTTGGGAAGAGTTATTAGCAGGTGAGATTTATTGTTCTACTGAAAGCCACTATCCCACCTGAACGTCAGCACCAGAAAAACCCAATGTAGCCATAAGTATTTGTACAGTGACTTTTTGTAATTTTGCCTTTGTACACCACTACAGTGGATTTGCAATGAAGCAATCAAGATGTGATTGAATTGGACAATTGGTAAGGTGTGGCATGGCAAGGTGTGGCCTGTTTCCTTGTTATTTCATGACAAAAGGTCTGAATTCCAAGTGTTGAATTTGCATTTGGTAGCTGTTCATAGGAACTCTGGTGGTGCTGTGGTGTTGTACAGAGGCAAAATAAAAAGAAATTTATGTCATTGTCCAAATACTTGACTGTATGTTGTTCTGCACATGTATATGTTCTGTACATGTCGGTACACTCTGACTTTCCCCAAACTGAATTCACTCAGTTACAAAAGAAAGAGATTATTCAAAACATTAATGTAATAACCCTGGAAGAACTGTGGACTCTCTTTACATTTCAAACTAAAAAATAAAAAGCCTCACATAGAAAGATATGAAACAGAATTACTCCACAGTGTACCTATAGCTTAGAGAAACCAAGAACATACAGTATATGCTGAATGATCAATCACTGACATTATGGGACTAAGTAGTGCAGTGCAGTGGGCTCTCTCCACAATATGTAACTAAGCCAATTACAGCTCAACTGCAAATAAGGCTTAATAGTATATGTGTAGTGCCGGTGGGCTGTTTATCATTTTAACAGTGTGGCATCGTCCCAGAACTGTTGTGAATTCTGAAATCTTTTCTTTTAACAATAAACGTGTATTGAATATTTTCACACCAAAACCACACAGGACAACAAACTTGTGATAATATCACAGCCAAGCAAGTCATTACATTTCCCATTCTATTTATACATTTAAAAGACAGCAAATACATCCAGTACAATTTAAAAAATATACCTGGACAGTCCAAGCTTAAGGTCTAACAATGGCTCACTGGTAGTGTTGGCAGTCATGGGGTTTCAACTGATAACCTTCTGATCACTACATCAGAACCTCTGCCCTTCCAGCTAATCCGGTTCAACTCATGAGTCTGGCTTGTTAGAACAAGAAACAATGTAAACTGTACAAGTCTTAAGGAATGAAAATGCAACATGAATGATATAATTTTAGCAACATTCTCAAATGGCATGTGCATAACACAAGTACACATTTGGTCGTATCTAAGGCTTGTGGCTTGATGTCGGTTCTCCTACTTCTTGCAGATCCCTCGCCTGGTGAAGGTGGTTGAAGATGACTCCCTGTATTTCAAAGTGGTGAGCCCAGTAGATGTATGCAGCAAAGTAGCCCCGGGCATGGCATCCACTTTTACAGTTCTATTCACCCCACAGGAGAACAAGGTACACTTTACTCGAGTTTACATTTCCAGGTGACTGTGTGAACATGTAATAGCACCACACTGAAATTAAGGGAAGAGGAAGCCTGGTTTTAAAAAATCCTTGTAGGAAGGCAGTTAATCGCAAATATGTGCTAATAATACGCTGCTGCTTTTGTTGCTTGCTAATCAAATTCACTGCTCAGTTTTGTGTATCCAGATATCACAGTGGAACTCGTGACCATAGTAAAATTAAAGAAACTGAATTTGATTGTATTTCAGTATACATGTCCAGTTAAAGCGGGTAACTGTCATGAGACCTGATACAGAAGGAAACTTCTTCGTGTCTTGGTGATTCTGCCTGTTTGCAGAGAACGATCAATACCAATTGTTGCATGATGGCTTAACATCTTTTATTATGGATTAAAGTCCAAGTTTGTTTAAGGGGTTCATGCATTGCAATGCAATAAAGGAATGGGGCCTATGAGACATTCTGTTTCTTTCTAACACCCACTCTGTTCCCATTAGCTGCCTTTGTGCAGTCTGATGTATAGGTGACTAATCTGCTTTTCCATGGCGGCACATTAATACTGATTGTAGCATGGTTCCACTCCAGAGCGAGTCCTCCTGGAGTGAGACACTGCAATCCAATCACTGCTCACTTTCTAACAGGAAACATCCTGGGGTCATATTGATGACTTATGGTTTATGGTGCTCAGTGTTATCAGAAAGAGCCAGGGTGTATAATGCTATTTTATTTCATACAGTGCAAGAACACACCGAAACTAATAGGATTTAGTTTTGACTTATCTGGAGTATGACTCAGGTGGAATGTGACTTGGTTGGAATGTGACTGTGTTGGCATGTGACTTGGTTGGAATGAAAATGAAAATTCTTTTCTGAAAGCATTCCCACAGATGACACTAAGGCAATGCCCCATAGTAGCGTCTATTGTTCATTTATTCATTCATTCATCTTCAGTAACCTCTTTATCCTGGTCAGGGTCGTGGTTGGTCCTGAGCCTACCCCGGGAACGTTGGGCACCTTGGAATGGATGCCTTGAATGAGATGCCAGTCCATCCCAGGGCAAGAGTCCATTATGGCATATAGATCTACAGATTACAGTAGTCTTCACAGAGCTAACCTTCAGAGGAGGCCAGGTTTTTAGTATTTAGAAAGTAAATGATGGCGCCTTGTCTTGAACAAAACTGTCAAAGTTGTGCAGTATATCCAATACATGTGCAATTTTGTAGCCTCAAGAGAAAGACTAAACTTTGTAGTATAAATGATGTTAGAGAAAACTGTATGTAGCTGCACTGTGTTTTTATCCTGTTCATGTTATAAACACATTGCTGTAAATCAGGCTTTTGTAATTTATAGGTTTTTTGATGTATTCTTATATAACAAACTCATGTAGCTTAGCTTTCCACTTCCACATATGGTCTTTTTGATAGGACTATATCCACTGGATAATCTGTATGACTGAGAGGGAGAAGTTTGAGGTGCCCATCCGGGCAATAGGCCCGCGTGCCATCCTGGACTTTCCGGATGAGCTGCACTTTTCTCTGTGTCCTGTCAAGTGTTCATCTCAGAAAACCCTCCTGGTACGCAACATTGGAAAAGACGAGGCCAAATTTCAGCTCAGCACACAGAAGTAAGCACACACTATAGTTGAGTTTAACAATTGTTGCTCAATGCATTTTATTTGCATATATGAATGTGTTTATTTGCTGAGGATCTATTTTCTTCTCCCCATAGCCCATTTTCTGTCGAACCTTCAGTAGGGACCCTTAGTGTTGGAGAGAGCATGCAGGTGACTGTTGATTTTCTACCCAGAACTACAGGAGACCACAGCCAACAACTACTTCTCCACTACCACACAGGTTCAGTATTTACACCGTTACTGCCTGCCATTATAGTGCATATAACTCCACAGTCACATAGGTATGGCTTATGGGTAGTTTAATATATCAACAGATGTGGCTAAGAATTATATTCTTGACAAACACATAATCAATTAAACAGTTGATTATATGAATTATTAAACAAATAATTCAAATAACATGAATTGATTTTTACAAAGTCATTTATAAATATGCACCTCCATTATTAAAGTTCTACTGTGGAGCAATCTAACCTTATCAAATGAAGTAGGACTGAACTAATTGATCTGTTTTTGACTGGCACCATGGAATTACAGAGGTAGTTCTCTCCAACCTACCCCTGTGGCTAATGTGGTAAAACACATTGAATCACTTCTGTAGCCAGGTGGAAAAAAACACAGCATTGGCGCTTTAAGGCTTTTTCCTGTTATTTGAGTTGTTATTCTGATAATGCTTGGTACAAGTTGTTTTTGATGGACTGCTTAATGAAAAGAAAAGCTATTCAAAGAGAACATTTCCTTGTTGTGTTTCTTTCTGATGTTTTCTATCACAGTAATGTTAGCAATTCTGCGATGCTGGTTGTATGCATTAAAATATGACCTTTACAAATGGCACTTGGGGGTTTAAAAGTTGATAAGATTTAGCTGATGGTGCAAGAGCTCGAGGCTCAAAGCACTGCTTATGATCCAAATGATGATTCTTCTTTAATAAGAATAAGAAATTTTATTTGTGAGTGTGTGTGTGTGTGTGTGTGTGTGTGTGGGTGTGTTTCTGTATGCACATTCTCTGCTGAATGTGGCTGAGCTGTCTCAGTGCATTAGAACACAGGTCTTCTGAAGGCTAAAGCTATTAACATTTCATAATACACACATTTCTAAAACCACCACTTTGAGCCCATTAAGGGAGTATCATTTTTAATTTAGCACCTTACGATTTTATCCATCCACTGAATTTAGATATAACACAGTTGTGAGCTGCTTTATAGCACAGTTGTGATCTTTCACAGTAATGTTTTCAGTTCTGAGATACTGGTTTACCTGGTTTACCTGTCCTTCTGTCCCACTGCCAGAAGGACAGGTAAACAGGTTATAGTAGGTATGTCTCCTTTAATTACTTTTGTCTATAAGTAATGCCATATTTGGATTCCACATCTTAACAACTGTGCAGCGAGCTTAAAGAGTATGACTTTGCAGTCTCTCTGGAAGCTATGTCTTCTAAATTGTTATTTTCTAGCTGTTATAGAGACTGTCTGTGCTCTGACTAGCATGGCCAGGGATGAGATGAGTTGATCCATTGTATATTTCTGGATACTGCTTTTATTGTTCATCTGCTTGCTTGGTGCAGTGAAATACATATGAGAACCAGAGATGCACCATGTCTCTTAATGCACCATTGCTCTTCTTACCAGCACCAGTGAGTCTGGACTGTGTCTCCTCTTCTTACAGTGAGAGCTCTTTCACGCTGACTTCTTAAGGGAAACTTCAGCACCCCTCCCTCATCCTCTTGCCACCACCCCAAATGTGTAATATGTTTTTCCAAATTGATGCTATAAATAAAGGACTGCTTATTTCCAAGTTTGCTATGACAAATAGTTTCTTGTATCCAAAGTAACATGCATATCTCATTCTGTGAATTTTTTTGATTATGAATTAGGTCTGGGGCATAACTGACAGCTCCTTTGCCATTAACGCTGTTCACAAGGTAGTGAAATCTCATTACAGTGTTTGGGGACGAGATGGCCAAGGGAGCTACAGGCGCCTCAATAGTGGATAAATGTCAAGACTTAGACAGGGATAACTAATGAAAGAAAACAGCTGCATACTCACAAATAAAAAATAAAAAAACCTTTTGTGAGTTTTCACATATTAAACCAAAAAGAAACAAACAAATACATGGATCACAGGGCTGCCACCATAATGCCGTCCTCTCTATTGCTTAGCATGCAGGATGATCACTACCACATACTTATTAAAGGTCTTCATACTATTCTTGAGGCGGTGCACTGTTCAAAATCAACCAAACTGCACCAAATGTTTGTTGGTACATCCTGTATGTGTTATAATAGTGAGGTAAGCAATATATAATTGTATTTTCTTTCTCTTACTCAGCTCTGCCTACCCAGATATCTTACACAGTCTTTGGGATGATTGGCGCTCTGCATCGTTTCAGTATCGCTTTTTGATTGCAGATTTCTATGCTATTTGAGCATTAACTCACTTTTTGCTCACTTAACTCAACTGTGAATATGACCCTGTGAGATTATAAATTTATTGAACTGGTGTCCAAAGCTGACTATGAAAGAGAGTTCTCTTATTGGCTGTTTAGTCCAGTGAATTAGTGTCAGTGAAGAGATACGGAAGTGAAACTTGTGCTTGTGCTTTACATTTAAGTTCTAGCTAGCTATATTCTTGTGGTTAAATTCTGCATGGGCCATTTAAACAGATTCACAGTTGAAAATAGTAACTAGGTTAGTTTCTTGGTCAGAATAGTAGATCACTATAGAATATGTAGTGTTGCTGGTAGAACACTGGTGCACATTTTAATATAATATTTAGAGAAGTGTTTAGAACATACACGTGAATTGTCTTTCTGCAAAACTTAGTCCACAGTTTTTAAATATACACCTTTCTGTGTAGAGAATGTTTTAATATCAACTTTTACAAATATCAACTCCATTTTTTCCCTTACCCATCTCCAAAAGTGGAACTGTTTTCACATTTATTTACTACATGGTCAAAAGTTTGTGGGTACCTGACCATCACACCCATATATGGGCCTTCCCGAATTGTTGCCACAAAGTGGGAAGCACACAATTATATAGGATGTCTTTGTGTGCTGTTGCATTACAAGTTCTCTTCAGTGGAACCAAGGAGCCCAAATATGTTCCAGCATGACAATACTCCTGTGCACAAAGTGAGGTCATTAATGACATGGTTTGCCAGTGGAAGAACTCAAATGGCCTGCACAGAGCCATGACCTCAAGCCCACTGAACACCTCTGGGATGAATTGGAATGCCAACTGCACTCCAGACCTCAACATCAGTGCCTGATCTTACTAATGCCACATTTCAAAATCTAGTGGAAAGCCTTCCCAGAATAAATCTGAAATGGGATGTTCAAAAAGCAACTATGGGTTTGATGGTAAGGTGTTCACAAACCTTTGGCCATATAGTGTATTTGGAGCTCATGCTGGATTGCCTTGTATTTGTTAGAAGTTACTATGGCAATCATTGCTTTGCTTCTCACTGATTTTTTTTTTAATTTTTATTTTTTTAAACAACCTCACCCTGCTTAATAGTCACTTTTGTACAACCTGTCCCGTTCCATTCAAACATATAAGAACAATAAAAGTAAATAGTAGATAACACATATTTGGATACATTTTTCAGTTATGATTAAATCTGTGAAAAAGACAAGCAGTGTAGGCCAGCAAAACTGTTTCATTCATTCATCATCACTCATTCATGACCGCGTTACTGGTTAAAGCTATGGTGGATCCCAAGCCTATTCCAGGAACACTGGTGGTGAGGCAGGACGGGATGCCTGTCCATTGCAGGGCACCATGCACCATGTCCACACAAGGATAGGAATGTCTGACAGTTTTGACCTTGCTGGGACATTTATCTGGTCCCCATGAGTAAAAATTTATCTTTTCTTAAAGATAAATTCAAGAGCCAGATGTTTCCTTCTGGTTACTGAGGTTAAGGTTAGTGTTAGGTTTAGGTGTAGGCATAGAATTAATTAGCTACATTAATAATTATGTCAGTGGAAGGTCCTCACAAAGTTAGTATGACAAATGTTTTTATGTGTTTGTGTGTGTGTGTGTGTGTGTGTGCTGTCTGTTATCTGCCTATGTCAGCATGTTGTCACGACGACACGTTTTTCTATGTCTTTTTCCCAAAGCGTCTTCCTCTATCTTAACACTTGAACATCACTACTAATAAATTTGCTTGGAGCAAAACAGATGTGCCAGCTCCTTTTGTTCCTGCTTTACTAAAATGTGGTCCATCTAGATGTTGGCAGACATGCTGCAATAAGAGCAGTACAGAACATATCGTGTTACCGTGATCCTCACTAAGCTGCACTCACTCACAAAAGTAAAGCAGTGGCAGAGAAAGAACACAAGAATTAGTGGCAAAAGAGATTCCTTTCTTCCTTTTTTGAGGCAAATAATATGGTTACTATCTGCTGTGATTAGTTGATCATTGAAACAGGTTTTGTCTCTGACAGAAATGACAATAACAGCTGTGTAAATGTAGATAATTAGGTGCTCAGTATCCTGCATTCAAAACAACTTTCCAGTGTTGTTTAGACAGTTATTATCAAAGAGCGGGAAAAACAGGCACATGAGGGTGAGGTTACACTGCAATTGATACCAAACCATCCCCAGTGGGTGTCAAGTGATCATCTTCCAGGCCTCTGGTGACCTCCCTGTTTGCGTCTAGGCCCCTATAGAATAGAGCCATGAGAAAGAACCATGGTGATTTCTTATTGATTTCATAATGAGAAAAATAGATGTATTCCCTGTAGAATGCATGCAACAATCATATCAATGCAATAACTTTTGGAACAGCAGAAAAAGGTGTACTATATTTGTTCTGCAGAGCTCATCATTTGTCTGTGTGTTGGAAAAGAATTTGGACAGTGTACAGTCCAACAGTTGGACAGTTTAGAATCACAGTGGGGTTCTCAGTTTACAGTAAATCAAAAAAGTACATTTTTATTGCTCATGTGCTGTTGAAGCTTTCACTTGCAGTTTTTTGTGCATCTGAGTGTCAGTCTATTGAGTGCTAGAATGCTTGACTTCTGCCGAAGGATACGGTTTACCTAACTGTGGAAAAATATATTTAAAAAAGCATAACTATGTACATTATATTAGCTCTTTAAGGGTCTTCAAGGAGACATTTTTAGTGCTCATTTCTGATGAATCCTTTGACCTGTTATGTCACTACAAACTGAAACCATACCCTGTGTTTTTTTTTTGTTTTTTTTTTTTTAAATTTGAATACTCTCCAGTTTGTGTGCTCGGCTGTGAGTGTGTTTTCAGTCATTGTTTTGTTAGGTCAGGATATCTGGTCGAGCATGAAGCTGCTGCTTTGAATGTAGCCAAATGAACAAAAATCAGTCAAAATACTGAAATAATTTACATACTCTGCTCCTGACTTGGGTCCTTGTTTTGAATCGCACTTTTTTATGTTGTTGGTTGCTGTGGAGTCATGTGACTGCGTGACCCTGGAGAGCACTTGTTTAAATACATAACTCAGCAGTCCAACAGTGCCACCTTGGTGTCCATTCAAAAGTAATTCTAAACTGTACTTGTCCTCAGCTTAATCTTTTGTCCTTTCAAAGCATTTGATTTTTATTTTTACATAAATAAATCTGCTGAGTAAAAATATTATTTATCAAACTCAGTCAGTACCTTAATGCTAATCAACATATGTAAAACTCCAGTGACTCCAGTGTACATTTGCTCAGTTCAGTGTGGATAATTCAAGAGGTGAATAATAAAGCAAAGCGATCTATTTTTGTTCTTTTATAGGAGAAGACATTTACATCAGTTTGTATGGAGCCGCCACAGATATCAATGTGAGGCTGGATAAGAACTCACTATGGGTGGAGAAGACCTATATCACCATGGCCAACCAGCGCACAGTGGCTATCCTGAACAGAAGTGACTCCATAGTGCATTTCCAGTGGAAGAGCTTTGCCACTGAGATGGAGGAGGAACAGCATAGACTAAGGTCTAATTAGCTTGGCTAAAGCAGTGTTAATAGATTCTCCAGAGAAATGCCAGTTTTGTTCCTGTCCGTTTAAGTTAACTCCTTAAATTCCCAGATTACAGTTCAAATCAACAAAGCAACTTATGTTGATTATGTCCATTACTCGATGTCATATAGAGAAAAGCAAAATGTATTACATGTTTAGAAAGAATACATAATGTTTGGTATGATCATACTGTTAGATTAACATAGGCCAATCTTTATGACTACAGCAGCAGTTCTTAGGAAGTATATTTGTTATCCAGATAAGATTAGCCTCTTGAAACAGACAAGACAGGAACAGACAGGAAGTATAAGTCTGTAGGGTATCCAGGTGAGCTAAAAGTCCACAGCAGCACGGTGTGGGTTATAAGTGGAGGAAATCTTCAGATTATACAATAACTACAGTGAAATGAATATGAAAGGCATGTATCAGAATGCTGCCCCACTTAAAGGGACTGAGATGCTCTCCCTTACAGAAGCAGTCATGAATATCAGGGATTTTGTATTCTAATCTGACCCTCTCCCTCTTTCTTCCTTTCGCTATCTCTCTCCCTCTCCTTTTCTATCTAGGTTCTTTTCTGAGCTGCAGCAGGAGGAGGATGATGAGATGGAACAGTTTTTAACAGAGTGTGGCGCTGACCCCACTCTCCGAGACCGCCTCTCAGTGCTCTCACGCACCTTCCAGCATAGACGCAAGCAGCTTCATCAGGACTGCCTGGCTTTCAGTGACCAACACATCATCATAGAGCCACAGGTGTCTAATGGACACACACACACACACATACACACACACAAAACCAGTGGTTGAAGAAATTCACAAATCATTCACCTGAGTAAATATAAAACTATTTGAATTAAAATAGGAAATAACTATATGTAGATGTCATAAACATAAACATTGCAAAAATGTTTTCTTAAACTTTAAACACAAATATAAAATTCATATACCAAACAAAACAGTTCAATAATTCAACTTAGCAATTTAAAACCATTGTATACTATCAGTAGTGTTTAATTAACCCTGTACCCTTTCACAGACCCAACCCACATAACAACCTTTTTCTATTTGCACAGGTTTTCTATAAATATATGGACAATTGCATGAATACTTTGTGACTTATTTAGATATAACAAGAAGTCCTTTGATGCTATTTAAAAAACGTGAGGAAAATCAGGATTTGGAGTTAAGGGGTATGACAAAATTTAAGCTTTTGGACGATGTGCAATATAATTCAAAAATATTTTCTTGAACATAATAGAAAAATTGTATTAACCACAGAAACACTGTATGCATCTGAGTATTAAATGCAAAGGGAGAGTGACTGCCATTAAGGGCTGTAATACTGTAATAAGGGCTTCGAGTACTATACAGCATACCCATAGAGTTAGTGAGATACCAATGAAACGTATTAAAGAGTATGTATGATCTATGCTGCATTTCAATACAATCATTCAAGTGAAATTAACTGCATCATTCAATCAAGTTGCAGTCAGGGATTTTGGCAGAGGTGAGCTGAAGAATCTATTTTGAAATTCAAAATTCAAACAAATACAGCAAGCTCCTCCCGTCAGTATTCCTTCCAAAGCCATGCCCCCAAAACAAATGCACATGTGCTGCTTAGGCTAGTACACCTGAATGCTAATGCCTGTGGGGGAGCATAATAAACTGACACGCAAATAGAGACTTCTCCTTGTACTGATTGGTTGGATCAACAACATTTTACCTATTGTTTACAGAGCCTGAGATTCCACAAAATACAGTTTCTTTTATTATATATATATATTAAGAATGTGAGGGGCTCTAAATGTTAAGTACGTCATTGCATATCTCCAAATACTGTTGTACTCTGGCGTGTGGAGAGAACACAAGCATGCCTGCTTTTTTAGCAAAACTAATTATCGTTATGCAATCCGGTGTGCATATTGCATATATTACAGTTTTTAAATTCCTCCTCATAAAGAAAATGTTGCAGTAAAAAAAACACTGCAGCTAATATTATCTGCCTTTTAACCCCCCGACCCCCGTAGTTCCGCATTGCTCCTATTCTACTGAGTGTTTCTGCTGGAGTAAATCTGTCATGTTGCCACATTCAGTTTCATTTGGTTTCATACGAACTTTACACATCACCCCATTAAAACTAGTTAACTGTTAAAATAGTTATGTTTAACATCATGTTTAGCATGCAACATCATCACCTTGATTTTCAATGAGTTTAAGCGCACTAGCTAGTATAAAGCTTTTTTTTTCAATGGCATAATGTTTATAGAGGTTCCCTTGTTTGATCAGAATAGCAAGAACTGCTATTATTCATCAACACAGTGGTCTACAGGATATCCTTTTTTTGCATTTTTGATATCTACTGCCCATCAGGGATGATCATGCTTGTCCTCTTTTGAGCTATATTACATACTAGTGAAATACCACAAATCTGTGACATCGCTCAAATACATACACATACAGACACACACACGCGCGCACGCACGCGTGTGCACAGACACACACACACACACACACACACACAAAATAAGATACACAGTTTTTTACTGAGCAAAAGTGAACATGCACTTACATCATTATATATTTAGAGCACTGATAAAACCCAACAGAACTCTGTTTTAACTCAACTCTAAATTCTCAGTTTAGGCCAATAATTACTTTGCAATTCAACAGATAACCACTTTTAACATTCAACAAAGGATGCTGTTTTGCAAGGTAGTTATTTTTATGCATTTTGGTTTTAATTTATTTTTTTTCTTGGACTAAATGCAGCTTCATCTACATTTTAATATAAGTGCAGGGGGATGTGTTCATCTTTTGTCTCTTTTGAAAAAGAATTTCTCAGTTGAAAAATAGCACACATTTAACTACCAAAGGGCACCCTTGTCAGCAAACTGCTTTGTGTTATAGTTATAAATATCTGTGATGTTATTCCCCAGTAAATTCTCCAGTGAATTACTGTTGTAGCATAAAGCTTACCGTACACCGTAACCCATAACTGGAGACAGACAATGGTTTTTAATTGTAGCTTTGTAAGTCTCTGTTGTGGAAACTAATGATCTTACTTTTTACAATACTTTTTATTCAGTTTACAGTCAATATGCTTAGAAATGATTGAAATATTATTTACAATATTATTGGTTTAAATAGACTTTTTCCTTGTTTGTGTAAAATGTTCTTTATTCGTTGGAAGCATTTTGTGGCATGCTTTGGATCCACTTGTCCTCTTAGGGGAAAGAGTCAGTGCAAATCAATACAAAGTTATTGTGACTGATCACCTTTATCCAATGATGAAACATGTCTATCCTGATGGGAGCATAGCCCCATTCACAGGGCATGAGGGCTCACTAAATGGTTTGATGAGTATGAAAATGATATAGATCACGTTAGACACACCAACTGAGGGAACCTCTTTTAGATATTTAAACATACACAAAAAATGATGTGATATTTTTAATTTGTCTGCCAACAATTTCCTCTTTTCAATTATACTCCATATGCAAATCTGTGGTACAAAACACACACATATTAGGGTTGATGACTTAAGTTCCTAAGATACACCAATACACCAAGAAATTTTTTTGACTATGCTTACGCAGATGATTTTCTGGGTGGCCCATTCACCTGTGTGTAGTTCACGCCTCTGAGGTTGCCAGATTTTTCTTGAGTAGAGGTGTCCGGGACGGAGTTTCGATATCGCATCCAAACCACAACGTTTAAACACAAGTACTTGCCAAACCTGTTCCAAACCTGTTCCAACATGACAATACCACTGTGCGCAAAGCGAGCTCCATGAAGACATGGTTTGCCAAGGTTGAAATGGAGGCACTCCATGCACAGAGCCCTGACCTCAACACCACCGAACACCTTTGTGATGAAATGGAATGACGAATATGCCCCAGGCCTTCTCACCTGACATCACTGCCTGACCTCACTAAAGCTCTTCTGTCTGAATGACCACAAATCCTCACAGGCAAAATCTAGTGGAAAGGCTTCCCAGAAGAGTGCAGGTTATTATAACAGCAAACTTGACCCACAAACCTTTGGCCATATAGTGTTGTATAGACCAGCCTGAAGCCACGTACTGTAACCATATACACTCACCGTCCACTTCTTTAGGAACACCTGTACACCTGCACATTCAGAATCAGAATTAGCTTTAATCGCCAAGTGTGTGCGCAGACACACAAGGAATTTGTTGTAGGTTTTTTTAAGGTGCTCTTGGTACATACATGCATACATACATACACATCTGGCATGAGAACAGAAAAACATTTAAATAGTAAGGCTTAACAATAAAAAAATAGTAATGCGTATGAATCTGGAACAGAAGATTTATGTACAGATTTATGCATTATTTACTCTATATACAGTTGTATAAGTAAGGAGATATGCATATGTATTTACATAATACTTGAGAAAGAGGCAGTAATTAGAGATGGAGGATAAATTACAGAAATGAATTACAGAACACAGGTAATGATTCCTGTGTTAGCTGTTTAAGCTGGAGATGGCATGGGGGAAAAAATGTTTTTATGCCTAGATGTTCTAGTGCACAGAGATCTATAACGTCTGCCTGAAGGGAGGAGTGCAGCACAATGCAAAAAAACCATGCAGATACAGGTCAAGAGCTTCAGTTAATGTTCACATCAAACCTCAGAATCAAGAAAAAGTGTCATCTCTGTGACTTTGATTGTTGCATGGATATTGGTACTAGATGGGCTGGTTTGAGTATTTCAGAAACTGATGATTTCCTGAATCTTCAACTGTCCAGTTTGAGTGAGCCTATGCCCATGATAGCCTCTGAAATACTCAAACCAGCCCATCTGGCACCAACATCCATGCCATGGTTAAAGTCACAGAGATCACACTTTAAAGCAGCGTCCAGATTGTTTTTTTGAGGGTCTGTTATGGATGGGTGAGTAAATGGTTTTGTGTGCTGTGGTTTTGTACCCGTGCCTGTCTTTTCATTTTCTCATCCATCCACCCGTCCTGGATGAGAGAGACAGATCTGTCTCAGTGGTTTACTCTGCTCCACAAGATACCAGCTCAACACTTTGATGCAACATGTCCCCCTCTCCCTCGTTCACTCCTCCCTTAATACTAATATTAGGACATTCACTGTGTTTGGAAGTAAAGGCAGTGGGCGTATACCAGTGAAACACTGTAGTCTTACATTTTTTTGGGCAACATTTTCACATTCCTGAGAATGACCGTCCCACGCAGAAGGCTGCTACCTGCAGAATAGAATGCACCTAAAGTCCACATTAAACCCTGCTGCCTATCTGTGTTATCTCTAAAAAGCAAAGGAAATCTGTGCCATGTAGCACTGCGAATTCCTTTATAATGTGTTAAGTCGTGAATTTAGACTAATTATAAATTCTATAGTTATCATGCTAATGTTTCCTTCTCCAGGAATGTTTTTTTGTTAGGTTTTATGCAGTATTAATTGGCACCACTTTAGGTTTCACTTTTTCAAACATTCAAATTTGTTTTCTTTTTTATGATAACTATTTTCATCTAAGTGAAGATGGATGTGCTCATCGTTTGTTTGAAAAAGACGACTGTTTTCCTCAGTTGAAAAATAACACACATTTAACTACCAAAGGGCACCCTTGTCAGCAAACGTCTTTGCGTTATAGATATAAATATCTGTGATGTTATTCCCCAGTAAATTCTCCAGTGAATTACTGTTGTAGCATAAAGCTTACCGTACACCGTAACCCATAACTGGAGACAGACAATGGTTTTTAATTGTAGCTTTGTAAGTCTCTGTTGTGGAAACAGTTGGGCTTACTTTTTACAATAATCTTTTTATTCAGTTAACATTCATTACTCTTTACATGATCTATTCAAGCCAGCGCTGCCTTCAAACACATCTGAAAGCAACTGAAGTGCCTGGGGGTGCAGGTTTTAGCGAAGTGGAGTGGAAAGAATATTATAGTTGAGTTAATGTCTCTCTGCATTGCTTACAGGAGGGGGACATCTGGCCAAACCGCACAGCGGAAATCAGCATCATCTTCAAACCCCAAGAAGCCAAACTTTACCAGCACACCGTATACTGTGATGTCACAGGTACTGGTTAGCCTAATATTGCTGTAGTTAAAAAGAATATCTTTTTAAATGTGTAACAAATATCATTAAGTTGTCTACTTCTTTTAAAGCCAATCGTTGAGTGATTTGCATGTGTGTATTTAAGCCCATCTGTCATAGAAAACCTCATATTTGCATTAGTTTGCAGAGGTTAGTTCCAAGAAGGGGTGATGACCTAAGGAAATGTGAGTCTTTTGGGATTTTTGGTCCACAAGCAAAATTCATAGTAACTGTAAAAAAATTTTTTTGGACCCATCCTCTCATTCTTCATCTTATTAAGGGCTTTTTTTTCCTTGTCTAACAGAGACTGATCTGTCTGTATTTTGCAGCAAAGAATGTGTTGGTCTATAGGCCACAGCTGCTTAGTTCTGTATTGATTTCCTTGGGGTATTTTATGATACCCTGCCTTGTTTTACATTTGGTTGACATTCATGCATTTATCATATACACTAAATGTGGTTGGTTTTAATTAGGTACTTTTTAAGCATAGTTAAGCTTTTAATAAAGGGATACTGTGTAGCTTGTCAATCAAACCAGCAAGAGTAAGAGATGGTTGAGCAAATATATATTGCAACTTATTATTACTTTTAATTTTACTAATCCAGTGTATTGCTTCAGCATATGAAGCCAGTGATGTATTACAAATGTCCTCATGCAGGCAGAGAGTCTCGTTTGCCACTGCGTATAAAGGGAGAAGGCATGGGGCCCAAACTGCAGTTTAACTTTGATCTGCTGGACATGGGCAACATTTTTCTTGGCTCCAAGCACAGCTATGAGGTATGAGTAAGCACACTACTGTCCATGCAGAAGTCATCCCAAGCAATAGATAAGATACCCCTAAAAACCCCAGCTGATTTGACTCTGTATTCAAAGTGAAACCATGTCTTTGGAACCCTTAAGGTGTTATTTACAGATAGATCACTGGTCATTTAATCATACTAAACTTCTAAAACATAGTATAGTATAGTATAGTATAGTATAGTATAGTATAGTACAGTACAGTATAGTATGTATAGTATAACCAAAAAAATATCTTTTTCTTCTATATTTTTTCCAGCAGTTTCATGTGGTATTGTCCTATTTGGTTATATGATTTCTGCACATTTAAAATATGTCTGTAATTATATTATCTTTGAAAGAAGAGAAATTATTAAAGACACATAGGAAGCTATGTTTAAAGTGTATTTTGGAAGCTTATTTGTATTTGAAAATGGCCCAAATGCATTCTTAAAAAATAATTTTCTGATTTTAATTGAACAAATCGTAATCTAACCATAACACTAAGCCGTAACAATAAAAGTAACTAAATCCAAGAAACATCCCGATATCCCGTGATCGATATCAAAATCCAACTTCAGTTCACCTCAAATGAATTTATTTCCATGCATTCTACTTGGATTACAGTGCCTTTGCACAACTATTAGCAACAGATTGTGATTCTGTGCTGTATCTGCTCTTAACTTTACCCAAGGTGCTTGTGAGCAATAAGGGACTTATAGATGCCCCCTATAGGCTTATGCCTCCCACTACAGCTATGGGCCTGTGCTTTTCCTTCAGCCCTCCTGAGGGCATGGTGCCGCCTGGTGCCTGCCATGTTATGGAGGTCCGCTTCTCCTCTGACAAACTGGGCACCTTCTCCGAGGAGTTTTATTTTACTGTTCTGGGGAATCCCCAGCCTCTCATCCTCACATTCAGGTAACTGTCTTATTGTTGACTGATTTTGCCTGGCTGCTCCTGCAGCCCATTGATTTTTCAAGGACACACCATAGTCTTGTTTTAAAAACTCACCTTTTTTTCCATGTAGGTCCTAGCCGTTTTTTTCTGCGGATTAAATAAATGCGTAATGGTTTCACCTATATAAGTATTGAGTCACAGTTTGGTGAAAGTTCTATAATTCACTTGTCATTCCTGCCACTTCTTTCAGAGTAAGATGGATTACTGTTGAAAATGCTGAAAGTAGAAATTACAGGAGCACCACACTTCACTGTCATCTTCCAAATGGATCAGTTTATTTTGTTCTCTCTGTCACAGTCTCTCTTTTTCTTTCAGTTTTTACCAGCCTTTTGGTTCTTACTAATTACATACTGAATGAATTAATTACTTTTCATGTTGCATGACCAATGACCTTCACTTTTCAATGGGCAGTGTGGTGTAAATTTAATTGAAAAGCTCTTTGTCCTGTTGTTTGTGGCAGGGGGTGTGTAATGGGCCCGACGTTTCATTTTAACATTCCTGAGCTCGACTTTGGAGAGGTGTCCTTTGGTAAATGAACTTTGTACTGACAATAACCATGATCGCCTGCTTACCAATAACTCCAGTACCACTTCCTATTTTCCTGATTATTTTCTCTGTTTATTTGCTTCTACTCTCTGCATTGATCCCAATAGGCTTTCCTCACACACTGACCTGCTCACTTAGCAATACCTCATTGGTATCTATGAGTTTTGGCCTGCGGATCCCTGGAGATGGGATGAGGAGGGACAGTGTGACCAGTACAGAGCAGGTAACAGAGCTGGACAGGAATGACTGGAAGCCAGGAGACAGGGCATCTGAGAGGCCTCGAGAATTCCGAGTGACACCCAGTTCAGGAACCATCCGGGCTCAGAGCCAAATGGACATCAAGGTAGGACTCTGTTTTATTGACTCTTTGTTTCTTCCTTTGACCCTTCTGTGCAAACTCTCACTGCAAATTTGACACAAATTAGAATTGATTTCACTATGCAAAAGTTAGCCTGAATCACTTCAGCTACTGTCTTGTCTGCCCTTTTTAACAATACAGGCTTCCAAGTGAAAAAGAAAAACTCTTTAATCTTTTTTTTTAAATCTTTTGCCTTCAAAATTGACTGAGCAGCTCTCAAAATTTAAAATCCATTGAATACAGAACAGACCTCTAATCCCTAATCAGCTTAAGACAGTGCCAAAGTTGTGTGTTTTTTTTTTTTAAAAGGCTTGCTGTTGTTAAAACTAAAAATGAATGAGCAGACAAAAAAAAGGAAGCTCAAGTAACTCTCTTAGCCCCATCACCTTGCTTCTCATACTGGATGTCTAGCACTGTGTGTACCTGTCAGCCAGTAGTCCTTTCCATCAGGAGTAGCTGTCATATGCTTTGAAAGGACTAATCTGCTGGCTTTGTCTGGGTGTCTGTGGGCTTCTCCGAGGTTGGGGTGTCTCCTGTCAGTATGCAGGATGTCCTGGTCTCATTCTTTAATAGCTCTGTCAACTGTGGGAACTTAAATGAGGCCTGGTGATTCAGAAAGGTCTGCCCGAGTGATCAGCAGCTGGCATATTAAGTATGAAACTGGCATATGGGTCTAAGCACAACATGTACAAGGCAACGTGCAAAGTGTCTTCATCTTCTCATACATATACATTTGAATTAGGATTGCCCAAATGTTAAGAAGTCAGGAAAACATGGGATGAAACATGAAACATGAAGAAATGGGATATTCTTATTCACATTCCTCTTGGTTTATTAATTTTGAGCAATTAGCAATGGATGGTTTTGCATGTGGTTTTGTCCAAAAACCAGGTGTAAATTAGCAGCAGACATGTTGCTCAGAGCAGGATAGCCATGGCTGACACTGGTTGATATTCTTTCACTCATTCTCATAGATATTTTGTGTCATAATACAATACTTTATTACAAGATTTTAGAGTGTTGGTAAAAAAAAAGGAAACTGCTAGTAAGGGAAAGTGCTTTAATACTGCTTGTCCATTGGGCTGCTTTTGTCACACAGATCTGGCAACCACGATCATAGAACCTACATCCCACACATGCATCACTTTTCTCACATCTAAGAAAGTTAACACATTAAACACTGAACGTTTGTCACATTTTTGTTACATTTTCCGAATGTTAAAGAAGACACAAGTGACAACAACACAAGTGGAATGCAGTAATTACCCCCTTTCATGCAAACTAGTTTTTGTTGTACGCAGTAGTCTTTTCATTAGGGTCTCTTCAGCTATATCAATGCCATTCACACTGTTTACTTGTCCTGACACAAGAATAACTGCATTTAGTAGGCGTCCATGCCACAGTTTACGTGATGAGATATAGCCTAAGTAAATTAAACATTATTGTCAGACTCATGGTAAGAGCATATTGGGGCCACAAGAAGTCATGGTTTTCACTGCACCTGCTCACGAATGTATGTCTGGCCCTCAGGACCACTTAATGACAGCTGCCCTGGATTAGGAAGTGCTATCTAAATATCTCTGCTGCAGTATTATTGGTCAGCATCTGACTGCCATGACTTAGTGTATGTCTGTGTTTTACTTGTACTGTGGTCAGTACTAGAATGACTGCAGGGCAGAGCAGCTGTTTCAACTGCACAGATTTTTTTTTAAATTCTGTATTTTGGGATAATTCTGGATTCTGGGATAATTCCAGTAATTATATACATGATTCATATTATTTAAACAAATCCAGTAGCTTTCATATTGTTTACTGATTTTTTCCCCATTGGGTACATCTGGAGGTGAGCAGTGTCATAAACAGTAATATAATATGTACTGTATATATAACTACGACTGTGTGTGCTGCAGGTGACCTTGTGCTCCAATACAGTGCAGCAATACAGTCTGGCACTGGTGGTGGATGTGCATGGAGTTGGGGAGGAGGTGTTAGCTCTCCCAATTAAGGCTAGGTAGGACATTTATGGTGACACACTCAAGTCTGCTTATACCCTCAAGATGCACAGTGTATAAAGGTTATTTCCTTGCTGATGACTCTCTCTGCAGCTGTGTTGTTCCTGAAGTGCACCTGGAGAGTTCTGTGCTTCAGTTCCAGCACTGCTTCCTGGGTTACCCTTATGAGCAGACCATCAGGCTGATTAATGACACAAACCTCCCTGCATGCTATGGCCTTCTAGCCCAGGTAAAATGACTAGAAGTCCATTGTCTTGTGGTTAAGGATAGGAAATCTTAAGATAAACATAACTGAGAGGAGGCTCTCTGGATTGAGGCTCTTCGTAGCACACAGTACTACACAATTCAGTAGGTTGTGTTGTATATTCTGCATGGCTCTCTGACTAGCATGTGAGCAACACTGTGTCTGTGTATATGCAGGAGTATGAGGAGAACCCATCTCTACTGTACTCTACTGCTCATCCACGAGGAGTAATCCAGCCATACAGTACTGAGCAGATTCCTCTGGTTCTACAGGCTAAAACAGTGGGCCAAGTGCAACACACTGCTCTCATTGCAATTTTAGGTCAACAAGGTCCTCCGCTGGTGAGCATTTGTGTATATGTGTGCACACATGTAGAAGACCAGTGCCTGTTTTCATGCTCACAGTGTATTTTATTATTTCAATAGAACAAATTGAATCAGCTGTAATTTTCAATTTAATTCAATGACCCCTTGCTCCTCCAGTTCCTCTCTGTCTCCCATAGGAGTTGCTCCTGTCCTGCATTGGCCAGGGTCCAGCTGTCTCCCTCTCTGCCACCGAGCTACACTTTGGCACCATTCCAGTGCTCATTGACATCCCAAGGACGCTGCAGTTGTTCAACCAGTCCCCCATCCCGGCCCGGTTCTTGGCACAAATGGTGGGTCTAGCCCTATTTTAATCATAGCCAAAATGTGACAAGAAGTGACAAGTATACTTTCTCTTTATAGCAGGCTATGCTTTTTTCCACAGCCCACATGCTCATTAAATTTTCTCTTAATTAATTCTTAGCTTAATTGAGTGTATAATAAATGAGGTGATTGGCAGAGTTGTTTTTTAACTTTGTAGTTAATTGGCTACCAATGACTGCACATCGAACATTGCCCTGTCATTCCTTTTCTATTAGACTGAACAGTAGTATCAATCTCTTAATAGTCTTCTTTATTGTCTGTTCTTCTACAAACAATGTTATTTAGTCTGATTTTTGGAACTTAGTCCAATCTCCCACCAACCAGTAGACATATGCCTAAGGATAAAACCAAACCTAATCAGTCCCTGGAAGTCACATACAGTAGCTTATTTAACTGTTCTAATTTTTCTTCATCTCTGTTTTCTCTTTTATTAGGGGGGAGTCCCTATACACTTGCTCACCACTTAAATAGGAACACCTGTACCCCTTCTCATTCATGCAATTATTCAATCAGCCAATCATGTGGCAGCAGTGCAGTTCATAAAATCATGCAGTTCTGTGGGTAGAAATGCCTTATTGACGAGAGAGGTCAGAGGAGAATGGCCAAACTCTTTAGAGTCGCTGAGAACACATTTTTCCCCACTCTGATGTTTGATATGAATATTAACTAAGCTCTTGCAGCGTGTCTGATTTTGAATGCATACAGGCAACTGCGCACAGATGTGCAGACATTAGGGTTCCTCAGATGTAGACTTTTTCTCATGCTTAATGTTGCAGCATTAAATAAATTCTCTGACCCTATCTCTCCCTATAAGGATGATGACCTGCGCAGTGGTTAAACACGAGGCTTAATAAAGCATTTTTCAGGTTCAATAAATCATAAATTTCCTTGGGTTACATTACTCTCGAAAGTGTGGGCTTCCACCCAGGAAGAGGCACTGTAGTGTGCCAGAAGAGTGTTCATTTTTATAATATCTGATTAATTTGTTTTTTATATGTTTGTGAATGTGTCTGTAGTGATCCTTCATACTGTAGCCGTGTTAGGCGTTTGGAACACCTAGAGATTTATTCCATCTTAAACCTCTCTAGTGTGATGAGGTTCAAAGCAATCAATGGTGTTAAACCTTGCTAATGCAAGCCTGATCTGATTATTGAAATTTCAGCCCTCTTGCTGTTCACTTGGATTCTTCTCTCAAGGGGAAGCCATCCCGTTTTTGATCCAGTCCCCTATTGACCATCTGTCTCTCTCTCTCTCTCTCTCTCTCTCTCTCGCTCGCTCTCTCTGTAATAAAAGCTGAGTGAGTGATCTATGACTCCCTGATGACTCCTCTGTATTCTCATATGGCTGAAATGATTTGTCTCCTTTCCTGAGTGCCATCTTCATTGCAGAGAATGGTGTACTTGCCATTTTCCACTGCTCCAAGGGCAATCTCTGCTGCTGTTTGTACCACTGATTGTATTGTACTACATGTTCCATCCCTTTTTGTTCTGGGGACTAAAGAGTTGACAACAGACTTGAGACTGTAAAACTACACACAATGACTTGCAAGAACATTTATTACTTTGTCCAGAGTTTGATTCAAACTGTAGCCCACGGTGTGGGCTCTGGTTCTTAGTTTGAACTTCCTCCATTCATTCTTCACATTGGCAGAGCTGAGTGCCAGTATGCTTCTGGAGAGTACATAGGCTGTAAACGGGTGTCTTTAGGGCAGTTTGTAGAATTCTGGCTTAGGCACAGCAACTTTAAGAAGCTTGGGAGAGTTGCTGCTGGACTAGAAATAGAATTGCACACATACATTTTGCGAATAATGTTAACATTCAAATACAGCTATACATGCAATATTTTTAACTGATCTTTCCTAGTATTCTATAATAAAGTCTTAATTCATTTCATAACCCATTTTTACATGATGATTAACTATATTAAGTAGCACGAACCATGAGCATATATTTTTATGGATGCGAAATCCATTTTAGAATAGTGAACACTTCCTAAGTCGACCATTGCTGTGATATTTTCTAGCCCGTTTTCAAAAATGCATTACTGCTTAAGCAAGGGCTTAGCATTCCTGTCCCATTACAACACATTTTTGGGGATGCACACTATAATTAATGTTACCCCATTTCAAAGAAATAAGCTACATCACCTAACTACCAACTACATTCAACAGACTCAACTGTTTTATCTGTGAAAAAAAAAAAAAAATGAACAACTCAGACTTGAAATGAATATCAGTTGATGTGATTATGCACAGAACATGATAAACTAAATAAAAACATGATAACTAGATAAAAACAAGTCGCTTCTACCACTGCGCAGAAGATTTAATTTGATTGGATATTTAAGGAGCAAACCAGCCACATCTCTTGATACTAAGTTCATTCTTGCTTCGTTTTTTTGAAAGGTTTCTGTCTGCGCCTATGGTCATGAAAATACTGAGAATGTATAATGCTATTTTCTTGCTCTATGATTCTGAAAATATGTGCCTCTGTCTTAACATCCTGCAGGCATATGTATTTCACTCTGGAGGAGTTTGTGACCAAAAAAGTTTGTACTTTAATATTTAACAAACAAGGTTTACTTCTACATCACAGCATGCACTTGAAATGAGTAGAAGCTTTATCCCTGTATTTGGTCTAACTAGCTTTCTGTTTCACCATAGCTGAATGGAACAAGAGATGTAGGTGGGATGTGATGAATGCAAATAGCTGCATGAGCCATGCAGAAAAAGATAAATAATATGCCATTAATCAGGAAAACCCCCCACACAGCACTCCTCTCGTACTTTGAAAATCCCAATTAAAACTTTATCCAGGAGATGTCACTCAGCACTGCACATTATGGGAATTGATTTCAATCTGCCTTTCAGCTAGTTAACACTGCTTTCAAGAGAAAAAAGCTAATGAAGATGGAGGGGGTGCTGTGTGGTGATGCTTATTAAAAAAAAAAATAAAATGGAATGGGATCAAAATCAAAAGTGAAGATGAAGCACCTGGCTTATGAAGTTATGCTCTGTCAAAATCCCTCACTGTAGGTGTTAGGGTCGCACAGCTGATAAAACATCAGCAGAACACTTATTGCTTGCATTAGCCTGCCTGCACTCTTCCTCAATCTGAAAGATTAGTCCTCTCTGCCTACAATCTGATAGATTAACTCTCTGTCTACAGTGTTCCTCTTCCCTCTCTTGCTGTCCTCTTCTACTCCTTGCAGCCCTTCTCCTGAGAGCATTCTTAGATTAATTGACTCTGGCAGTGGTCATACACATACACATATTCGCACTCTGGACCATTCCAAAGCGACTGTGACTATGCCCTACTCTGTCCAAAGGTTACACCCTCGAGAATAAGAACTCTGAAGGGTATAACTCTGAACAGCCATTTCAAACTTATTTCATTGTTATTTTTCAAAGCCAGAACTAGACTTCACTGTTGCACAATCACTGACACTTGTGTAAAAAAAAAAAAAAAAAAAAAAAAAAAAGTGCAATGTAATAATGAACAGATGGACAAAGCAGAGGAAACTTCCCCACGCTGCCAGTCAGTTGTTGTAAATTTTTTTAGAAGCTAACAAGTACAAATGAGCTGTTACCTGAGGTGGAGATGAAAGTATTAAATCAAATAAATTCGCTGCAGGAGCTGTTTAAAGTTAAAGTTGTAAAACAGTGCAAAGAATCTTAGGGGCAGAGTGTCCATCAGTAGTTCGCTTTGATGATTATCAAATGCATTTCATCACTTAAGCTTGGAACAACTCTACGAATAGCTACTGGAGACAGTCCCTCTTTGAAGGGTTTAAATAAAATAAGTTAAAGATTGTATGTTATTTTGTATTAACACACAGTCGTTTGCTGGCAGGCTAAGAGTAACACTCAGTGGCGGGTGGAGCCAGCAGAAGGAGAGATCCCCCCAGAGGGGCAGCTAAAACTGACACTGGTGGCCCATCTAGATGATGCTCTGCCCTTCCAGGGCAAATTACAGCTGGCCATCCATGGCAGCCAAACCCACACAGTCCCCTTGTGGGCCACGGGGAAGGGCACCACCATCGTCACTGACCGGCCCTTTGCTCCCCATCTGGACCTTGGAACCCACTTTAGGTACAGTGTAAAATACAAACTATATTTGTTTCAGATGTTTAATAAAAGTTAGCATTATATATTGAGTGCATGCCATAGTACATAGTTTTCCTCAGCGTGTTTGCCTACATATATGGTGCCCTTCAAATAAAATTAAAATGGATTTATGTACATCAGACTTCACTTAAATTTTGGCCAACTATTACCCAAGGCTGTGAGGTAGGGAGCTCAATAATGCTGAATCAGCAATCAGTACTTAAGATAAGTTAATTATCTTTTTACATCACTGTTTCTTAAAAAGACTCCTGCTCAACTAATATACATTTGGAATTACCACCTTTCTGTTTCTACTCTGCAGCTCAGGTCCATGCCAGTATCGCTTTAGGATCACCAACAGAGGTCAGCGATTTCACAAGCTTTTCTGGACCACTGAAGGTTTTCCCCACTTCCGCCGCAGAGGTCCACCATCTACAAAACACCAACCACTCACTATCTCCAGAGAAGGCAAAGCCAGGAGTCCACTGGGGCCTTCGACTTTGGATGCTCCTGTCTTCTCCCTGACACCCACACGGTTGGAGCTTGGTCCAGGTCACTCAGCCGACATGCTGCTGGAAGGCTCCTGTGATATGCCCAAAGTAAAGCAAACATTTTATCTTACTGTATATCACATTCTCAATGGCTGAATTGCCCTTAAAGCCCCAAACAGGATTTACTCTGTTTTTTCCTACTGAAACAACATAGACTTTTCAAAAGAAACTCTAACAACTAAGCACATAGTGTATATGTTGTTCTTAGTTAATCAATGCTAATTGTCCCAGGATGCTGCTCTCAGTTGTAAATGTATATACATTTTTCATATGTAAACATATATTTATTTTTAGGTACAGGGATTGTCTGCATTTATTGGTCATTTATCTATTGTGTATTTTTTGTGTACTTGTTTATGCAAAGCTCTCTGCACGAAGATACACCAAAGCATACCACATTTATTGCATTTCCTGAAACATATAATACGTACCAAATAATGTCAGGAATGCACAGAGCTGCACCAAGCAATGTATCGCCCTCTTTCTCAGGCACTTTTGCCCTTAGCCTCTATTGATTGAATAGGTAGCGACAAAGGAGGGAAGGTGAAGAGCAGAGATAAACCCAGTCATATATCAGTATGCTGGAGCTCAGTCCTGACAGAGCATGGCTGTATTTCAGATCAGTACTGCCAGGCTTGTCTAAGAATATGAATAAGGTGAATATGAATAAGGGGCACATCTCACAGCTTAGGCTTTGAATATGAAAAGTTTAAAGGAGTGTGTGTGTGTGTGTGTGTGTGTGTGTGTGTGTGTGTGTGTAGGTGGTAAGAGAAAGGCTGGTATGCCATGCCATCGTGGGGAATCAGAATGGGAAGGAGAGTATCATGACAGTGGATATCACATGTCAATTCATTGCCCCAGTCTTGAATATCTCCCCTCAGAAGCTCAACTTCCGTGTAGAAAAGGTTTGTGTGCTCAAGCTTGTGTGTTACTGACTGAAACCTGTGTGCTCATAAAACACTCTCTTTTAACATTTTATAATGTGAATCTTCTTCATTATACTGACATTATATCATCAAAATAAGGGCGGACTTGGCACTAGGCAGAACCTAATATTGTGTGAGAGCATCTACACTGCATGCCATTTTTGTGATCCAAGTGATTTGCACAGCAGCTTCATGGTCTAAACCTGAAATTCTGGACATCATTTGTACTTTATTCTTATCATACTGGCAGAGCATCAGACTCTTCCACATGACTGCGCTGTGGCAATTACTTATTCCTCTGCACTGGATTGTTCGTTGTTTTGCTTAGTCTGTAGAGCAGATAATGGACATGAAAGTGCCGCAGTCCATTTTTTTTTAGAGATCAATAAATCAATATTAAGGTCAATTCACTGGGGAAGAATATCTTTAGAGCAGAAATACAGTTTAATAAATTAAAACATAGATGGCTGACACAGACACTGTGGACTGTGGTATTGCTGTGCATTAAAAATATATAAATTTTATTTTTTTTTGTTTTTGTAACTTGGTGTAAATTGTTAGGTGACTTTGGTAAGCGATAGTGTAAAGAACAGACAGATCACATAGCATACAGTAAATCTACTCTTCCTGTAGTGAAGAAGAGCTAAGCAATGCTCACTTTAAGCTCAGGAGGACCCATCATTATAATGAAACTGATTTTCTGTCTGCCATATATTGCTTTTATTACCCCCTCCCCCACCCCCCCCCCCCCCCCCCCCCCCCCCCCCCCCCCCCCCCCCCCCCCCCCCCCCGCCCTCTCTCTCTCTCTCACACACACACACACACACACACACAGAGCGACATGTGCACATCCTCCCACCCTTTCCACCACCGTGAGCTTCAGCTTTAGTGGTTTTCATAGATCTTTATGATATTCTGACAACCGTTTTCAAGTTCCATTGCCAGGAAGCTTTTTCAGAACTTAAAACGCTAATTTGGTTTGAGAGCATTCTTTTATCTGGTACAGTCCCATATGTCTATGTGTTGACAGCTCATGCTAGATTTACAGACAGTTTCTGCACAAGGGCCTGCAACACTAAAGCAATTAAGGAGTAGGAGAGAGGGAAGAGAAGGCGGAAGAGCTCAGTGATTGAATCGGATGAGAAAAGAGACAGGAGTGAGGATGAAATTTTAGTTTCTACAAATTGGCACCGATCTTACAGAAATAATAGCCGTCTTGAAGATATTATTACTGCAGGCAGCCATCCATGGGTAACAAATTATTAGATTCTCTCTACTTAGGGGAGAATCACAAAGGAAAGCCTTGATAAGACAGAATCAGTATATGAGATTTATAATTGTGAGTGCCAACATGAAATAATGTTATACAACAGATATTCCCAGTCTTATACTACTCTCTTCCCTTACAATTGACCACAAAAGCTCCGGCAATCCACAACAGGACCGTTAAAAAAGCAATTACAGATATGTTCTAGACATAAAGTGATAAAAAGTAATAAAATAAAACAGGAGTTAAACAAGCTGCTCTTAAAACATATTTTAGCTACAATTTGCTTGTCAGGTTACTTTTGCTAGCTGCAGTTGTCATTAATTGTAACCATGTGATTTTTGGATCTTTAACTATTTCTTAACGCTGGATTATGTATAGTCAAGTTAGTTTGGTGTTGAATCTTGGTGCTATTTTTATGTGTAGATTTTGTAATATTTGCCCTTTTTTGACATTGACGAAACAAAGCATACACTCATCATCCACTTTATTAGAAACACCTGTACACCTGCTCATTTATGCAGTTATCCAATCAGCCAATCATGTGGCAGCAGCACAGTGCATAAAATAATGCAGATGCTGGTCAAGAGCTTCAGCTAATGTTCACAACAAACATCAGAATGTGGAAAAAGTGTGATCTCTGTGACTTTAACCATGGCATGGATGTTGGTATCAGGTGGGCTGGTTTGAGTATTTCTGAAACTGCTGATCTCCTGGGATTTTCACACACAACTGTCTCTAGAGTTTACACAGAATGGTGCGGAAAAAAAAAAAAAAACATCCTTTGTGCTGAGGGTCTGCAAGATAAGATCTCTCTTGTTGATAAGAGAGATCAGAGGAAAACGGCCAGATTGGTTTGAGCCGCCAAAAAAGGATATAATTACACAAATAATCACTCTTTACAACCGTGGTGAGCAGAAAAGCACCTCAACATGCACAAAACATTGAACCTTGAGGTGGATGAGCTACAACAGCAGAAGACCACATCAGGTTCCACTCCCTGTTAGCAAAGAACAAGAATCGGAGGAATCAGGGGTACAGACTCACTGAAACTGGACAGTTGAAGACTGGAAAAAGACCAGGTAATCTTTTTTCTAATCTTCAACTGTCCGGTTTGGATGAGTCTGTGCCTAAGATAGCCTCAGATTCCTGTTCTTAGCTG
>CM040980.1:14070199-14090162 GCA_022985145.1 Pangasius djambal
TATATACAGTATATGTACATTATACATATATCCATATATTCATTCCAGTGTACGGTACATATGTAATACGTGTTTAATACATATAATAGTACTAAATTGGCACAGAAGTATCCTTGTAGGTAAACTGCATGTTTTAGTTTACTCTGAATAATATTTTGAAGATACTATAGTATTAGTACACTATCTACATACACTATATGGACATGGACACCTGACCATCACACCCATATGTGCTTGTTGAGCAGCCTATGCCAGGTTTAGTACCCTCTTTGCTGTTACAATAACCTTCACTTTTCTGGTAAGGCTTTCCACTAGATTTTGAAGTGTGGCTGTGGGGATTTGTGCCCATTCTGCAGCAAGAACGTGTGAGGTCATGCACTGATGTTAGGCGAGGAGGCATGCGGTCAGCATTCCAATTCATCAAAAAGTGATCAGTGGCATTGAGGTCAGGGCTCTGTGCAGGCCACTTAACACCTTCTTCCACACCAACCTTGGCAAACCATGTCTTTATAAACCTTGCTTTGGGGCATTGTCATGCTGGAACAGGTTTGGGCTTAGTTTAGATGTTCATTAAGGGAAAATCTTAATTTTACAGCATACAAAGACAATCTAGACAATTCTGTGCTTTAAACTTTGTGGCAACAGTGTGGGGAAGGCCCACACATGGGTGTGAAGGTCAAGGTGTCCACATACTTTCGGCCATATAGTGTATGTATTAGTTACTATACTTGATGGTGCAGTTTGACAAATGTTAATATATGGATCTTTTCAAACTGTTGCTTGTGCTAGTCTACATACTTGCACTAATCTGACTGATGGGAAGGCTATTGCTGCAGCAGTATCATTGGAATTCAAACACACAAGCTACAAGCTCCACAAGCTCTTGGACTGAGGAATCTGCAAACAAGTTTGATATATATGTTGATATATTAACATTTGCAATCATTATTTCTATATTTTGTTCATTGATTATCATGAATTTGAATAAAGCGGGGTTTGAAATCTGTTGAACGAATGAAGGTTTCATGGCCATATTCTTACCAATACATTAAACAGTAAACAAATAAGTTATTTCGCAACTAGTGTACCTCTCTTGTTTGTAAGTGTTCCTTCCTTGCACTTCTTGTTATGATTTTTTTGGCGAGATATTTTTGGGTGCTGTGAAAGTGTGAGACAGGACCCAGAAGTGTGTGTCTCATGCCAAATGTATGGGAGTTTTTAATTGGGCAGTAAGATTTCTGCCATTTTAAGAGAACTATTCCAAGGGCATGTTGGCAAACCCTGATTTTTGGTAGACCAAATCATCACTGTATTACTTTAAGTAAAATCGTTTTTATTTAGGATTGTGCATAAACATAACCTATTGATTATATTCAAAGGCAAATTCAACAAATATGTGCAATTACATGTAATAAGTATATGAGTAATAAATATTCCATAGTTTAGAATTTAGTATTTCACAGCTTTTCTGAACTTGGAAAAAAGATTGATTTACTTGAAATTACCCGAAGCGTTAACTAATCTCACTGTCACTCTTTTTTCTCCTGTGTTGGTGTATGTAGAGACTCGTGATGGGTATTGGTGCTGAAGCAGAGCTGTGGGTGCGCTTTGACCCTTTGTACCAGCAGGATTTAGTGAGCCGTGTGGCTGAGGATGTACTGGAGGTGAGCTACAGTGGGCATCCTCAGCGGGACACCGTGGCTCTGCGAGGAGAGGTACACTTTCCCAACCTGCACTTCTCCAGCCATGTGTTGGACTTTGGCTGCATCCTCAACTGCACAGAGGTCCAGCAGCAACTTACCATGACAAACTCCAGCCCACTCCCCGTCATCTATCGCTGGGCTTTTCTGCTGGACCAACAGCATTACCACATCTGGTAGAGACATCTTTCATGTTTATCAAAGAATGGTGCAGTAAAATTGCTAATGTTACTCAAGGTCAGGAAAAACCCTCCAATTAGCACTAAGCCAAAATCCTTTTAATATTGTCGAATTTTCCTGGATGAGCTAGCCCAAGAAGTCTATTACTGCTTATAAAGATTGAAATCTAATAGAGATTACATTATGCAAGACAGCATTATGCAAATCAGACCATGTTCACTGGTCTGTGAAAGTTTTCAATCAGTGTTAGCCACATTAGCATTTGTTTGACCTTATGCTTATGTGTGTCCTTAAGATTATACTTAACTGTTTGTGCCAGATCTGGCATCGTCCGTCCTTCCAAGAAACACAGTCATCAGAAAAGAAGCTAGCTGCTGCTTCAGCCATAAAATGCACAGTTATGATTCATTATTTCATAGCTTGCTTTATGAGTTTTTTTTATCTACTTTCTCATGAATACCAGTATACCAATAGATTTGTCCCTTATATATGGGTCTTTAAGGGATGAATACAGCACTATTTTGCAGTGTGTACAGCACTATGAGGTGGATCAGTATATACGTACATTATACTCAATGCAAAAACTTGCAGGGACACACAATGACAACCAAGCAGCTAGGTCACTGGACATTTCAAGACAAATTCCTAGTACTGTAGAGTGTCCTTTACCGTACCTGGCAATAAATTGTTTCTGATTCTGATTTAGAAATTTAGTCATACTTGTTTCTGCCAAGTCTTTTGGCTTTAGTCAAAGTGGACACAGCCACTTCTCTGGTCCTTGTTTCTCTGATACCATCCAATAGTGCAATATACTTGTATTAATACTTGTATTATTACTGTTAGTTTATTTTCTTCAAAATATTTCTTACAGCCTAGTCACTGACAGTTCTCAGTGTAGCACATCTCACCCTTTCACCATAGCACATGAAATCTGACTACTGGCTGTGCAGCATGCACACATTTCTCATTACACCCAGACTCCATTCTTGATGACTCTTGGCGTATCCGGGTCTGAATCTCAGTGCAGTGCTGAGCAATTCTTTGACTGGGTTTGCATCCCTATGAGGAAATGTTCATCACTTTTGATAAGAGCCAGAATCGGATTCAGTCAAGCCTCACAGGTCTTTAGAAAAGATTGAATAAACTGCCATGGATAAATAAGCTTTTGATGACTTATCTGAGAATGAAGCCATCAGCAGCCTTCCCTGTGCTGTACTTTCATTCATTGATTACCACGATTTTCCTCTGGCAGAACACTCTGTAATCACCATTCAAACATTTTATCAATGTTGGACAGAAAACATGACTTTAGATTTTACTTGCAGAGCAACTGATGAAAACGTGTAAATGACCTACAGAGCTCTGCAGTGTCATTACTCCTACACACACTCATACACAGTGGCTGCCCACAACAGCATGCAAAGCACAAAGTGCTGTGTTAAATCTGAGCTGTCAATAGGGGGCCAGCTCCAGGCTGCATGGACTACAGTTTTTATAGTTTTTAAATTGTACTTCAGCAGCTGCCATGTCCCATCTCAAGCAAATCAATGGCATGCTCCATGGGACTAGATTGCTGGCTAGTGAAAATTAATCACTCTCCCACCTCTCCTCAGCCACCCATCAGCAAAGCCATCTAATAATGGCCTGACCTTTCCTATCAATACTGGCAAACGTTCAGCGTGCATTGTCCTACCTGCTAATTAAAAGCCTACTGGTAATTAAAGCAGCTGTAAAGGTACCATCATTGCAGCATTCCACTGAGGTGTGTCTCAGCCTGCCATGTGAGGGACCCCTTGCTGATAAATGTGGATTTTGTCTGAGTTAGCTAACTTACATATATTATCTATGGCTGATGCAAAGTTTAACTCCTTTACTTCCACTGTCCTGGAAGTAAGGGAGGGAGAGGAATGTGATGGTGGTACTCACAGAGGAGAAATGAGATAAGGCACAGCAGGAGACAGTAAACAACCAGTGGGACCCACTTTTCAGAAATCCTTTTTTTTTGTCTCATATGAGACTTTTATTAAATGGGGGTCCTTAAAAGACTAGATAAGGTGTGCATCGGGTCTGGGATCTCACAGGACCCAACAAAAAAAAAATTCATGGGCAGTCAGATATGAAATTTTCAGGACAAAGAAAGGCCACATTTATTAATCTGTGAGTGGGTGCAGTGTGATACATTTACTGTGATACAATATGTGCAGAGGTGGGCAGAATTGGTCAAACTTTCAGAGATAGTGGGCATGACTGGTCAAGAGTGTCTGAGGTAGTGGGCAGGCTTGATCAGAATTGGAAAAAAAAAAAGGCCTGAGCACACCTCTAGTCCATGTTTCCCAGGCTGTATTAGACATCATAATAAATATGTTTTTAAAATTAATTCTTTGCCAGGAGCTTTCATTCATTCATTCATTCATTTCAGTAACCACTTTTTATCCTAGTCAGGGTTGCAGCATACAAAGCTATACAGATAGAACATGCAAAACTTTGCATGGACATTAACACAAGCTCAGGAACAAACAGAAGACCCTGGAGCTGTGAGGAAGATATGTGAGGCCACCATGCTTAATTGAAATATTTGTTGTGGACACAGAAGTTCCTGGGGATTAAAATACATTGACACCAATAAAAGCACATAAACAATTGCAGCGGGAAAAGAGAGTGGTGATCATTTAAAATTAGATTTGCTGAAATGCAAGAAGAAAGTGTCTCATGGATAAAAAAGCTTCTAAAAAGAGTCCTAAAGAAAACATTTATTATTTCTTTTAAACGAATTCCACTTGGCATGAGGGAAAGAGTGTCTATGAGCTTGATTCCATGTACAACACTGCCCCCTGTTGCTTCCTCACATAAGAGCATAGCACTGTTCCTTTCCCAGTCACAGTTACAGTACACTATAGCCCCTGTTTTTGTGAGCATAGTGCATGCTCTAAAACATTAGCACACATGGTAGCCTTACTTGTGTTTGCCCTATCCAATCAAATCATTTGCTCAAAAGAAAAAACAAACTGTGCACAGTGCAGCACCGGAGCATTTTCATGACATACAGGTGGATTTTACTTATAGATTTCACATCAGTATATCAGTGGTAGAAAACCTCCTGGTTAACACCACCAGTATAAAGAATTTGAGGTCTAGATAGACCGCCCTCAGTTCCAGCTGTTTTTATTGTGTTCTACTCTAACACTAGGGCTCCTTACACCTCCTGCGGCTTTGTGGCAGCACGCTGGCTCCCAGTCAGTGAGGGAAGCATCTATGGTATCTATCTGCCTCCTATGGGGCACCAGTCCCAGTTATAACCCTCTTGTGAATTCTCTGTGATGTGGGCAGAATTAGCAGTAGAGGTTGAAATGCATAGAGTAGACAGCGTGGCCAGACATGGGCCAGTGCAATCTGACCTTAGACTGTCCAGCTCTGCCACGGAGCCACTGACCAAGAGGTCAACCTGTTCCCTGCCAAATTCAATTTAATTAAATCGTATTTTATTTGTATAGTGCTTTTAACAATAGCCACAACAGCAGAAAGTGGGCACAAGTGCAGAAACTTCAAGCAGAAATAGAGCATCAGGATGAATCAGCCAGATACAGAGGATGAGAAGAGCCACAGCCATAAACGTATAAGGATCAGGTACCGGTATCAGGAGGATTTGTAAGAAAAAGCTCTGCCCATGCTGTGTTCTTCCTTATTCTAGGTACTGATAAAGAGCCTGTACCTTTTTGACTGAAGCAGGACTATCATTATAGACCATAGGTTTTCTCAGGTATTGTGGGGTGATATCCCCTAATGACCATTTCTTTATAAGTCATTAGTAATGTCATTTTATAATCAATGCAAAATTTTACTGGGAGCTAACATACTGTAGATAAAATAGCAAACCAAACCTCTTGGTTCTAGTAAGGCTTGCTGCATTCTGGACTAACTGAGGCTTGTTTATACATCTACTGGAACATCCAGACAGCAAAGCTTTACAATAATGCAACCTAGAGGTAATAAAAGCCAGAGCTATTTTTTCTGCATCATATAATGACATTATTTCTTATCTTAGCAATGTCTCTGAGAGAAAAGGTTATCCCAGTAACATTATGTACATGATCTTCAAATGAGAGACTGAAAAGTAATCACACCAAAGTCTTTCACTGCTGCACATGATGTAACTAAAAGGCCATCAGGACTTACAAAATAATCAGAAAGTGTACTTCTAGCTGCCAGTGCCACTATTAGATGTAATTCTGTCTTGACTATGTTAAGGAGGTGGAATGTACTGAGCATTCAGTGTCTAATATACTGTACACATTCCTCAGCTTTATTAAGCTGGTGTGTGTCATCTGGCTTTGCTGAAACATACACGCAATTTGCAGTACCACCAGTTTAATTTGATGGAATTTATGTTCTGACATTCCAGTGGTCTGTTTTAGAGTGCAAGTATGATCTTGTGCCAAATATTTCATGGATCTGGGACACCACTTCTCAGTGCAAATACTACTTTCCTGGGTGAGTTGGGCTATCCTACCTCGTGCCACCCTGGTGATAGATGCAATCACTGTGTGTTTTGCAGGTCTTTTGTAGTCAGTTTGGTTACTTGTTGCATGAGCTGATGTAACAATTATACCAGCTACGCTGACAATCACTAAGATCCCAGAATCTGATAGATCAATAGACACAGGCATAATATATCACATGTTGACACAAACACACTGAACTCATGTAGTCACATTTACATTTATGGCATTTGGCAAACACCCTTATCCAGAGTGACTTACATTTATCTAATTTTTTATACAACTGAGCGGTTGAGGGTTAAGGGCCTTGCTCAAGGGCTCAGCAGTGGCAGCTTGGTGGTGCTGGGGATTGAACTCATGACCTTCTGATCGTCACCCATAACAAGTCAATGTAGCTCATACTGTATATGTGGAACAGGCCAGTTAGCACTTTCCTCTGAGTCTTCATCTGCCCTGTGATGTAGCATGAGCAGCCATTTGAAAAGATGCAGTGGCTGGCTTCAAATGTCATGGAGGATGTACATACTAGCCTTCGACCTGCCCAGTTGATAGCTGTTGCGTGATATGGGAGAGCTAGCTAGTAGGTGGGAACTGGCAATTGACCAGTGGGAAAAAAAATGGGGTTAAAAAAAATATGGCTAAAATTACTGAAATCTTAGTACCCTCTATTAAACAAAATAGTAATACTTTGCACTGCATTTTATAAAACCTTTTTAAATAATTGTAAAACCAGCAATTAAGCACTACAAACAATGGACCACATCTTCAACCAGCAGGAGTGCAGGCAGACACTCCCTGTCATGCTGGGTCATCTCACCTTTCACACTAATGAATGACTCAGAAGTTGATAAGAGGTTTCAACATCTTTTTAAACTACGTAATTTTTCAAATTAAATTACACTGCAAGAGTAACGACATTGCCTACATCAAATTAAAATGGCTCATACCGTATGTGTGAGTTGACTATCAATGTTCATCTAGAAGAGTCAACTCATTCATGAACGACTCATCACCAATGCAAGAACGTAGCTAAAGACTCTGTTAGAAAACCACACCTCTCACTGATTCTTTTTAAACATGTGCTAATGTTTTACAGCACATTTAGTAATGAAGGAATAGAGTACACACATACGTATCTACAAGTACTGTCGTTTGGGGAAACATTTGTTAATTGTATAATATGGGATAAATTAAAGATTTGCTCTTAACTATTAAGTTAAAAAAATATTAAGTGGAGGGTCACTGCCACAGGGTATCAGAAAGCTTACTGATCGTTTCTAACAATAAAAATAGAAACAGGGAGCAAATGGAAAGAACTGATCCTTGTCCAAACAAATTTGCAGTAAATCAGTGTTAATAAGTTAATAATTACACTTGTAACTGCACAGAGGACAAGTTAAGAAAGAGGCTAAGCCCTGGCAATTTCACTCTGATTGATAATGGGACTTGGATGTGTTTTGATTAGTCATTAAACTGATTCTTGGTTTATATGTGATGTTTTCAGGCAGAGCAGGATCTCTAAACCTCAGAAAGAAGAAGAGGGGGTCAACAAGAAGATAAACCCAAATTCTGTTATTAAAGATGGAAGAGGATCAAAAGAGCAACTGTCAACTTCTGGGCTGAACATTCTTGGACCGGAGGGGCCACTTACTTGCAGCACTGCTCCACAGGGACAGGACAGTAGAGCATCTACAGCACAGAAGCCCGCAGTGTTAGAGCTGGCATGCAGCACAGACAGCCTGACAGATAGACAGATACCAAGTATAAGTGTGGAAGAGGTATGTTGTATTCATATTTCTTCTATTTCTGTTATTTTGTTGCCTTCCATGCATAACGTAGTGTTATAATACCTGTGCATTGGTAGTCCGTTTGGGCGTAATCCAGATGTTCCAGTTCTTGCCCAATTGCTGTTTTTTTTGGGGCCAAAAAGTATTGTGCCTGCACTGCCATGAATGGAGTGGCACAACCTGGGGTGTGAATTTGAAATTTGCTGGCAGAGTAGTATTTTTAACCATGCTGTGCTCCAAAATTGCTCTTACATTACCACCTCTCGGGAACTTCTATTAGCACAAACCTATGGTCAAACTGTCTTCTGTCTTCAACTTAAGGTTTAAGAATTCTGTCCCATTTCTTACAACCTGGTATTGTGGACATAGGCTATTTCTATCACCCCCTTTCAGTGTAGGCTGTTACACCCAACTACCAGGGTGTGCTGTTAAGGGAAAATAATCAGTAGTATGGTATGATGCAGCCTGATGCACACCCTGAAGCATCTCAATCCTCATGCACCACAGAATTTTGCCAACATTTTAATAGACTCTCTTGTGGCGGAAAACCACAAGAACAGCTTTATCTCTGACTGTTACACAGCGCTGACACCCAGGTCTCATTCCATAAATGTTAAATTAGCGTCTCCTATCAGAAACCATTATACATTTTTTCTTTTTTAAATAACAACACATTTTTAAAACCGGTTATGTGCCATACAAGTCCCTGTGAACGAGCTGTTACTAAGAAATGATGATGCGTTAGAACTAGCACATTAATATAAACCTGTTAGTTGCAAGATGCAATGGACTGTATTATTTTTACAGACTGTATTATTTTTAAAGGGAATGAGAGGAATAAATTGGATTTGAAGTACAACACCTCTTGTTAATCTGTTCATTTTAACCCATAGTTAATCTATAATTATGTAGCACTTTTCCAGGATACTTCCTGTGTCAGTAAGCATAAAATACAAATATACTGTATGTCTGCCACACCAACACATTCCAGTGGCCCTAATTAAATGTATATAAAATATAAATCGTTCTGGAGACTAAAGTCAGCAATTGATTATTCGGTTCTGTTTATTCTAGTATACAGTGTTTTGTCAGTCTAGCTGTATTGATGTACCCTAAAACCGGTGGTCACTGACTGCTTCTGTCTTTCTCTCTTCTTCTTGTTTCTTGCCGTCTCTCAGATATTTGACATTATGCCAATTTATGGAGTTCTGCAGCCTGGTGAGATTCAGCACGTGACATTTTCATTCTTTGGCCATGCTGACATTAGTGCTCAAGTGCTGGCAGTGTGTGTGGTGGAGGAAGGCCCAACATATGAGATTGCCCTCAAAGGAGAGGCTTCACTGATTACCTACACCTTGGACACAACTGAGATCAACTTTGGTCCTCAGGTAGATATCTTTTATAATGTGTGAGTGCTTTGTAATGTTATATGTGGTAAACAAGTCAAGGTACTTTACGTTTTTTTTTTTCTTTTTAAGTTATTTGACCAGGTGGCAGAAGCAGAGATCATTTTGAGAAACACAGGAAAGGTGGGCTTTGACTTCAGTTTTCTCCTGGAAGATCAGCACGTGTCCCCTAAAGACATCTTACCTGGACAACCCCTTGTTATTCCCAGCATAGTGAGATGCTGCATTCTATCACGATAATGTTGATATCAGAAAATGTTCTACCATATATAGTAACTGTACTTGACTGGAAGTCTAGCATCACTTTTAAAGTGGTTTTAACATTGCAGACACTGTATTAATTGTTAGATTCTTGTAGAAAAATTGTTTGATTCAGACCCTGTCCATGTCATTTGTGGCAAAAATTGACAGTGTGAGAGTGCTATAAATCAAAGACGTGTATGTGTCCTAACATCCTGTATTGTATATTACGATTTGAATTAATATATAATACCTGCTTGTGTGTTTTGGCATATCTTGTCTGAAGGGCCACATAAGGGCGAATGAGGAGCTGAGAGCTTCTGTGTACTACCTTCCTGGAATCCCAGAAGTTTTTAAGAAGATATTCCAACTACAGGTGGCCTTCTTTGAGCCAGAAAGCATTACAATGAGGGGAGAGGGCATCTTTCCGAGAGTGTGCCTGGACCTGCCCAGAGACCTAAGTAAGAGCTCACTGAATATAATGCACATAAATATTCCTTTAAAGATACCTTATCCTATAATATCTTGTATTTTATCTTTTTTTCCTGAAGTCAACTTATGACATTTGTGTGGCTTTATGTACGCAGTCATAACTCATTTTTACACGATCAGTTTCTAGCCTCTCTTTATTCCGCAGAATTTAACAGTCTGAGATTGTTACAGTGTGGTTAAGACTGCTAAATGTAAAGAATCTCTTTTGACATTTTCTATTGACTTTTTAAAAAATAAACTAAATCTGAATGGTGATTATGACATTACTGACTTAATGACAAGCTATAAAATAAGGAAATGGTTAGCAAGGCAGTTAGCACATTGACAACGGTGCATACTTTGTTAGGTAAAACTGCCTCATAATCAGTGTCCATACTGAACAGTCATGAATAGATAACATATTCAAATGAAAGAACACTACTTATAGGGTGCATGTCTGCTGTCCAATATAGTTGGAATTGCCCCATCCTTCAGCACTAACCTTTTAATGTAGCCTACCCTGTGTTTGAAGTGTTCTCATTCAGAACTTAGTACACACTGAAAAGGGGTGAACATTTTTAAAATTTGACTGAAATGCTCAGGAATATGGGAAAAATAAACTCTTTTTGAATGTTTGGACTCTTTTAGAAGCTTATGTAGAAATACATGCATTTTCAGCACAACATTAACTATGTGGCTAACATGGGCAGGCATATTAAACATATCCATTTCTGTGATGTCAACAAAACAAAGAATTTAATTAAATAGTGGTGTGATATGGGTCCTTTAAAGTTGTGAATATATAATGTTATTGAGTATTAATATGTTACTGAGTATGTTATGAGTTTGTTTATTTATTTAATTACTATTTCCATGGAGCAAGTTGCTAGGTTTAAATACCTAAAGTAGTATCTTATACTTAATAGTAGCAACTTTGAAGAATCTTGTAGAATAAAGCTACATTGTTAATTTAAAAAAATATATATGTTTATCCTCATCTCTCAGTTACAGCCATCCCAGAAACCAGCCTCATTTGCCTTTTTGTTTTGTTGATTGTGAGCCAGTCTAAAATCACCCACAGTGGTGCTATTAATCACATATATCTGACCCAGCAGAAGTCCACAGACTTGCGGAAGTTTCCCATTGATCAAAGCCATCTTGGACCAGCCAGGAAATTAATGAAATGGTGTGATTAATCTGTGGAACATGCCTGTAAGTTAAGCTTACAGGAACCAATGACCCAGGGAAATGTCAGTAAATGTTGGTTTGGTAAACGAAATAATTCAAAAACTCGACGAGGTATTGATTCAAGTTTAGGTAAAAACATTATTGGTTGAACTTGTCACTTTACTTTACATTTTAATTACTTTATATTTTGCCATTTTAAAATGGTGGGGAATGAGATGTGGTCTGCACATGAAATGGAAGGGCTTCTAGATATATGAAGTGAAGAAAGCAAGTACAACACAATTGACTACAACAGTAGCAAGATAATTATTTTTTATATAGGTATTAGCAAGAAGCTTTGACTGAAAGAATTCACAAAACCCTTTTTTCCAAGTGTCAAGCAAGTAAAGAAATACCATTTAAATAAATAACACAATTAAATAAATATTAACTGTAACAATAAATGAAAGTACTTACTGTCTCCCATTCTGCAAAGATTCTGTATATAGCAGAAGTGTAAAAGAGTGTAAAAGTGAGCAGTCGTTCCATAGTCCAGAACTTCTATAGAACATGGATATGGTGGCCTTTGAGGGCAAAAGTTGTTTTTGTTGTTTAAGTTGAAGGGAAAATAAGGTTAATTTTTTTTTTCTTTTGGCACAAAGGGTAGTGTTGCCGCCTCACGGCTTGGGTTACTGTATGTGTGGCATTCTCTGTTTTTGTGTTTTTTTTTTCTGGGTTATCTACTGGCTACTATAAATTGCCCCAGTTGTTAATGAGTATGTGCATGGGTGCTGGATTGGCACCACATTCCAGGGTGTATTCCTGCCTCATTAGATTAGATTAGATTCAACTTTATCGTCATTGTGCAGAGTACAAGTACAGAGCCAGTGAAATGCAGCTTTTCCCATATCCCAGTTTGCTAGGAAGCTTTGGTCAGAGCACAGGGTCAGCCATGATAGGGCACCCCCTGGAGCAGATGTGGTTAAGGGCCTTGCTCAAGTGCCCCACAGCAGCAGCTTGACAGTGAAGGGGCTTGAACCCCTGACCTTCCGATCAGTAACCCAGAGCCTTAACTGTTCAGCCACCACTGCACATGTTCAGCTCATGCCCAGTGTCCCAGTATAGGGAATCCATTGAAGTCTGGTAAAGCTGGGCCTATCCACTCATTCTAAATTGGCTTTTATAATTTAAAGAATACAGTGGGAAAAGTATCCCACCGTTATGGGGATGAAATTACAGCTATTCCTTGGAGACAGTAGCAATGTAGATAGGCTTTACAGTATTACAGCTGAGGGAATGATGACATGGTCAGCCTGGAGGAACTGGGGATAGTATAGGGGGTTGTGATTAGAATTTCACCCCCAACCTAATTCCTAATATGATGTGTTTTTCAATAGATGCCAAAAGCTTATATAAATCAATTAGTTAGGCTTTTATAGCCCTAATTTTGTGTCTTTTTGTAGATGAAGAACAATATCGTTCAGTGCTGAAGGAGGCAAAGGAGGCAGTTGAGAGTGAACCTCAAAGAGAGGACATGCTAAGCAGACCTGGTACAGGGTTTGGAGAACTGTGTGAAGAGGACTACGTTCCCACAGTAAGTGCACCTCTGAACACCGGAGATCAAGTTCACAGTCCAGTTCTTTTCACAGATTATTGATTATACCTGAATGATCCTGCAGCTTTATGTGTCTTACTGATTTACTGAACTACCACTAACAAGGGCATTTGTTGTTTTGTATGGTCAAAAATGTCAATTATTATAGACTTGTGTATTGCATGTAATTTTGCTTCTTTTGAAATTGCCTGATATATATATATATATATATATATATATATATATATATATATATATATATATATATATATATATATATATATATACACACACACAAACCATCCACTTTATTAGGAACACCTGTACACTTGTATATTTTCATGCAATTATTCAATCAGTCAATCAAATATCATCAGCACAATGCTTATAATCATACAGATACAGGTCAAAAACTTCATTTAATGTTCACATCAAACATCAGAATCAGGAAACTGTGATCTCAATGACTATGGCCATGGCATGGTTGTTAGAGCCAGTCAGACTGATTAGGGATTGCACCACATCAGGTTCCACTCCTGTCAGCTAAGAACAGGAATCTCTGAAAGTGGGCTGTTGAAGATTGCAAAAAGACCGGACAAGGTTTTTCCAGCCTTAAACTGTCCATTTTCATTGAGCCTTAACTGAATTTTGACCTGTATCTGTATGATTTTATGCATTGCACTGCTGCCACATGTTTGGCTGATTGGATAATAGCACGAATATGCTAATAAAGTGGACAATGACTCTATATACAGCTCTTTTTGCTCTTATTTATAAGGGCCTAAATAACAATTGTGCAGTCCTCACCAATTTCTAAAAACAAAAAATAACCTCAGGTGACAACAAGAACACACATTAGATTTCAATATGTTGTCATTTTTTTTCCATAAAGTAAACCAACAATCAGAAACCGGGTGGGAAAAAATAAGTATGCTCTGTAATTTAGTAACATGTAGAACCACCTTTAGCAGCAGTAACTTGAAATAAATGTTTTCTGTAGGAATTTATCGGTTTCTTACATTGTTTAAGACATTTTGGTCCACTCATATTTACACCATTGCTTCAGTTCATTGATGTTTGAGGGCATTTGTGTATGCACAGCCTTCTTAAGATGCCACCACAGCATCTCAGTGGGATTGAGGTCTGGACATTCCATTACCTTGATCTTTTTTCTTCCTGAGCCATTGAGATGTCGATTTGCTGGTGCAATTGGGATCATTACCCTGTTTTGGCCCAGCTTAAGCTGCTGGACTGATGGCCTCATATTTGTCTCAAGAATAGTCTGGTATAAAGTGGAGTTCATCATTGACTCAATGACTGCAAGTTTCCCAGGTCCTGTGGCTGCAAAAGAAGCCCGATCACCCCTCCACCACCATACCTGAAAGTTGGTATGAGGTGTTTGTTGTGATATGCTTTGTTTGGTTTTCACCAAACATTGCACTGTGCATGATGACACATCTCTTGTGGTTTGTTCAAACGCAATTTTGCAAACCAAAGTCATGCTGCCATATTCTTTTTTTATGCCATGAACATAAACATTTAATGTGCTTATAGAGACCGGTAGCTCACATGATGTAGCTCCTTTTCTTTATATTTCTGAGCATTAAATGGTCTGACCTTGGACTGAATTTGCTGGGACGTCCACTCCTGGGAAGATTGTCAACTGTCTTGAAGGCTCTCCATTTGTGAACAGTCCTTCTCACTATAGAATGGTGAATTTCAAATTGTTCGGTGATGGCCTTATAACCCTTCCCAGATTGATGAGCAGCAACAAATGCTTCTCAAGGTCATTGGCATGATGTAGACACACATCTGAGTCCTCCAGAACACCAAACTGCCAAAAGTTCTGCTTTTATAGAGGTAGTCACACTTCTTGATGATTAACTAACCTTGTGCTTTGCATTAGTAACAATGGTTACTAATTACTCTCTTAATGATTATGGAAGTAGGAAGTCTGTACTTATTTTTCTCCCACCTGGCTTCTGAATGTTGTTTTACTTTTTTGAGAAAAAAATTACTGCATATTGAAATCTGTTGTGTATTTTTGTTGTCAAGGTTGAGGTCGTTATTTCAATTGTTATTTAGGACCTGATAAATAAAAACCTAGAATTGAAGAAGGGTGTACTTTCTTTTTCCCATGACTGTATATTTTTTGTGCATATGTGCAGTATGATGCTCTGCTGCAGATGGAAGTTGAGAGGCTCCTAGTCAAAGAAAACTCTATAGCCGCTGAGAAATCCCAAAGAGAGTCTGTGCAAAGTGAAACACCAGGATCCATTTCTAGCATGTGGCGCAAAAAGCTCAGCAGGTAACTTTGCGCAATAAAATTATTAAAGATCCTTGCTTTCATTAAAGAGAATCATGTTTTTGTAATATACCATCCTGACAGGTTTATTTTGCCTGAGTACATTCTGGACTTTGGTTATGTGATTCAAGGCACTGTCTCTACTCACATTGTCAAAGTGACAAACACTGGGCCTCTCCCAGTGTCCTTCAGAGCTGAACGACGTTCTCTGGCAGGCACAGGTTGGTTTATGCAACTTGCAATAGCTTTTGGGTGTACTCTCTCAGAAACTGAGCCTTTTTGTGGAATTTATACAACAAGGCATACAGAAAGGAGTTCATTTCTTTTCCAGGATTTAGCACGGAGTTGGACAGGGTGAAGAATCTACCCTACTGTGAGACAGAGACATTTGAGGTGAAGTTTGATCCACGAGGAGCAAATCTAGAGCTTGGAGAGATGAGCGCTGTCTTGCCTGTACAGGTAGGTTTGCCAGGCATTGCTATGTAGTGGTGAACAAACGTAATCCATGGATTTCAAGAGATTTACTTGTCATGACTTCACTGCTATACACAAAATCAAGTGTATTACGAATGTTATTGGTGTTATTTATTAAATTCCAGTGAGGTGCTTTTTAGATACTCTTATGAAGGAATACTCAGTTTCTAGCTTTTCCTGCTACAAAATAGCTAACTTTGATGAAACTGGAAGAATATAATCCTGGAAGGCTCAGCATAGCATCTAGCTCAGGTTTTTTTTTTTAAATCTTCAGGTAGGTATATGTATATCAGAAAAAATGTAACAATATATCAGTATGAAGGACCTATTATTCTTTGAGACTCTAGAAGAGCCTTAAGCCTTCTTCAATTACTATCATAGTCCTGCATAGTTTGTGGTGGGATATTGAACCATTCTTCCAGAAGAAAACCTTTTGAGAGATGAAGGACGGAATTTCCCCGGAATTTCCCCTCAAGTTTCAATGATGTCTAAATCTAGTGATTGGGGAGACCATGGAAGGAGCTGCCTTCTTCTTAGTATTCACCACACTACTCTTGAATATACAGAAAATATGTAATGGGGTATTAACATCCTAGAATGTGGGAACCTCATCAGTATACCTGTGTCAGGTGGCAGAGATGGCAGCAGTTGCAGGTTAGAATGCTTTATTGAAAAGCTGGAAAACAAGTCCAAAACATTAGGCAAGATCGTAGTCACAAAACATGCAAGGGTCAGATGATGTCAGGCAAGGCACGAGAATCGAAGACCAGAAAACCAGATCAAAAATCAGAATAACAATATTTTTGGACACTTTGCAGAGAACTGTGGGTGTGAGTGAGTACATATGCAGTGTTCGTGATCGAGTCCAGTTGGGACACATGACAGAGCTCGTGTGTGTTGGGTATTGTAGTCCATGGTGGCCATTTCTGTAGGCCGCAAAGCAGGTTGGGAGTTGTGGTTCACGGCAGCCATCCTTGTAGGCTGCGATGCATTTTGGGGATTGTAGCATGACACCGATTCCAGCTTTGATGTGACTACCTGGTCCTGTGAAATTCTTTCGTATTTGTTGGCTATTATACGAACATGCAAAGCAATCACTACAGCTAATGATTTTCATGAAATGGCTGCCTATACCTACCATTATGGATCCCCCATTGCACCTAACAGTTGGCCACATGAGCAGATATTTGGGGGTTTATGGCATTCTTTGGCTTCTTCCAAATATCAGTCTATCTGCATGTAGGACATATGGTGAGAATTGACTCATCAATCTATATTACATACTTTATATTACTCATCAGGAGTCTAGGGTTTTGTACTCTTTATACCAAGTTATGCGTCTTCCCATAGGGGTCTTTGATATAGATTTCACTGCCATTAGTCTGTCTATCCTTGTCAGTATGCTTCAACTTGTAATCACTGTTTCTAGTTGCTGGTGCTATTTGTCCTTATTTGACAACCACCACCATGAGGCATGACAGCGTTCCCCTTGAAATATTAGATAATTTGCCATTGTTTTGTGCCTGATGGAAAGGAGAACTCCTTCATCTTTATGGTATGATGAAATGATCAGCCAGTCTCCTCTTGGTTTCTCTGATGTATAGCTGATTACATTTCAATAAACTCCTAAACTCCTGCAGTGTTGCATGATGAGTGGTGAGTTATAAAAACGGATTCTTTAGAGCCTGTGATTTTAGTGTGTTAATAAAATTTGCAAATGGAACATCTTGAATGGTTGCATGCAGAAGTACCTATATACTATAGGTATAGAAGTACTATACCTATAGTAATTATTATTAGGATGGTGATTTAATTTACTCCTGACAAGCAAAAACCACCACCAAAAGGAGGCCCCTGCTAAGCCCATTATTCAGTCTTTACCTAAATTTATTAAACACTTATGTAAACCAATGTAGTATCTTGTTTTTGCAGGTCTTTTTGTGGTATATACTGGGCTGTAAATGGTGACTTGCAGGCATTGTGCTGCTGTAATCATGTTTTAGTTGCTACTGTACTGCTGTTTGTCTCCTGGCAGCAACATAATGTACACTCATGGGGAAAAGAAAGACACTGTAGCTGCCCTTTGGCATCCATAAATGGGACACAGAGAGTTTCTGACGGGTGCTTCTTTCTTTATTTCGCTCGTGAAGAGCGCCATTAAGCTTTAGCTTGCGTAGCACCGTGAAACTACACAAAGAAACAACAAAACCAATAAATATAACTCATATACAGAAAAATACGATAAATAAAGTTCACATTTACAGAGAAACAGATGAAAAATAAGCGATGAAATGAATAAAGACAGTTTGAAACAACTAATTAACAAGCAGAGCTCACGATTAGCATATACATACAAACGAGCTCGTATGACTTTGAAATTAACTACGAAACGTAACATACGCCAATTTCACATACCTCGCTCCGCTTTACCAAAGGGTACTAGGTTTAAATTGAGCAGAATCAAGGTACTGTTCACCATAAAACTCAAATTTATCTTCATGCACTGTGGAGGAACATGAATCTTCACTCTTCTCTCTGCTGATCTGACTACTTTGCGTTACCCCCCCACTGCGTAAAGCATGTAACATGCTCATTACAAATTTAAAGTGACACGACCATTTTGCGGTCATTTACAGACACCCTCCTTCAATTCTATGTTTTTATTTATCGCGCCTAAATAACAATTGGGTGGGCTTCACCAACTTCTGTAAACAAACAAATAACCTCAGGTGACAACACACAACACAACAGATTTCAATATGTAGTCATTTTCTTCCCAAAAAGTAAAACAATATTCAGAAACCAGAGGGAAAATATAAGTATACCCTTCCTAGTTCCACAATCATTAAGAGAGTAATTACCAGCAAGATGCTACTAAAGAAATGCACAAGACCTCAACCCCATTGAGATGCTGTGAGAGCTTACATAAACGAATGCCCTCAAACAGCAATGAACTGAAAAAATGTTTTAAAGAAGAGTGGGTCAAGTTTCTCCAAAATTATGCGAGAAACTCCTACATAAAAAGTTTACTTCAAGTTATTGTTACGAAAGATGGTTCTACATCTACTGAATTATAGGGTGTACTTATTTTTTTTCCCGCCTGGTTTCTGAATGTTGTTTTACTTTTTTGAGAAAAAATGACTGCATATCTTCTAAATGTTGGTTTACTTTTTGGAAAAAATGACTACATATTGAAACCTGTTGTATTTGTTTGTTGTCACCTGAGGTTATTTGTTTTTTAGAGAAGTTGGTGAGGACCACACAATTGGTATTTAGGCACTGATAACTAAAAACATAGAATTGAAGAAGGGCGTACTTTCTTTTTCCCATGACTGTATGTTGGGGGACATTTTCAAAATGTCACTTAAAGACTTACAGAGTCATGGACCAGCCCTGACAATGGGTTGGGAATTGTCATCTAGCTAACAATATTAATAAAAAAACAACACATTATATATTGTGCTTTTATTTTATTATAGCTTTATAATGCTTTCCTGCATTCTAAGACTTGCTAGCATTCTTAAATGTAATGACTCCTTTAATACCTTGCTTTTTTGTAATGTGTAGGTGTTGGGGGGTCCTACAGTTCAGGTCCGTCTATCTGCGGTGGTCATGATGCCCTCCTTGACCGCCTCCACTAACATGTTACAGTTTGATAGTGTTCACTGTGGCATGTGCAAAGTAGCTACAGTGCAGCTGCACAACCCTGAGCCAGTGCCCTGCAAGTGGAGCATCAAAAAGGAGGAGCAGCCCAAGAAGAACGTAAAGGTACTTTGGCTATGGCTCATGTAGTGTGTACATGTTTGTGTACAATCTGCAAGTTGCCCTGGATAAGGTCATTTGTTAAATGCTGCTAATGTAAATAATATTGGGGCAAATTATTACACACACACACACACTCAAAGGAGAGCTCCATTTGTGATGTGTATATATATATATATATATACACTGCCCTCCAAAAGTTTGGAAACGCCTGAACAAAATAGGGTTTTTGGGCAATATCAGCATAAATCCTCTTTAGTTAGTGACCATTTTGCATTGATAATAAGGAACAACACTAGGCATCCGAGCAGTCAGTTTATTCAAACATTGACTTGATATATTACTCCAAGCCTCCTGGAGGATTGCCCAAAGATGATTCAC
>CM040980.1:14090262-14128391 GCA_022985145.1 Pangasius djambal
TGTGTGTGTGTGTGTGTGTGTGTGTGTGTGTGTGTGTGTGGATGTATGCTTTGGGTCATTGTTGTGCTGAAAGGTGGAATTCCTTTTCACCTTCATCTTCCACAGACACCTGGTTTTGTACTAAAATCGACTAGTATTTGTAGCTATTCCTGATTCCCTCCACCTTGATAAAAGCCCCAGTTCTGGCTGAAGAAAAGCAGCCGTCAAGCATGATGCTGCCACCACCATGCTTCACCATGGCTATGGTGTTCTTTTGGTGATGCGCTTTTTTTGCATCAAATATACCTCTTGGATTTCATCAGACCATAACACATTTTGCCACATGGTTTGATGTGATTTAGTTAAGCTTGGATTCCGTCTAGCCACCCTACCCCATAGTCCAGAAATGTGAAGAATATGAGAGATTGTTATCACATGCAGAGAGTAATCAGTACTTGTCAGATATTCCTGCATCTCCTTTAATGTTGCCATAGATGTCTTGACAGCCTCCCTGGTAAGTTTTTTTCTTGTCCTTTTATAAATTTTGGAGGGACATCCTATCCTTGGTGATATCACTATGGTGCTCCATTTTCTCCACTTATTAATGATGGCCTTTATGGTGTTCCATGGTACATTTAATGTTCTGGAAATTCTTTTATACCCCTCTCCTGATCGATATCTTTCAACAAAGGGAGATACCGTGCATGCTTTATAAGCTATTTGTGGTCCGTGGCTTCAGCAGTCGGATGAAACCAAGAAGATGTGAAGAAAATCCTACAGAAACAGCTGATCTTTATTCCGGGTTAATCAGAATAACTTCATTGATGACAGCTTTATTATAATTGCACCAGATTCCAGGTGAAATGTACCAGATGTAAATCTGAGAAAGCTGTGTTTCAGTGCTGTTCCAATAAAGTACTGAGGACAGTAATCTTTAAAAAAATAAATAAATAAAACTAACCACATCAATATGTTTTGTTTTCTTGGTTGTGTGTTAAGACTGAGAAGCACATCTCATTTCACCTGAGACAGCAGGCTCGTTTAGAGAAGCTGACTTCTCCACTTATCTTTGAGACGTTGCCATCCAGTGGTATGCTGTATCCTGGTGATAGAGTCAACATCCAGGCCAAATTCAGTCCAGCTGAAGGGGTAAGAATTACTAGCTGTTGGTGTTTGATCCAGGGACCAGAATTTTTCTTCTCCGTTTGATTTGGATCTAAAGTAGAGAAGCAGGACTTGTGCTCCCCAAACTTTTTAATAAAACCTAAGGCTGGTAGTGCTCATCCTTCGCCCTTGCCAGGGCTAAGCAATAAAAAGGTGATGGGTTCTCAAACACTCATGTGCATACACATTTATGTCTAGCGACATCAGGAGTAACAGGCACAGACATCACACACACACACACACACACACACACACATTCTACTTATCTATGGTTTAGATATGTAATTAGATTAGAGTTTAGCTAAGGTTTTAGAGAATACTGTGACAGCAAAGAGGTCTAAATTATGCGACAGTGGGTATAAACTAGAACAAGAGTGGAAGGTTATATCTTTCTAAATGATAAAACATGAGCCACAGCACAGCCCTAAAACATCAGTGATCCACCACCATATTTTACAGCGACTATTAGGTTCTTTTCATTGTATGCAGACTACATGCATATGGCCAAAATGGCATATTCATTACCTGACAGGTCAATAGCCTCTGTCTTTTGTGTTGAAAGCTCTTTCTCCACAGTGATAAACAGGGATTTTACATGTGTTCAACCTCATGTAACAATTGTTAACAATTTAAAAAGTATATATGTTTTTAAATGGCAGTTTATTTACATTTATTGTAGACACTCTTTAGTAAAGTCAGTAATTTTGCTACATATATTTTTGAGAGAAAAACAAGTTTTTGTTAGAGGAAGGGTAAGAAGAACTTGAGTAGGTGGAAAATTTGAATGATTGTGTGTAATGTTTACTTATGTAATCATTTCAACTCATTCTTTTGATGAGTGCCAATAATTCTGGAGGCGACTGTATGTTTTTTGCAGAGAATGTACAGAGAGAGGCTGGTGATATCAGTGGCTCAGAGCACCCAGCGGATACTACTGTTAGTCCAGGGTCAGGGATTAGAGCCACAGCTGGAGTTTTCCACCTCAGAAATCGAGCTGGGGCCTGTGCTGCCCTACAGCAATGGAGAGGTGGTTGAGATGCTGGTCTGCAACCCCTGCCCTTTCCCCATTGAGTTCTACTCCCTGGACTTTGACAAGCAGTACCTGGAGGAAGAGAAGGTGAGTCTTCTCTATACCCTTTTTGAACAGCAAGTCTGCCTGGGCATTAAGAAAAAATTGACTTTTAAAGCACCTCATCAAAAATTCTTAAGAATGAAAAAAATAGGTCAGGCCGACTGGGCTCTCCTAGTGTGTTTAGGTTCAAGGAGTGATTAAAGGAGTGATTAAAGATCCATCATCTTCAGTTGATCAGAGTTTAGGCTTTGACTCTTATTACAGTATATGTAAATCTTTAATCTGTAATATTTCTCATTAGCTGAGATTGTGATGAATAGGCAGTTATAGGCCCCTGAGTGATACATAGTGATTCTTAAGAGCAAACCAGAATTTGTCTTCTAAAATATCTGAAGTGTTCATGAAAACATTCCTTTTTTTTCACCGCATACTATCACATCAGATGCCTTTCCAAGCCAACAGAAGACCACTGCGGTTATAGACAATTAGGATGGATAATTGGTCAGAAGAACACTGTCTTTGCAGTGCCCATTTCATCTTAGCTAAGTAGGTTACTTTCATATCAGTGAAGTTGGCTTGGAACTAGGACTTTAACAGGCTTAGCTTGCTAGTCTTTTAACATGCCTAACTTATACCACCACGCTGGAGGTTATGTTCTTACTGAGGAGTTGCCTGTAATGGATGCATTTGGCTAGCTAACATTGTTCAGCTAACAAATGAGTTTATGGCATTTGGTTGGGTAGCACCTCAGCTTTCAGTGCCACAACGTCCTTGATACTGTCATCATAAAATATTCTCCAATATCCAAACTCATAAACCACACACTCTGTATCCTGATCTTTACAAATACTTGACTATGTCAATTTATTGAACCAGTCAGCTCTCGGCTCTTTTCTGTATTATATAAACTTAATCCATCCGTCTCCCCAGATCCTGCGGTTGATGAAAGGATATGATGCACATAATATATTGCTGCTGCCCCCTCGAGCCCCGGGCGAGCTTCTGCCTGCTGAGCTCTTGGACTACTACCAAGAGCACAGGTCCCGGAATCCTGAACCAGGTATTATTTCCTCTTTCGCTTCCATTAAAGGATAGTTTTATTTTTAAAAAAAACTAAGCTTGCAATGTTTGAGACTAATTAGCCCGGTCTTATTTGCTTAAACGTGTTTTCCCAAATCACATATTATTAATAGTGTCTGTGATTTTTTTTTTTTTTTTGGAGACAGCTGCACAATACTGATCATGTCTTTTTGCATTTATCTTTGATCCTGAGTGGTACTATGCAATAGGTTAATCAGGTTTCGTTTGACCATTGAAAGCACCAAAGTATGCCCTGATTACATTTGCAGTGACCGAAAATACATACTGAAATCTAAAATCTAGTCTTTAGTCAAAGAGACATCCAGCTGTGCAGTCAGTCCCCGCAGTAACACTGATTTGTGAAATAAATTGGTTGATCTGTGGTTTTCAAAATCACATATTCTATGTAACAGATGGTATAATCAGCAGAAACGTTATAATTTAAGGTGTAGATTCTTGACTTGACTGTTTTTGTAAAACTGAGCCACACTGGATTTCCTTGGTGTACTGATAAAATGTATACAACTCACTTGTGATATATTGCTGTTTTTTGACAAACTTTTTGCAAAAGTACTGACTCATGCTGACAGAGGCTGTTAGATTTATGAACGAACTCAGTCAGAGATTGTATACTATATATCATGCTGTATTAAAAAGATTGTTCTTTACTGGAAGAAGCTTTCAAGGTTATTCCAAACCTGGGCAACATCCACATGTCCCTTGTGCTTTAGCATCCAACACTGGCTCTCGTAAAGATGCCGAGTCTTCTGATGCCAGGGAGAAGGAGAAGAGTGCAGGGCGAGTGGATAACTTATCAAATGCTCCAGCTGAAGAGAGCCCTCTGGAGGGGGGTGAGGCAGATGCCACATCTATACTATCCAAATATGGGACATCCATGGGTGCAGGTATGTTAATGAAAAATGTGCCTTTCAATTAAGTTCATGACTTAATGCTCAATACTGGAGTATTTTTTAAAAAAAAAGTTTGAATAGATCAGGTACGTTAAACAAATGACAGTGAATGATGATGCTGTGTTTTCCTTACAGGTGTGGTCAAAGACAACATCAGGACCAGCAGGATGGGTGATCTGGAGCTGAACCCTGTTTCTAGAGCGATTGCTCACTACATGGGCATTGATTTGTCACAAGCAGGCCAAGCTGTTCACAATTGCAGAGGCATTGCCATTGTAGTGCATGGCGCTCCGCTCTCAGGTAGGCTGCTAATATCCGAACCTGTTGGTTAAATAATAACACATCAAAGACACTTTCAAACCACACTCCGTGCAATAATAAAAATGCTATTTAATAATCATGGCACTACTTCATTTTTAGAGAAAGCAACATACAACACAGATAGCATTATTAATAGTCCACAATTAAATTAGATATATACTGTATTTTAATCTAAGTAAGTAGTGTGATACGACTGTTCAAAGGCTTTTGTATGTCACTTTATTGATATACAACCCTTGCAGTGTACTATAAGTTCATGCCTGCAAGTCTATAGCGTGGATCTAGCTTTATGTTTCCATGGTCCTTGGTTTTGCCTTTGCTACTGGTAGGATGTTGTGTGTATACGTAGGTAAGACAGCTTTGGCAGTGAGCTTGGCGAGGTACTACGGTGCTGCGTGTCTGAACATAGACTCAGTGGTGCAAGACGCTGTGTCATCTGGAACCAGCACTGCAAGCAAGCAGGCCAGAGAGCTGTTTGGAGCTGCCATGGCATCTGTGCCAGGCACAGCAGAACATACTGGTGAATATACATGTTCCTGAATTCTTTTCTACCTTTTTCCACCTTCTATTTGTAAATGTAGTAGATTAGAACTAAAGTAAGTACATTTAGCAACTTTAGTTTTGTGAGTAGATTCATTTTCTGTATATTTGTGTGTGTGTGTGTGTTTTTAGCCCCAGCTATGTTAGATGTGATGACTGAGGCTAGTCAGGCTGTAGGCATTCTCAGTGTTGAGGCATTAGCCAAGCACACTGCTGAGGGTGTTCAGGACGCTGACTCCAAAGCCCCCACATCCACTATCTCAACAAACAACAAGACCAGCACCATGGGAGCAAAGAAAAACGATGGCTCCAATCCCACTGCTTCAATGGTAATCTCCTTCAAGCAGTTATTCACAGTACATAATACACACACCTATATAAACCCTCACTGATTTGAACTGCTGAACTAAACTAAGTTTTTACTGAATAGCTACACTGATTTAAAGAACATGTGCTGGGAATACCATTGGACAAGGAATTAATTCTTTGTGTTTGACACATTTGAAACTTTATTAATATTACTAATTAGAAACAATCTCAAATTACTTTTCGTGTTATGAATTTCTCTCCTTTTGTGCTCATTCTACCGCTCTATACTCCTCTCCTCCTTTCAATCCCCATTTTTACACCTTTTTTCTTGTCGGACAAAGAATATTAACCATAGCCATAATTAGTTTGAATGCTTTTTAAATGCTTTGCTAAGAAACCTAACAAATTACATTCAATTTGGATGCTATTGTGTTCAGAAATATAAAATAGCACATTGTAATTTAGCCTACATTTTTCTTGCCCATACTCTTTATACTTTATAAATACCTTCTTGCAATCAGTCAAAAAAGGAGAGCGTAGAACCTATATTTAAACTTCTTGCATGTAATTACAATTACATATAGAGGTGCTAATGAGGGTGAGACTAGACACAGGTGAGGGTGATTAGGACATGTGACATGCTGGGGCTGCTGGGAAGTGTAGTTCAGTAATATAGTAACATGGCTAAATCATATTGTATTGAATAAATAAAAATATTGAAATACTGATTTTTTTTTTAATACATTGGACTGTACAGGAAGACTGATGCATACCCCTAGTAACCTAGTTTTTATACAGTGTCTGTGTGAATTAGATTGGAAGTGAGGTGAGTACAGTTAGAGTTTATTGGTTGTGTGCAGGCTGGTCCGACTGACAGGCTCCCTAGTGAGAGTGTGAGTCAGGTGGGAGAGCTGGGAGGCATGAACAGTTTACTGCCTGATGATCTCCTGGTAGAGATACTGTCAGAGAGACTACAGGTAACAACCACCACAATGTTTATGGCCACTATAAACCCACCCACAACATGATTTGACTACATACTTTGTGTTCTGCATTCCTTTTCAATGATATGTTTCTTTATTATTGCACAAAAAGCTTCCTTGCTTTGATGTATGCCACTCATGCATTTCCAATGTGCTCTAGCTTAGCGACTGCAACCGAGGCGTCGTGATTGACGGCTTGGAGACACCGTACTGCCGCTTTCCAAGCACTGCGCTCCATGTCATCATCAAAGCCTTCAGCAACCGCCAGCACATCTATGTTATCAACCTCACTGACAGCTACTTTGAATTCAAATCCAGAGAGAGGGCTCAGCTGGAAATGACAGGTAATGGTGGAGAAAAAAAGGGAACAAGAGAGAAGAAGATATTGACAGGATGGAAAGAGAGAAGGAATTTAAGGAAATATTGTGGAAAAGAGAGGAGTATGTTATACTATTGTATAGAAAACAATCTATAGGTTACATATTTCCTTAGGAGCATTTATGTTAATGAGCACATTCATGAGCTGAATTAGACAGATTAATAAAGCAGTAAATTGATGAGTGCAGTTGACAAAACCTGTTTGTATGTGATCAGAGGCCTTACAAAGGGAACAGGCAGAAAGAGAAAAGCTGCCTGTGCAGGAGATGGATGAGGATGGGTATGACGCTCTATGTGAGGAAGAGAAAGCATATGCAGACCTTCAGCATTTGGAGATGCTAAAGGAACACATATACAGGTAATCTTCATCTCCATGGCACTAAAAATGTAAATAAGTCGTACATTTTAAGCACTGGGTGAGTGAAATGGTTTTAGGTTTATAACTGAATCTGGGAAACTGGGTTGTCATAAGTGAAGTAATAATAATGGTGTAAAATTTTATTTGATTATGGAATTGCTGTAGCAAGCAAGAGAGGGAGCAGGAGAAGAGGCAGCAGGAGGAGAAGCTCAGAGAGGATGAGGAGACGAAGAAAAAAAACAAGAAAGGAAAAAAGGAAGTACTTACAGAGGATTTAACAGAAAGGAGAAGTCAGCTGGGAGTTGCCCAGGTCAGCGCTTCAGATAGTAAGAAACATGCATGCTATTGCAGGAAATAAGATCATCAGTTAGATGATTTGATATGCTTCCTCTATATAGTCTGATTTAGCACTACACTCTGACACTGGACTGGAACAGCAACCTAAAGGGGGTAGAAAGATGTCTTCCTGCACAGAAGCCAAAGACTCACTTTTAGAGCGTGCCAGAGAACTTGATGAAGAAGGCAAAAAGAAAGAAAAAGACGGCAAAGACAGCAAGCCAACTGGCCAAGATAATTCTTTACTGCCACTGGATGAACTGGAGAAAGAGCTGGTCAGTTTGAGCCAATGCTTAATCCATCCTAACTGTCAAAGTAATAAAGTATAGATATCGTATAAAGCCGTGTGAGACGCTCTAGCTGTAACTGGTTAATGCCAAGTCTAATCTCTTTTCTTACCTTAATATAAAAAAGAGAGCTTAAACCTGCTTAGTTTGCAACATTTTGGATAAAGCTCACATACTCTTGGCCTAATTCCAGCATCTTTTTTGGTGTGATGTTACTAGCTAACCGAGGCTGAAAGGCAGCTCTTTTCCCGCTTCCGTCTGTACGAGCAGAGCCAGCCACTGATCCAACACATGCTGCAGAACTGGGACAGGGCTCAGGGCCTCCTGCTGAATTCTCTTCCTTCAGAGGAGCAGCACCAGGGGCCTGAGGAAGCCCCAGAACACCATAAGCTACCCAGCAAGAGGGCCAAGAAGGTGCGGGAGAAGGAGAGGATGAAAATGGACGCTGTTGATCCTAAGCTGCTGTCTCCAACCCCCAGCCAGACTCAACTATTGCCCAATGGAACAGAGGGCTCAGAGAATGAGCTGGCAATAGAGTTCATCCCCCACATCTGCATCTCTATCAGCAAAAAAGAGGAGGCAAGCATAGGCACGCTTCTCGACAGCATGAAACTGCCATCACTGGATGAGGTACTGCAAGACTTGGGGCAGACTGAAAGAATGTGTCTAAGACTTCACTTAGAAAAGACTAGTCTAAAGTTTTTAAAGCCTGATAAACTCTAGTTGGTCTATATTCTCATTCCGTGCTGCTTTGTAAAAAACATAGGTAATAGCTGATGTTTTACTCACCCTCCGATGTTGTCCCTAGGTTTTGGATGCGTTAGGGCTTGGACCTAAAGGTCCACCCATTCCTCCTCCCATGCTGTTCTCAGTAGTCCCGTACCCCAAAAAGAGAGTGGTGTCCAGTTCCCATCTTACTCCTGGCTGCTTCACCTTCTTGATGCCCTCATCTCTGGAAGACACAGCCGAGGAGAAGCGGGAGGTTGACTTGGAGACAGAAGCCTTAAGCCCCACTGTGTCTGCAAAGGTACATGGATTCTTTTCCCTGAGCAATGTTTTTTTTTTTTTTTTTTTTTTAAACATTTATATTAGAGAAACATCATGGGCTCCCAAGTGGCCAAATGGAAAAGTGTTTGCTTTATTGTTGGTATTGTTGCTTTATGTCCTCGTCTCACCTATCCTGATTCCACATTCATTGGTGCAGGGGACCAAAATTGTCTGTCTCTCACTTGTCATGCTGTGTGTTATGTTATGCTGCCACGTGATGCAGCATTAGCAGCAGTTCAAAAAGACTGAACTGGCTGTAGGCTGGCTTCATGTGTCTTGGTGGAATCACATGTTAGCCTTCACCCTCTTCGATTGGTAGCTGTCGTATGAAAGGGGAGAGATAGCCGATGGGTGGCAATTAGCAGGTGACCCAATTGGGGAGAAAAAAATGGGGGAAAAGCATAATCATCTATGATGTTTTTAATATGGTTGGACAGTTCTGCTCAGAAGTTTTATTTGAATTATGCATTTAAGTCTCTCTTTAAAAAGCCATGATGATTAATGAATTAGTGAAATAGACACTTGGTTGTTTGCTTTGTCTGCTCAGGAGGATGTTACAACCCTGAGCAGAGGCAAAGGGAAGAAGGCCGCAGTGAAAGAGGATTCAGCCAAAGAGACCCCAAAAGACAAGCGTCGATTTCCTGCAAAAAAAGGAAGCAAGAGCATAGACTCTCATTCACCTCCAATGAACACGGTCACCCCCTTATCTGAAACTGACCACAGCAAGTCTCTGGAAGATTGTCTCACAGAGCACAGCCAGAGGTAAACACACACACACACACACACACACACAGACACATTTACTCTTTATGAGTCAAAATAACCCATTTTAACATTTTTACTAAACACTAAACCTGATTAAACTTATGTTCTAGGTTCAGTTTTATTAATGAACATTAATATTTTGTTAATATTATGTTAAGGCTATTTTGATATGGAATTTAAAAAACTGAAATAAAGATGTAATAAAATAGGTTTTAGGCATTTTTAACGCCTATCACATCACCTCCATCTATTACTTACAGTTACACTTGCATATGCATATGCATTCACCAACAGCAGCACCTCAAGCATGAAAAGGGGTTTTGTGTGTCAATTTTTGTAGATATTTATATTAATAATTGAGATGAAGGTGTATTGAGTATTTTACATTCATAGTGCTATAATTTTAAATTGACTGGGCCAGTTAGATTGGGATGCGAACATGAATTGGATTGTACTTCTCATATATAATTTTGCTTCTGTTACTGTTGTTTGCTAATGGGTTCATCCTCTGGTTCTCATGCAGGCTCACTCATTTCCGCTGGGTCGTGCCAGCAAATGGAAAAGTGACCCTGAAACTGTGGTTCCACTCATCTGTGCCTGGCGATTTTAAACAGACTCTGGGTTTTGAAGTGATGGGGACCAAGCGCTGCTATCAGCTCTACTGCAGAGGCGTCTGTGCCTTCCCATCCATCAGCAAAGACCATAAGTGAGTATTACTTGCAGATCTGGAGAACAGGCAGTAGGCCCGTGACCAGCGCTCATGTTAGCAACTGTTGGCCCATATTCTGCTGTTTATTCTGATGTATTTTTTGTGTGTGCTATAGGACAGTGTTTGCCCACTGTAAAAAGGCCATGAAGAAAGAGAATGGCTTACAGAAGACATACATCATCCGCTCAGGCCTGTATGACTTCGGGCCCTTGCTTTGTGGAAGAACTAGAGACAGGTGCTTTAGGTTTCTTAGTCTTACAATTTAACTGTGCATTCCCTAATAAATCCTCAAATATTCCTTACAGTGTACATACATATAGAAACTTATTTAAATAATGTGTAGAATGCATACTCTTGAAAATGAACCATACTATCTGGATTACTTCTCATGATTTTTTGAATGTTGCATAATCACATTATGTTATGAAGTGGGATTTGCAAATGATATAATTAATTACTAAGTTATAACACTGTAGCTCTTTACTTTACATAGGTACAAGGAAAAGAAGTGCCCAGAAAACACAGAAAGACTAGTAATACACAACAACTCCCCCACGGAGGCAGAGGTTCATTTCTGCCTGCACCGGGACACCAAATCCACCACATTTATCCTGGACCCTCTGAGCATGGTTCTTAAGCCCAATGAGAAAAAGGTATGTCTTTTAACACAAAATTTCAATACAGAAAATTTTTTTATGGAAATGAAGGCTGTAAGCGTTGGTGACCCTGGAGAGGAACCTGGGTTGTGGTGGTGATGACCACAACCCAACAGCTTGGCTAGGCTGGACTCAGTTGCAGAGAAACTCAAGGAGACAGAGATAAGGGGGGGAAAAAACAGAAAAATCTTTACTTCAAAAAGTTCCACCGAAAGAGCAAACAGAGATCCAAAAACAATCCATCTGTTAAACTGTTAAAAATTTTATTATTATTTTTTTTTTGAAAATTCCATGTGGGCTTTCATGTGTCTTGCACTGTTAGACCTTATATAAGCAGTTGTGTGCCTTTCCAAATCATGTCCAATCAGTGGAATTTGCCACAGGTGGACCCCAATCAAAGTGTGGAAACATCTTAAAGATAATCTAGAAAAATGGGATGCACCTGAGATAAATTTAAAGTGTCATAGCAAAGGGTCTGAATACATATCTGAATGTGATATTTCTTTTTTTTTTTTTAAATAAATTTGCAGAGTTATCACATATCTGGTTTTTGCTTAGTCATTATGAGGTATGGATTGTAGACTGATGTGGAAAAAATGAATTTAAAGCATTTTAGCGTAAGGCTGCAACATACCAAAATGTGAAAAAAAGAAGGCGTCTGAATACTTTCTGAATGCACTGTAGAACCCACCAAACCTCTGTGCTGAAAGCCAGTCCAGCTGAGTTGAGAGGTCATGCAATGCGTTCAAGTCCCTCTCTGCATCCCTTGACGCCAGACCATTCTGGAATTCTGGAAAGTGCCTCTTGGTTCCACTGGCACTCAGCAGCCAGTGTATGGAAAGCAATGGCATACTGAGTCAGTGGCATACGCAGCCACACTACGACTGCCTTGAAAGAGCTGGAGAAGTGGCCTCCTGAAAGTCACCTTCTCACTTCCTCTGTGACAGCTTGGTACTTGGTCCCTGCACCTCCCAAATGGCCAGGATAGTGCTTTCCCGGTGAGGTATGCAATGATGTATGCAACCTTTGATGGGTATGAAGGGAAGGTTGACGGCTGGAGCTCAAAGATGAGGGAATATTGGGTCAGAAACCCAATTCAGGGAGGCATGGCTCAGCTGTGGGGGTTAGTAGAGCTTGGGCTGGAGCTAGGATGAATCCTGGGAGATCAGGTCACGTTGAACAACCCCCTGCTCACATTGCAAGATCTGGGTCAACTGCTGATGCGTGTACCATTGTGGCCCCTTGACTGGACACTGCAGCATGAAGCCAGTCACGGTCAGTGGTCTCTGGGGTGTTCTGCGTTACTGGGTCCATCTTGTTGGCTCAGTCCTACTGTAAGACATGGTTATAAGATGGTTAACAAGGCAGAATTTCTCTATCTAGTGTCCAAAGTGTATATTATCCAAAATCCTAACAGAAGGCCAGATTCATGCACTGAGCATTGTACAGAGTTAGAAATCAATCTGACGCAAGAAGGCTCATGCATCACTAGGTGTGTTTTGTTGTTTCTGTAAATTCTTTTTTTGCAGGAGCTCAGAGTATGGGCATACCCCACCACTCCAGGTCTTATAGAAGATAGTGTGGTGTGCTGTATTAAGGAGAACCCAGAACCTGCCATCTTCTACATCTCTTGCAAAGGAGTCCGGCCAGAGCTGGAAGTGGAGCGCAAGCAACTTAATTTTGATAAGATTTTCTTGGACAGGTCCGGAGCATGATACACCACTTATTATTAGTATTGTTTTTTAATGACAAATGGTTGTAAAAGAATGGATTTTGACTTTTGTTTATGCCAGTTGTGTTTATAACATACTACCATGACAGTGCCCTCCAGAATTATTGGCACTCTTCATAAAAATGAGCAAAAATTATTGTATAATTTTTCCAGTCAAACAGCGGCAGAAACTATTTAACAAAAAAATCCCTAGAGTTTACAGACAGTGGTGTGAAAAACTAGGAAGCTAACTATCATGGGCACAGGCTCACCCAAACTGCACAGCTGAAGATTTAAAAAAATCACCTGGTCTTTTTTCCAGTCTTCAACTCTCCAGTTTCGGTGAGTCTGTGCTCATGATAGCCTCAGACTCTTGTTTTTGGCTGACACGAGTGGAACCTGATCTTCTGTTGCTGTAGCCCACCCACATCATGGTTTGATGTGTTGTGCGTTGTGTAATGCTTTTCTACTCACCATGGTTATAAGGAGTGCTTATTGCTTTTATTGAGTTACTATAGACTTCCTGTCAGCTCAGACCAGCCTGGTCATTCTCCTCTGATCTCTCTCATCAGTAAACATGTTTCAGCCTGCAGAACCTCTGCACACAGGATGTTTTTTGTTTTTTTGCATCATTCTTTGTAAACTCTAGAGGCTGTTGTGTGTGAAGTTCCCAGGAGTTTGGCAGTTTCTGAAAACCTCAAACCAGCCCTTCTGGTACCAACTTCCATGCCACGGTTCAAGTCACAGAGATCACACTTTTTACCCATTCTGGTGTTTGATTTGAACATTGAACTGAAGCTCTTGACTTGCATCTGTGTGATTTTTTTGTATTGCGCTGCTGCCACATGATTGGCTGATTAGATAACTGCATGAATGTGCAGGTGTACTGGTGTTCCTAATAAAGTGGACGGTGAATGTATACTGTATGAATAGTTAAAATTTGTTATTTGTCATTATTAATAAATTAAAAATTGCAATCGTTGGCCATTTGCTCTGGTATAAGAGGAATACTATGTCTGACATACAAACTCAAAAACTACTCAAAATACTATTTTAAAATTTCTGTAGTTATTTATTATTATTATTATTATTATTATTATTATTATTATTATTATTATTTTAGCAGTTGGAGCTGCAGTTGCTGTGTAAAGAATCCAGAAAATTGGGGGAGCTGAAGCACCCTCAGCAGCCTAACTTCCTGTGTCCTTGCTTATTACATGTGTTATTCTTTTTTTATATTCACTTTGCTCATTTTTGGGATGAATAATCCTGGAGGACACAAAATATAACAAAAATATAATATTCTGATTTTATATTTTAATATAATGCATTCTACATTTGACATATTTTGGCAGATTTGTTGCTGTAGTAGTACTGTTCGATTACCCTTTCATAAAGCTAATATAATATGTTAACCTTCCCCATGGGTGTGGCCCTCCAGGAGGGAGACACGCAGTCTGTGCTTGCGTAATCCCACTGCACTGCCAGTCGCCTGGAGGCTGAGTGGCCTTGAGGGGTTGGGTGAGGAGTTCAGCACCTCCCAGGACCATGGCATCATCATGGCGCACTCTGAGTTTTCCTTGCTCATGCATTTCCAAGCCGTAAAACCTATTAGCCTGAAGAAAACTTTAAGATTGGAGGTAAGGTGCTGCCCAGTAGCTCAAATGTTAGTATAGATTTCACAAAGTGTTATATGTTTTAAAGTGGTAGGTCACCTTGGGCCACGGTTCTAAAAGAATAATCAGAACAGTAAGATTTGCTGTTAAATTGATTTTTGTACCTAAATTTTGTGTGTGTGTGTGTGTGTGTGTGTGTGTGTGTGTGTGTGTGTGTGTGTGTGTGTGTGTGCTGGTCAGGTGTTAGATGTGGAGAATATTCTTGGTGTTGTCCATACGGAGAACATTAATATTGTGGCAGAGGCTTATGACGTGTCCCTGGAAATTACGTTTCCCAAAGGTAGTTGTAATTCTTCATCCATATCCTCCAAGCTTTGTTTTTTTAATCCATCCATAAATAATAATTTGTTTGCATTTTATCTTGATAACAAATATGTTAGGTACGGACAATAGTCTGGACTTTGGCATAATCAAAGTATCAGAAGAAGTGAAGTTATCTGTTAACTTGAAAAACAAGGGCAAGCATGATATTGCCTACAAGTATGTTCACACCCACATTCTCTATATAATCATCCAATATATATTATCATTTTATATATTATCATTTGTCAAGGAATAGAAATATCATAAGATGCTCAGTGGCTAATGTGCAATGATATTGCTGTTTAAGGTTCATCCTGGAGCCTACTGAGCCTGGAATTCCTAACCTCAACTCAGTCTTCACTATTACGCCTCAGAAAGGCTCTCTTCATCCCACTGACCGGCCCACATGTGTCCAAGTCATCTTCTGCTACAACAGGGAGGTGTCTATCAGACAGCAGCCAGTTTTACACTGTCAGGTCAGAAGAAAAATCCCTTCATATAGATTTTGTTCAGTCTCTGTTTCATGTGAAAAATTACTTTAGCGATTGTTTGTTTTAGGTCATTGAGCCAAATATTGAAGAAGATAAAGAAACCATTAAGGTCATACCCATCAAAGTGTCTGTGCAGTGTCTCTATTCCAAGTACAGTATCCACCCTGCAAATGACATCAACTTTGGCTCAGTAGTCCATGGTTCCCGCAACACACAGACAATTACTGTGGAGAATAGGGGTGAATTTGATATCTGTTTCACCATCTCCAGAATGCTTAAAGATCTCCCCGTGTCTGAACAGAAAAAAGGGTACAGACACTGATCCATACATATTAAGATTTTACCGTTTTCCTTCATAAACAAGCCTCTCTAAATGGAACTGTTATTTCTTATAGTATAGGCAAGAGATCTTCCAGAGAGAATAACTCTGCAAGACGATTATCTTCTGCCATTAAACTACGCTATTCTGACTCTATCCAGAAAGACACTATTAGGGACACCATACCTTCTCAGGTAATGGACGGCCTTTGTGTGTCATGTTCTTCTTACTACACTACCCTTGTTAAAATTGCTTGTTTTGTGATGTAAAAATGAAACCATGATAAATTATGTCAGATCTTTTTCCATGTTTAATGTAATACAGCAGCAGTCTCTTTTCTACTCAATTCTGCAGACACGTTTGTCTTTGGGGTTGTTCTGCTTGTCTCCATGCTTTGGCGTCCTTCCACCTGGTGCCCAGCAGGTAGTAACTGTGGACTGTGCGGCAGAGCACGTAGGCTGCTGGGAGGAGTGCCTGGTGGTGGACATCACTGATCGAGACCCTTCTGACAGACCAGGAGGGATTCTCTACAAGCTGCTTGCAGAGGTCTGCATGCCAGGTTTGTGAGTTCCTAAAAACCATTCCCTAGCAGTCAAGCTAGTAACCCAGTGTTATTGTGAAGGAGTTTTAAATTTTAAGTCACATTATTTATGTTCTTCCAGTCAAATGCTTTTCAACACCCCGGCCTTGATTTACATGTGTAAAAAGTCAAGCACCCACAAAAAAACGTCTTTTAAATGAGCCAAAAAAAAACATCTTTTAAATGTCTTGTCCATTTTCCATGTTTGCATGAATCTTTAAGCAATTTGGGACATTTCTTAACAACAAAATAAAACTACAGTCGGCCCTTGGGGGTGCAGGACCCTTGCGAATGTGGAAAAACCACAAATATCTCTAGGCCCCTTATTTAACACACAAAAAAGTAAAACAGTACACTGTACTACAACAGTATGTTTTATGAAGTATCGACAATGTAGCCTGTCAATGTAAGATTGTGTGAGAGAGAATTGATTTGATTTGAATGTGGAGAGTCAACTGTATTATTTTATTTATTTATTTATTTTTAAATTATGCCTTTGTAGCATAAAATAAGATTATGAGTTTAAACTATGACTGGTCTCATATTAAATATTTACACACTTCTGATGCCAACACCAACGAGTTCCAACGAGTCTATTATATACAGTCTTCTCCAAAAGAATTGGAATGGCAAGGCCAGTTACTTATTTCTTTATATTTTGGGAAATAGAACCAACTAAGCTCATTAGAAAATGTGTTCTTGTAAATGCAAAAATAACTGAGTGAGCAGACAGGATTGGTCAAACATTCTGCTCACGAAGTTATTTTTGCACGTGCCAGCACATGACATTTTGAATAGGAGAGGGCAGTATTGGCCAGAATTTGTTTGGGAGCAGGTGGTAGCTTTGAACACATCTATAGTGGAGGTAAAATGTCAGTCCAAAATTTCCCATAGGTGTTCAACTGGGTTGAGATCTGGTGACTGTGAAGTCTATAGCATGTGATTTACACTATTTTTATACTCATCAAACCATTCAGTGAGCCGTTGTGCCCAGTGGATGGGGGGATTTTCATCCTGGAAGAGACAATAAAGATAGAAATTGTTTGATTATAGGATCAGTCCCTCTAAGCAGTCCCATGACACATCCCTCTAAGCCAATAAGTGGACCTAAAACATGTTAGCAATGTACCCACAGCATAACAGAGACACCAGTTTTTCCTTTAACTTGTTACCTGTCTCTATATTTGTCTTAAAGCTGATAGTAACACTGGACAAATGCTCTAGTGTTTTTTCAACCTAATCTCTTATGTATATTATTTCAAGCCAGAGGGTTTCTGTATCATTTCAGGGAGACTTGTCAAAAATTTTTGTTTGTGGTAAGATGTGGTAGATTATGTTAACACTGGAGTACACTTTAAATGAGACTTGAGACACTTATTTAATATTTAAATAACAGTGATTAATATGTAATAGAACACAGGTAAGTCCAAGTATTCAAAAATGTTTGACTGGCAGTGTATGTCACTTCTTTCTATGTAGGAATAGCCCATGAAGATATTGCTTCCATCTTTGAAGAACACAGATTGTGCAAGAACAGTAACATGTTACAGTGTGAGCAGTATCAGGAAGCTATGGGCATCTATATCCAGGACGAGAACAAGTTTGTCTTCAACAATGTGCTGGTCAGCCAGTCAGCCAAAGCCCGCTTCCGTCTTACCAACCCTGGCAAAATACCCTGTAAACTTAGTTTGCAGGTGAAAACTGTCCTCAACAAGGTATGTTTATGTGTGTGACCGCTGCTACTGCGAACATGCCATGTTTAAAGACTGACTGTGTTTATTGAATATGGCTGTTTCAGATGTCCATGCGTAGCTCTGAGGTGTTTGAGCTGAGCCCTACTCGGATGAGTATCCCCAGTCACTCACATGCCTTTGCTACAATTACCTTCACTCCCCAGAACATGCAAAACTACCTTGGAGTGTTTGAAGCCTCTCTAGAAGGGGCTACCGGGTAAGTATATATATGTATATGTACAGAAAATGAATACACCCCCTTTTACTATATTCACATGTACTTGACCTACAAGCTGGAAATAAAATAGAATAAATCTATTTTTTTCTTGTTAATCTACACACAAAACAATGTCAAAGCGAAAAGCTAACAATAAAAATGTCTAACATTATTTAAAAATGAACGACTAAACTATCTTGGTTTGACAAGTTTTGATAAGTATACACCCCCTTTACTATGACATCCTTTAACTAATTGCCTTCAAAGTCACATTCTGACTTAATTTTCCAACACTTGTGTGGAATCACAGCTGTTAACTTGATAGCTTGAATTAAAACAGCTGTTTACTATGGCCCTTCATTTCGCAAGTGCAGATCCACACAAATGCAGGAGCATGGGCTCCAAAGACCACCCAAGACAACTCCATGACAAAATTGTGGAAAGGTACGCATAAGATTAGGGATATAAAAAGGCCTTGAAGATACCCTGGAGCACTTTTACGTCCATCATTAAGAAGTGGAAAGTGCATGACACCAACCATAGTCTGCTAAAATCTGCCAAAATGGGTAGAAAATTCATATTCCAACAGGGCAATGACCACAAGCATAAGGCCAAAGCTACCATGGAGTGGCTTGCTAGGAGCAAAGTGGATGTTTTGGAGTGGCCTAGTCAAAGCCATGACCTAAATCCAATTGAAAATCTCTCCCAACTTGAACATGTCTACAAAAGGGAAGATCTCCAAGTGTGCCAGCCTTGTGGAGGGCTACCCAAAAAGACTGACTCTGGGGGGTATATACTTGAGGAAATGACATAAATGAGGAAATTTCAGTACTGTCAAATTAAGTGCTTTCTTTTTTCCAATTAAACCATATTCACTGCATTATCATGTTGTTTGCATGAGGGAAAACAAGTCCCATTTAAATCTATGAAGTTTACAGAACGTGACACAACAAAATGTGAAACATTTTGAAAGAGGGTGTGTTCATTTTCTATCCACTGTATATAGTTTGCACACAGAATTGTGTTTAATGTATATGTTCTCTTCAGATCAAAATAATCCATTTTAAAAAAAAGTAGAACAATGCTTTAACATGAATTTTCCTATATCTTATAAGCTATACTCAGATGTGATGCCTTAAGTCGGCTATTTAAGTCCAAATGTTACATCAATATTTATACAGGGATAGTTAAGCATGTTCAGAGTGCAACATGCAAATGAGCACTCTATTTTAATTGTGTGAGCGTTCAGACTGATCTCCTAATAAATTCCAGATATGTGTGTGTGGGTGTTTTGATTAACTAACGGCAATGGTGTGATCCAAATTAATTATAAAATTAATGCAGGCCAGTTTTTAACTATGACACATCACAACATAATCATTTTGCTAAGTTGATGGTCTACAGAATGTGCATAGCAATATAATTTCATTATTCTAATTTTGTCCATATAACCGAGATGATGTTAAGGGTCGTTTTTTTTTGTGATCAACTTTTTTATTGAGTTTGGATTCCCACATTAAGGAAATAAATCAAAACTCCATGGAACTATATACAAACAGATGCCATGATAACTGTCCATATGTGTATACATATATACATACACACACACACACACACACACACACACACACACACACACATATATATATATATATATATATATATATATATATATATATATATATATATATATACATACATACATACATACACACATATAAGAAGAAAAGGGGGAAAACAAAAAAAAGGGCAGGGGGGATAGAGGAGAGGCAATAATAAATAGTTAGGTCAACACAGTTATAAGTCAACATCTTAACTTATCTAATAACATCTCTGCCCAGCTCTGAATAGTCTTTTCCTTTGCGCCGTTGAGCTTGGCAGTTGTACCTTCCAGCAAGACAATGTCTCTGAAATAGGATAACCATGTGAAGGATGTAGGCGTGGATTTTTAAAATAGTCTTCATAGTAGCAGTACCTGCTGCTAATAAAATCCTTTTTTGATGAGAGTTCAAATTGAGAGCAGAATCATCTAACAGTAGAAGAACCAGAGGTTCTTGAGGTATATCCAGGTGTAGCATATCTGAGAGAACAGTAGTTACAAATGTCCAAAAAGAAAACACCACTGGGCATTCCCAGAACATGTGAAAATACGAACCTACTGATCTTCATCTTATACAATACACTAGGAGTAAAATAAGCTCTATTAATACATTTATAATGGATCATCTGGTGTGCCAGGTTCTTAGATGCCATGAAACATCTGGCCCATACCACATCCCAATCAGGTTTAGTTACGCCTTCCCTTTCCCAGGAGTAAGTAGCTGGAATATAAGAGTACTGCATTAAAAGAACAGATTTATAGACCTTAGAAACCAGGCCATTAAAAGGGGTATTAGAGTCCAGCCACTCCCACAAGGGGTGTGGTAGTATGTTAGTGGCCCAGGGAATGCCATAGGCTTTTAGAGATGATCTCAATCTTAAATATAGAAAGAAAGAAAATCAGGGTCATTTTGACCTAAGAGTAAAATGGTAGAATACAAGGATTTACAACTTTTTTGTAAACTTATAGCAAGAAGATGATCTGAGTCTTTTGCTCTTGGCTCTATTTTCATGGTTACGCGAGAATATTTTTGGTTAACGCTGACATGTTCCTATTTTGGTTGGGTACAAACCTATTTAACCTATTTTGGTCCAAAATGTGCCTACAGTACAACCTCCCAAGATCCCCTTTTAGTACATACACAGGTAAAAAGCAGTAGTTTGTCTTTGTTGTCTTATCTTTATTAGTATGTTCATTTTGGGCAGGAGCAAGGTGCTGGCGTTTGATTTGGTGGGAGAGGGCAATTTACCCTGTATAACTATTCTAAAACCAGTCCAGAGGACCAAACATGGACAGCCAGTCTTGCAGTTCAAGCGGCTCCTGGTAGACAAGAGACAAATCCTCCCTCTGGTCATCAAGAACATTAGCAACGTACCTGCACAGGTAAGATGAATGAATAATTTAAACATTTTAGTTTGTGGGGTGTTGCTTCGCCTCACCAGAGATATATCTACTTTTATGACTCTCATAGGTTAGCATTGATCTGCTTGACAAGATGGGAGTCTTTGCTTTAAGGGCAGCTCCTGGCACTGTATGCAACTACATCTCCTCTTCACGCATAGCAAGTGAGCCTGAAACAGGTCAGTATTGAAGCCTGATTGCTAGTGAGGTACTAGTGAGGATTTAATTTGTCATTTTGATTATTAAGAATCCTTCAAAGTGTAAAATATCAGATAATTCACAGAAGAACGGCAGATGGCTCATTTGGCCTCCCTGACTCTAATGGCTGGACGGCAAGCAGCGTTTGAGGTGGAGTTTCATCCTGAGGCACCTCAGAGTTTTGAGGCCACTATGCAGCTTTTGGTAAAAGACAACCAGTATGAAAAGACACTGATGCAGCTCCTAGGAGAGGGCTACCGTGACATCATCTCTTTGGACAATATCAGCAGTAAGGTTCCTCAGGACCAGGACAGCCCAGAAGGTGAGTACAGACCTTGTGTGTCTAAACTTCTACAAAGATTACATAAGAATAATTTATGAATGTTGAAAGACTTTGTTCTACCAGTTCTAACCAGAATTTGCTTGCATTGATTGGATTGTCCTTTAGCAGTGCTAGCATTTTGAGCCAAACACAAGCAAAATACATGCCTTATCTCCAACATCATTCTCTTCTTCTCTACTGTGCAACCCCTACAGCCAGATGTGATATTGTGCACTTCGGAGACTGTCATGTGGGTCGTCTTTACCACAAGACTTTCACCATGACCAACCACAGCAACTCAGTGGCTTTGCGCTTTCAGTGGCCTCAGGGTGAGCCACATCTTCATTTCTCACCCCAGGTGGGCCACCTCCATGCCAGGTGCACCAAGGAGGTGACAGTGAGCTTCAGCTCAGAGCAGCCCATAGTGCTGAATGCACAGGTGATGAAGTGTAAACTCTGCCAGATAACCTTCCAGCAGCCTGTGGACCAAGTGCCAGACTGGGATGACCGTCACCGGACTGTTAAGTGGGTGGATGTGGAAAAGACGCTCTCACCTCAGAGACCATCCAAGAAAAAGGTAAGAGGGTGGTGGGAAAGCAGACCACGTTTACTCCTAAATATGCAAAATAACTAAGGAAAAATGTATTTCTGTAATGTCAAAAATGCCCTGCGCCAATGTGTGACATTCTTCACTGGTATGAGAAGTGCAGTTCCTGTGTACCAAGTTAAGCGTCTTTCATTCTAAACTCCAGCAATTTTAAGAATCTTTATCAGCAACTCGAATAATGACAGCATTCAAATGAAAAGGCTTATATCAAAGAATTAACAAATACATCATTTCATCTGTCACTCACAGCCTGAAAACGTAACTTTTAGAGGCCAGCATTTGATACAATACACATGGGAAATATGTAAAAAGTAGTAACTGCTGTTCTCTACTGTGTCTAGGTGGTAGAGACTGACCCAGAGCCTGTCCATTCAGTGGTGGAAAACTCGTACAGGGAGCTAGAACTGGGGATTAGTGCCATGTGCGATTATGCCCAGTTTGAGTGTGATGCTGAACCCATCCATTTTAAAGACACTATGCTCTTTCAGACTAGAGTCTTCCAGTATGTATGATTGAATCTTCTTCTCCATATTTCTGTGACACTTCACCCAAAATACTTCTTTGCACTAAAATACACTAAAATCTAAAAACTGTGTATCATTTATTATTATTTTTTTTATACATTATTTTGGGGTATTTCTTTAATACTTGAATTTAAATGATCGATTATAATATATGAATCTTATTTGGTGCCGCCAGAATGCAGATGGAAAACAAAGGCACTGTGGAGCTTGAGTACTCCTGGCAGGTTATGATGGAGACCTTTGGGAAGACTCTGTGCTATAATCATGAAGGTAACTCTTGAGCCTGCATTTAACAATAGCACAGAAATCAATATATGTATGCACAAAATCTAACATCAGCATTTTATTTGTTATATATTCACTTACTAGTGATGGAAATTTGCTACCTTTGAGAAAATTGACTCATATAATAGTAATTGAGTAATAATCTTGTTAAGTTTAAGTTTGTGAAATTTTGTGTACAGACATGACCCCTACTTCTGCCAAGGGCAGTCAGACAGGGTTGAGGCCAGCCAGCAATTTGAAGAGCTTGTCCACTCTGCTGTTAGGAGATCCAGAGCTTCCTCCATTCACCGTGGAGCCCAGTACGGGGCTTATCCTGCCTGGGACTAACCAGATATTTCATATCCACTTCTCCCCTCTAGACGTAGCCCACTATGAGGCCAGGCTAGTCTGCAGGTCTGCAAATTAAACACAACTACTTCTTTATAATTTCCTAATGAAATACATCCTTACAATGAAATAGTGTCTCTATTTTTATGTGGATTTACATCAATTCCATTTGTTATGTACTGTAATGGGTTATTAACCAGACTTGCACTTTTTTATCTTTATGGCTAAGAAGAAGTGCTTCACACAAGTATGTTTACAATGGGTCTCATTTATCAATCTTTTAGTAAAGTTGTATTTTGTGTTAAATGTGTTCGTAACCAAACCTGACTAAAATCTTCCACCGGATTTACAAAAGTTTCAGAAACTGATTTTCTTTGTATTGTGTATGTCGATCACCCATAACATGAAAAAGTGCGTTTCCGACACAGCTCATTTGCATTTAGTGATGACAAAACCTCCATAAAAGTGCTCAAAAATCAAAATCCGAAAATTGCCCGAAAATCTAACTCCATAAAAATTGCTCAAAGAAAAACTAATTAAATGCACAGACAGCTGGGATTGTGGAACAAACGATCAGGGTAAAGCCTGCAAAACAGAAGTGGAAATTATTTTGACCCACTACTAAGTGTGCCAATAAAATATTTAATAATACATAACATTAATAATAAAAAGTGTTCTAGAGCTTACGTCAGCTGAAGCATTTGTTATAGTTTACGGCTATGCGTAGACAGACCAGCCCATCTTCTGTTTATACAGTGGCATTTCTTTTGTTGTAATTTAGGGATTAGCTTTATTTGTCTTCATTTATGGGTTTGTGTTGACACGAGTTCTTTATTTTTCATAGTATTTGCTTAATGCCAGTAATATAAAGCGAGTGGTTTTCTCAATGTTTTCGATGGTACTCAGTCCCTGTCCTAGTGATCTAGAAGGCAGATGTGTTTTTGATAGAAACTCCAAAGCACTTCTGTAAGTCATTCTGGATAAGGGCATCTGCTAAATGCTGTAAAAGTAATAAAAATTAAGCAATTTAAACTCAGCAGTATATTCCGTATATAAAAGTGCACTCATCCATGCACAATATATCATTTGAAGTCAGTCAAGTTGAGGTTTACATTAGTTTGTCTTCTTATGCGTAAATTTACACACTCAGGAGCAGGAGTAGTATTTATGAATTCTAATTACAAGTTTTTACGAATTTACTGGATTTTCATGAATACAAGATTTCTTGTGTAAATGCTCATACAAGTGATTTACGAATAAATCCATTTGTATCCAGCTCAATAAATATGGCCCGTTGTTACTAAGGCATGAGTAGAGATCGCCTCTCACTGTGAATATGTGATTACACCAAATAGTCACAATGGTTTCTCATTCACTATAAAGTGTGTATTTTCATTTCTGATTAACGCTCCAGTACTGGCAGTACCTCTGAGATCAAATTACATTTATTTCAATCTACACTGACTTGTTGGCAGCATTCCCAATCTGAAGGACAAGCAGGGTCCTGTGATAGCAGTGAACGGACGAAGTGTGATGCCTTACTGCCATTTCCACCTGGAAGACTCGGGATACCTCACTGATAACAGACGGAACGTTGAGCTCCCTGGCCCCCAGGGGTCCACACCAAGCATCACCCTGGATCCCAACACCAAAGTTATAGAATTCACATCCACAGGAGTCGGCACATCCATCTGCAGGTGATAAATCAGTTATTATGTGTCTTGTGATCAATTGATATTTTGTTATAGTAATTGTGTTGATAATTTGGATACTGTATTGATTCTCAGGACCTTCAGTGTTGTAAATCCCACCAACAAGCCATGCTCATTGTTGTGGAGATGTGATGACTCTGAGGTTAAACCCTTCACCTGCCTCACGCCAAAGGACACCATTCAGCCTGGCAAGAAAGTGGAGGTATAATAGTTTAAATAACTGCATATTATATTCAGTAGATGCTTGTATGTACAGTATTTCTGGATATGTTTAAATTAGACTGCATTTAATGCTTTTTTTATATTAACCTTGAAAAAAAATCCCCTGCCTCAGGTCTCATTTAAATACCATGCCCAAGAGCTGGATTTGGTGGAATCCTTCTGGACCTTCTTAATCCCAGAGCACAAGTTCTCTGTGCCCTTCCTGCTGGTGGGAACAGCGAAAGATCCAATGGTGTACATTGATCATGCTCATCTTAATCTTGGCTGTGTACTTATTGGTGAGATTCCAATTGAGGTTTGGCAGAGGTTTCATACATCATAATGTTTCACAGAATTGAAAACAATGTGAACAATGAGCATAACAGGCTAGTTGTTCTATGGTAGAAATGTCAGATTAGAGTACCAACGCATGTACAGTATGATAGGTATTATATTAAAATTAAAGGGTTTGTAATGGATTTCATAAAACATTTGAAATTATTTTAATCCTGAAATGAGACAATATGAATAAATAATCAAGGTTTTACCACAGTTACATATAGTTGGGATAAATATTTCTTTCCCTTATTGAGCAAGCTTTGACCATGGTACATTTGTGGAGGGAAAAACCTAAGGCAGATTTGCAAGAAAAGGTTTGTGAGCCCTTTTCCAAAATTTGGATTTCTGCATTAATATGGTCTGATTGTCATCCAAGTAATGCCTGTAATAATAACACACTTTCTACTTTCATGTATTTTTTAAAAACATTGGTTAATCATTCACAATTTGGGCTGGTAAAAAATATGTGAACTTGAATTTAATCATTTCTACTGTAGCAGGAATAACCTCCACCAAACAGAAACACTCATGTAGGGAGAAATGGTCTGAAAGTTCTACTTACTGTTTTAAGTCTGATCAGCAGCTACAGAAAACATGGTGGATAGTATTGTAGCTAAAGGTTCTACTTGGTAAACAGATAAAATGCCTTAGTAAATCTGTGGCAGCATCATTGTTAAATATGTAATAAACATATTTACTATAAAGCACTGTAGTAGAAGCATGATAACACCACATAGATACCTCAGTAAAACTGTGGAAGTATCAAAGTAAAACCAAAAAGTAACTATAGGAAATGTTTATATTGAATATTATGCATGAATGTGTACACATGTAGGACATGAGGCCCATAAAACTGTGTATGTGGTGAATGGAGAAGACCAACCTTTCCATTTTGCCATCGAGGAGGTCTCTCGGCACTCAAAGTCTGTCAGAGACAGCCTGATACTGAAGCCCATGCAAGGGACAATACCCCCCAGAGACAAGTAAGGCCCTCTCAGCACCATACTTGTGCAAAAGGAACCACAGTCCTATCACCAGTAATGCTAAATGAGGAGGAAAATAGTCACTAGGTAGGTGCATGTTGTTTGTCTGTCAGGTTCCCAGTGGCCATATCCTTCACACCCACACAGGAGGGTGTGGTGACATTTAACCTACGCGTGGTGATCAGAGGAAAAGTTCAGCCACTCAGTATGAATGTGAAGGCGGATGGCTACAACATGAATATCTGTGTCCAGTATGAGAGTCCAGAAGGGGCCATGACTGAACTCTCTGCTGCTGATAGTCATTTTGTGGACTTCAAACAGGTGAGCTATGATATAAGCTATGAAGCAGCATATTTATCAGAAAGTGCATTATACGTCATCTTGAAACAGGGTCTTAGACGTTTAGGTTTGAGGGACTAAGTTTTTTACATTTCAATAGATAGTTGATTTAATTTTAGCAGGGAGAAAAAATTGTGCCATTTTTTTTTAGATCTATTCTTTTATCAGTTTGTCTTATATTGGAGTACGTTTATTAGACTTGGATTGTTTGAGGAAGCAGTTAATACAAAATGTGTATCTTTGTTTCATTCTTTTCTTTTGGACAGGTGGAGCTGAGTAGTAAGTCCACATGTGCCTTTGTGGTGTCCAACCCAGGGAGGTTCAATGTGGACGTGCAGTATGAGATAACAGGGCCTGAAGAGCTGCACTGCCACCTGCAGGTGGAGCCCACAACAGCTGTGGTGCCAGTGGGAAAACAGAATCGTTGCATTCTCAGCTTCTTCCCCCAGCAGAAGTGTGACCTCAAAGATATGGGCTTCTCAATCAAGGCATCCTTTCTGTTTCTTTTTCCTCTCTGTCTTTTAGTCTTTGACATCTTTGTTGTATTTCTTTTTTATATATTAATATTTATTGACTTTCAAGGTTTTATGATTCACGCTTTCGATTCATGCTACTCTGTAGGTAAAGGATGGCCCAGTTTTCCATTGCACACTGCTGGGTTCTACCACCAGCCTGGGCCTGGAGTTTTCCTTCCTCAAGCACAACTTCGGAAAGACCTTCATTTACTCTGCTGGCATGGTGCCTGCCTCATGCACACTGCTCATCAGCAACAAAGGGGAAAGAGGAATCAGGTAAATGATGGGGCTCATCACGCATAAACTATAACTCGGCCATTTTTCGTGGTTGTTAATATTTTTAATTATATGTTTCCTTTTCATTTATTATAGTGTGGGCTGTTTATTCTCCAACACCCCTTTTCTGGAAGTGAGCTTCATGCCTGATGTGCTGCCCCCTAGTGGTAGCATGGAGGTGCCTATCACGTTCTACCCCAGAGAAGCAACGTGCTACCACGAAAAGGTGGTCTTTGAGATAAACAAGTGTTCAAAGCAAGTAGTGGAGATCATGGGACGAGGAATTGAGATGAAGGTGAGAAAGAGAAAATTTACGATGCATTGTCAATGGCCTGCACGTCATCACACATTTTTGATCTGTTTAGATGATTTTAGATAGTATTCTCATCAGGCTCTGGTTTTCCTAGATCGACGTAGAGGATCCAAAATTAAAGACTGTGAAGCTTGGAACTCTGCAGGTGGGCCAGAGGAGCAAGAAGTTCATCCCCTTGATCAACAACAGTCCACCTTCCTTGACATTCTCTCTCCTCTTCACACCCTTTGTACAGACTCTACTGAACTCTAAGGTATCACACATACACACACTTGTAAAATAATAATAATAATAATAATATACTTGTCCGACCTACAGTATATTCCTTAATTTCATACCCGTCATATTCATTACATTGTTCACAGTAAGTCACAATAGTTAGTGAATAATATGCTTTAATATAAATGAACAACTGAAGATTAAACTGAAGATTAATTGATATGGTGCATTTCAAAAACAAAGACAATAACTAATTTAACAATGGACGCTGATAAACACACAAACTAATTATGCAAACGATCTATCCCACTCCACCATATGTGGTCCCACTCCAGTATGTATGTTCTTCAGGTCCTGTCAGTGAATCCAAGTAGGGAGGTGACGCTGAAGGGTGGAGGGGGAAAGTGTGTGGTGGAGGTGATCTTCAGCCCTCAGCAGCGCATGGCCCCTTTCAGCGAAGAGGTGCAGTTGAAGTGTTTGGGGACCATGCGCCCCCTACTGGTACTGAAAGGCTGCTGCCAGGGTGTGGAGGTTACACTGGACCAGCACTACTTGTCCTTTGGAGCTGTGGCCCAGCACTGCCAAGCCACACGCCATATTATGCTGCAAAATACAGGAGACATTGGGGCTAGGTGCATATATACATACACATATTCATATCCACCCTCTTGTGCATGCTATGCTCTAGAGCAGGGGTGGCAGACTCCAATCCTGAAAGGTGAAATGAATGCATGGTTCAGCATTCTACTTCATTTAACATGCCTGATTCAGCTCATCAGGTAATAGACCCATTTGCACAGTTCCAGATTCTACTCAACAGACATTTGTTGGGCGTAGGAAAAAGCATGACAGCAATGGCACAATTTATGAATTACAGTGCTGAATTTGTTGTGTTTCAGAAGAAGAAGAAAAAAAAAATAGTACTGGAATCTGACACTACGACTGTAGAAAAGGAAATAAGAGCTACTCTTCATTCACTGTTTTTTTTTTTACTGTTCACAATTCAGTATGCCCATGAATAAATTACTGAATAGTAGTTTGTTTTACCATGATATGATTATATTCACTAAAGTTCTCTCTTTACAGATGTAATCATTTACCTGATCTGATAATTAAGTACCTGCTAGCTTTCTAATTTGTTTTTCTCTTGTACACATATTTTATGTATTGTGATTTATATGTTTTTTTATTACTTTTGCAGTAATTACTATGCTCTGGCAAATCAAGAAGTTTGGATTCTTATTTTGCATAACTGTTTAAAAACCTTGCGTGTATTTTTGTATCAGGTTCAAATGGGATGCAAAGGCTTTTGCTCCAGACTTCAGTATCTGCCCTGCTGAAGGTTATATTTGTCCAGGAATGGAGGTGCCTTTGGTGGTGACCTTTGCTCCTGAGGAGGTCAAGCAGGATCTGTGCTATGATAACCTTTTCTGCTCTATAGAGGGGGGCAAGCCTGTAACCCTCACCCTTGCTGGCTCCTGCATTGCTCTCCCAGTTGCCAATCAGGTAAAATATTGTCTCTGTGTGATTATCATAGGTATTATTTGTCTTTTATTGGTCTGTGACCTATATGCTTATATTCTTTCTTTCCCCCTCTACAGGTGCTGAATTTTGTGTGTCAGGTCCGTAGTCAGTGCACGCAATCTGTGACTCTGTCTAATAACACTAACCAGCGCTGGCACCTGAAGCCTGTGACTGAGGGTGAATATTGGAGCGCTTTACTGTCCCTTGTCATAGAGCCCTACGAGCAAAATAAAGCCTACGAGATCACCTATAAGCCCATGGCCATGACCACAGATGGCAAAAAGCACCTGGTAAATATATCTCCACCAGAGATCAGTTTGTTTAGCTTGAATAACCTGATGGAACATGGACAAGCATGGAATCCCTGCTTGACAGTTTAATTAACTTTTTTAACTACTCCTCTTAAGTAACATAGAGTTTAATACTGATAAAGAATTACCAGCTATGTGTTTTAATATCAGCTGTCTTTGAATTGTCTTTGCATGCTCCTTCAGAGAGTTTGTGAATTTGTGTAATTAGGAAATTCACTCCAGTCACTTTTACTTGTGTAGACTGAAGAGTACATGATAAACTATCCAAAATATAGCACGTCCCCCTTCAACAAAGACCTTCATGGTCATGGAGCTGACTGCAAAATGCTGAGTGTGAATGTGCTTTTATGTTTGGTCTAGGGCTCTGTGTTTTTCTCTTTCCCCGATGGCTCGGGCATGCTGTACACCCTACAGGGCACGGCAGAGCCGCCTAAAGCTGTGAGTACAATCAGCCGTGAAGTACCTTGCAAGACATCCTACACAGAGATTGTGCCTGTTCATAACTGGTTGCCTAAACCTCAGAGGTACTACCCACAAACTCACATACACAGACTTATTGTATTTATTACACAAATAATAAAAATAATAATTAAAAAAAAAAAAATCATAATAATAATCCAGGTCTGACTGGAAGTTCTTATATAGTTGTGTAATGTTTGCTGTGCTCCTGCTGTGCAGATTCCGTGCTATAGTGGAGATGATTAAACCAGAACGCCCTGACAGCACGGTCTCACTGAAGGGGCTTGATTATGTGGATGTGCCAGCTTTGACTAAACAAGACTACAAAATCTCCTTCTTCAGCTACAAGGAGTGCCAATACAATGCTAAAGTAGAGCCAAACCCCACTACATTCTGTACTAATTCCACCAACTTCTTAGGAATACCCAAATCAATACCATACCTAAAAATTCTATCCATGCTAATAACTGGCATTATATAGTATTAATAAGTCAAGCTAACTTGTTTCTGTTATGTTTTAAACATTGTTAGGTATGTTTTTTATAGCAATTTTATACCTACAGACAAACCTCTTAATTCCACAGCTGACCTTTAAAAATGAGGCCACAGGGGAATACCAGTTCTACTACCTCAACTTCAAGGCCACACCCCCAGGAGTGATCAGCACAATTGAGATGGTGACAGTGGTTAGGCAGATGGCTTCAGGCTGTGTGAACTTGGAAAATCCTTTACCCACGAGCCTGTTGTTCACGACTGAGTGCCGCAGTACAGACATCAATGTGCAACCTCAGTTCTCAGTGCCTGCACTATCTACGGTATCACTTGTTTTAGTTTTTTTTGTTCACCAAAGTTGTAAAAGTGGCTGGTGATTGTCTCCTCACTTAGATTAATGGACCAGTGAGTACAGGCATATAGAATTCCTTTGTTGCACACTTCTGTTAGAGCTCTCTCTCCCTCTCTCTCTCTCCCCCCAGGAAACCTTGAGGTTGGAGTACCAGCCATTACGTTCAGGTGAGACTACAGCACGGCTCATGCTGTATAACAATGAACTGGGTTATTTCCACTATGAGCTTTTGCTCCGTGCACTTCCTGCTCCTCCTGAGAAACCACTTTACTTCAGAGCACCACTGGGCAGCGGGCAATATCTCACTGCCAAGTTCACCAGCTACTCCCGTGTTAAGGCTGAGCACACCTGCAAGGTACAGCTTTATTGAAATTTCCACATTTAGATCGTATATTCCATATTCAATTCAAATGAATGAAACGTTATTGTTGTTTAGACTGCAGTGCAGTATTTTCACTCTGTCCTTTGCAAGTCACTCACTCTTTATAATATACCATGAAATTAAATCTATCTTGACCCAATTGGACCCATATTTCACCAAAAGAAATAAAAAAAAAAACAATGCTGAAATAGTTTTCCAACGAAAGATTAGTGCTTGGCTTGAATTCTGAAAAATAATGTTTAGATTGCAGAAATTATATTTTGGTCATTTTAGAATAGAAATATAAATGTGGATAAATTCCTTTTTTTCAGAAATGTTGGATACGTAAATATGGAACAAAATAATATTACTTTAGTTCCTGTCACTCAGATATACACACCAGAAGCATCCCTAGTCATGTTTGCGGGTTTTATTTGTTTATTTCCATAGTTATTGTTTATATTAATAGTAACCGAAATGAACAAATATTGTATATATTAGATAATTTTACAATCTTTTGGCTATAAAATAGAAAGAGAGCAGGATCAAGAACAGCATAAACTGAATTTAGCTTTTGCAAATATTTTGGATTGCTCCAACTCCTGTTAATCTTACTAAACTTCTTTTCAGACCGACCGTCCGGACTTCACTGTGGAAAAAAATGTAGTGCCAGTGGCAGCGAGCTCCCAAGCAGGCACCGATGTCAGTGTGGAGGTCTATTTTGAGCCCTGCCACTTAGGTGAGGTGCGAGGCCTATTGACCATATCATCCACCACTGGAGGGGATTATGTGTTCCCTTTATATGGAACATGCACACCTCCCAAAGCCCAGGGCCCTGTGGCCATCCGTGCTGGATCCAACGTCTCCATCTCCTTCAAGAATGTCTTCATGGAGACCACAGCCTTTTCTTGCCAAGTGGACAACCCGGCCTTCACCATCAAGGGCATGGACACCATTCGCTCAAAGAAGACTCACCAAATCCTTGTTTGCTTCGACAACCCACAGCCAGGCTCCAAGACCCCCTGCACAGGAAAGCTTATCATCTCCAGTCCACGCACAGAGGGCCATGGCCAGGGCCTCTCCTGGGTATATTATCTGAAGGGCATCTCCCCAGAGCAGCCTCAGAGAGAGAAGATGTCATAAAGTGCTGCCAAGGTCCAAAGAACAAACCTTATGCTTGTTTAAATGCTTAAAAATCACATACAACTGTAGTTTCCAAATAAATACATCTTTTAGCAATGGTCACTTTTTGCCTTGTACAGTTGTTTCAGACCCAGACAAAACCAAATAATAATTTTCACCTACAGTAATATAAGCATAATTAGATTTCAGTTACAAGTGCATTTCAAAAGTAGCTGTAGAAGTCTCATGTATAAGATTTGTGTGTGTCTTTCTGCATAAATTATTTGCTTTTACTGTATATGCAATACAAATTTGTGTACTAACCCTAAGACTTGTCTCCAGTTTATTCAATATGAGATATTTGAATGGTTTTAACAGTCTGGCAAGACACTTCATAGTGTGTGGGAGTACTTTAATGAGAGAGTGGGCGAGGAGAGCTAAAGCAAGGGCAGCATGACATTAAGCAGCCGTCCTCATAGGGGCACAGTTTAAACTGGCTCTCGATTTTTCAATTTGTTCAATGCACCCTCTTTTCCAAACATTCTCTTGAGCCCCAGCAGGTCAGTTAGCAATATGATAACATTGAGCTGCATATGGCAGCCAGATCATTCTGTCATTCCTGATATATGTATATAATGTTTTTAAGTAATAATCATCAATCCTTATTGGTTAATTGAACTCACAGGTCTTCACTGATCTAATGCAGATAGAGAGGCCTAAGTTGCATTTGATGGCTCTACATGTGCCTGTTTGCGCTCATTAGGTATTTTTAGAGCAATCAAGATGAAATGGCTCTTTTGGTGAAAGCGCCGTCCGATAGCAGCTCCAGTGGGGCTGAATGCCAACCCGTCCATCTTTTAGTGAGCACAGGAGATGCCCTACAGAGCGTGACAGAGCCACAGCAAGGGGCTGATGAGCCTATAGCACTAATATCCAGAGCAACCACTCCAGTTAAGGGCTTTCTTTTCTCCATAGGTGCACCACTGAGCCGCAGCAGTGGGGAGGACATGTCCCCAATTCCAGCCAAGATAAGAGATTACCGCTTCTCAAAATTTGCCAAGCCCAACTTCTGGAGGAAAAGCAGGAAATATTTTGCTGCCAATCAGAGTGCATGAAAGAGCCATATTTTCCTCTTGAATGCCTCACTATAGGACCACAAACTGTGTTTGTGTGTGGGAGAGCTTTTCCAAGTGCTAATTAAATAACACTGCCTTTTAGCAGGAATACCTTAATCACCTGTGTCAAAGGGAAAGACTGGGGGCGTTTTAACCCTCAGTGGAATATTGCTTATGTTTTGTTGTTGTCGTTGTTGTTGGTTTTTTTTTTTTTTTTGAGTGTGTGTATGTGTGTGTGCGTTTGCTATGTCACATGCTCATACAAAACACATTGGGGTGTTGTTATAGGAGAATAATCAACAGTATGGTGGTGTAATGCCTGAGGTGTTGGGGTGTTATTTTACTGAATTAAAGAGCTGGTTCCCCTTATAAAAAATGGTATGTACACATTATCATATATGCAACATGTTTTATTCCACTTATACCACAGCAATTTGCACATTTATTAATTAAGAAAACAGGTTAGTTCTTCTTACAGAAAACTTTACTATATTTTCAATTTTATGTGTTTCTTTGTTAAATAACAACATTTTAAAGACTTTATTGTTAGGTTTAAATTAAGGTCTTTTTTTTAAAGTTATATTATATATAATAGCTACTTTTAGTAGCTTTTATCCAGTGTTGACTAGCAGCTAGGGACCTGAATTTTTGCATGCATAAACTACAAGGTGTCCCAAAAGACTACATAAATAGGGGAAATTAACACATTTTAGCAAAATGCAACTTTATTTACAAAACAACCTCTACATGATCGCAGTTTCTTTCTCCCACTCATGATGAACTCGTTTGCCAACAGGGCTGGCATCATTATTCAAAAAAATTCAAGAATGTGTATATGTAAAACTGCAACGTTTATTCACAAATATATACATGTAATGTTAACATATTACTTACTAGGTACACATTAGGTCAGAGCAGCAAGTGGAACCTCACTGATTCAATCCTATTTGGGTCTGATTGCTGTTGAAGAACTTTGTTGTCGATGTATTAACAACCCCGGCTTCTTGTGACTGGTGCTGGAATCCCATTCAAGATGTATGTGAAAGGCACCCAGCAAATGTCAACCATCTAAAAGTCACTTGAATGAGGTTGAGCGGCCATGTGACCCAAGGATGGAGGTAAAGTTTGCCGATGCCTTCTACAGAGACATATCCTCAGTCTCTGTTTCAAAAGCTCTACTTTGTTTCACCTCAGTACTGGATTCTGTGAGGTTCTTGCCGGACTCAGAATGACATCTTGTACATAATTTCATTCCAGGTCTCACAGCTGCATTTGTTCTTTTCACCAAGAAATCAGCCAGTTCAACTGAAACAAGCTCTTACAGGTTTGTTGTGTTTGTTGAAGGGATCACAACGTTTTCTCTGCTATTCTTCAAATTGATTTAAAAAATGGTTAAACCATTGAATGAAAATGATGAATACAAATGTAAAGTTTGGCACCAAAAACCTTCTTTTGATGAGCTCTACATCATTTGCTGAAAAACTGTTACGTTTAGTTGTTCCAAACTTATGGGTATAACTTAATTTGTGGCAGTCTGCGTCAGAATTTAAGAGTTTAACTTAACATACTATACTATATTTGTACAACATAGCAAACAGACAGTATCAAAAATTCACAATTTTGTCGCTCATTTAGCAAAACAGTGGTGTCATCTGGTGTTCAAAAATTCAATTTAGTGAGAAAGAGTGAAAATAGAAGTAAAAACATTATAATGCTGCTGATATTTGAGAGGAATTTAAGCCACAAATGATCCAGTTCAGTGTTTGAAATTAACTTGAAAGTAAATGTGAACTGTCATCTAGTAGTCTCATACATCAAAGAAAGAAATAAAGAAAGAAAGAAAGAAAAAGTAATGTGACATTAATAATTACGATTTACAAACAAAAAACCTGATCGTAGGTTTACTTGAAAATAGCTTTGTGTATGGAGGACTTAAAATTGTAGTAAGTCTAGCATTAATGGAACAAGTGTGGATATAGTATCTGAGACTCATCAGAGTAACTGTCAGGAATTTGCAGACCATTTCTTTCTCTCATGATTACTCTCCTACAGTACAACAAACAGTATTACACATAATAAACTACCAAATCAGTGTACATTTTCTCATTATTCAAGCAAATATATTCATCCTAAATCCAAATCCTTAAATTTATTCTATCAGTATTTTGTGGATTTATGAGTTATTGAATTGTTTGTACATTGAAATGTGTTTGTATCCTGCAACACGACCCAAAACATAAGGAAAAATCAACAGTAAAAAATTCATTCGTTGAAAAGAAACAAAGAAAAGAAATTTCTCCATGACAGTCTTGGTCTTCTGACTGTTGGGGCCCTGGTTTGAGGGGGCAGGGCCAAGGTTTACATTGTTTATATATACAGCATTTGGAAGATGCCTTTACCTGGAGTGACTTGCAGAAGTGTTTTTTTATTCTCCATCAAAACAGGTCTTCATGCTAGTATAAATAGGCTTAATTCTAAGAACATGATTAAGCTAAAAACGTGTTAGAGACATTTGTTGTGAGTTAACATAGTTATGAAAACAGAGAATTGGGTTTTTTATCCTCCAGAGTAGCTTTGGTGGTCCATTTAAGTGCTTTGTGAAGAAATAGGTCTTTAGTCTGAACAGTTCAGACAGTCAGGGAAAGTTCACTCCACCTTCCACCACCTGGATGCCAGTACAGAGAACAATGTAGATGCATGTTTTCTTTGTGGGTCAAGTCGAGCTGTGCTGGTGGCATGATGCTACAGAGTGAGGTTTAATAAATGTCTTCATGTTGGTGGAGGTTGGTCCATTTTTGGCATTGCAGGTAAGCAACAGTGTTTTAAATCTGATGCAGGCAGCTTGAAGGAGCCAAGACATGTATGCATGAAACAATCTGCAACGAATGAGATGCAAAAGTCCAATTTTAAGATGACAAGGCACTGAACATGCACCTGGGTGGCCTCTGTGGAGAGAAATGCCGACTAGTTGTCCAAAACTACAGCAAGGTTTTGTTCTGCATTCAAAATTCTGTTTACAGTCTTAAATTTACACTGGGTATTCCACCCCAACCCACTCCAAAAGTCCCTTAAAGTATGTTAAAATCCAAGTTCCAAGGCCCTTGTCTAGCTCTGGGCCCCTTAAATGATTCGCCCCCTCCCTAACCCATCATAGTGGCACTTTTGCCAATTAGTTTTCTACCCTGGTGCTGTTGCTCACATCATTGGAGGTGGTGACAGCTTTCCACATCTCCCTTGGGTCTCCACTTTTTTCACTGTAATAAATCTCAGCATGGTTTCGTTTTAATAGCTATTAAATGAAGCAGGCTAGATAGCTCAAAAGCTGTTTTGAACCTTTTTTTTGAATATTCATATGTTCCATTCATGCAGTAAGTGGTATTCATTGGCCCATATTTCGCAGATTTGTGATTTGAAACACAAACGTTTATTATGTAGTGACCAGATTCTCGAAACAATTATTATTGTTACATTGTAAACGCTTTATAGTTCCTCAGTGGGGCTTTTCACACTTCTGAGTTCTTGTTGTCGGAAGTAGCCTTCACAGGGTAACTTCCTCTACATTCAAAGAGTAAGTGCTTTTGCACTGTCCTTTTGTGCTACAATTCTAAACAAAAAAACAGCCATAGCTTTATAGCCATTCATAGCTATTCATAGCTTTCTTGATGTAGATGCAAACAAAGAGCAGAGCAAACAGTGGGTTAGAGCAATCAGGAGGGATGAAGTCGGAAGCATTTCACTGCTTTTGACTACATCAAAAGTAGCTCAAAGCTTATAAGCGCACGTAGAGTTTAGAGGGCAAATAAACTGCAGCTGCAGTGAGTAGAACTTCTATCCGAACAAAGCTAATCTGACAGACCCTCAAGCCAACCTCAAGTTTGTGTGGCTCTTCGTTCCGCACCGACTGGCAGCATGTAGCGCTAACTTCCACTTTGCTCTCGGCTACATTTCACACTGAACAGACAAAAATACTCATCATTCAGCCCTGAATTAACTAGAAATACACCTAGCTAATGTTAGCTGCTCTGATAAAACTTTTAAGAACTTTTTCAGCTATCCACAATTTTTTAACAATTTTTTTATTTAATAAATGGAAATGTACAGACATGTTGCAAATATGAAATAACACATACAGAATGTCAATAAACTACATATGTACATACTCATCATCAATGCTAAAGTCAGATAATGTTACCTTATTCTGATAGCTGTGGATGAATTCTTCCACGAAGAAATAATATCCTTTATTCAGCTTTGTAGCTGAGTGTATGCCAGTCTCTGCTGTAGTCTCTGCAGTGATGAAAAGATGG
>CM040980.1:14128491-14151488 GCA_022985145.1 Pangasius djambal
TGTGGTGGTGTATAAAGGCAAAATCACAAAAACTCTGTCATTGTCCAAATACTTCCAGACCTAACTGTATGTTTTACAGCACCCCCTGCAGTAACATAATTATCACCTCCATATGCCACTACATACACCTATTACAAAAAATAAAACAAACAAACAAACAAAAACATTTTAATATGTTTGAGAGTATTGGCTCCTATACTGAATATTCTATATAGAATATAGGATTATTGTGACATATTGTTTGCATTCATGAGCATTTTTTAAATTAATTTAATTTAATTAAAAATAAACCACTCACCTCAATTTACTACAGCTGAAGGGGACAGTTATTTCATTTTGCATGCCCGTTTGCTCTTTTTTTCACTCCTAAATCTTAAAATGTTTATCCATCCTCATGCTACTTACTCTGTCCAGCTCCCACCTATTAAATGGCTGTACTGTGTTCTTTTCAATTTTATTATGTCATCTGTAATCATTGTATATAATAATAATAATAATAATACCTTTTCATATTTTCCAGGAATATCTATATAATTGAAATACTGCTGCCTGGGGTCTCTAGGGAGTGACTGCAACAAGGACTGAGGACACTACAAACACTGAAGCTCACTTGTGAATGAATCCAACAATTCCAGCAAAATAAAAAATAAAAATAAAAAGTTTAAATTGTGGGTGAGACTCTGCGTACCATCTTTATAGTTGACAGTTTAGATGTGAGGTGATTTTCTTTTTCATTTTTCATATGAAAAATGTTGGAGTCTGATGTTTTTTTTATTATTATTAATGAAAGAAATTCATATAATGAAACAATGTTCTATTCAGTTTGTAAAGTACACTCTGCGCTTTCATTGGATATATATTTAGTTAGTATTTGATTCAAGAGATATGACATCCAAATTGGCCAAACCCGTGTTCAGCACAAAAACTGCAATTACTGTTGCAATAAGGTAGTTTACAGAGAGCAAAGCGAGACCTCCATAAGATTAACCAAAATGATGTTTTCAGTGAAATTATGTTCTGACCCACTCCTCACAAAGCAGCAGCTGTACGTTTTCAGAGGTTAGTGTGTGTGTGGTGTGTGTGTCGTGAGCTCTGATGTCAGAGGGGGGGAGGGCATCGCCCCCATAGCGCGCAGCATGAACGCAGCGCGGCAAAGAGGATGTGCGAGCAAGCAGCGCGCTACTGCAGGGACGGTGTCCACAAGCTGCTCCACAAGGACCAAGCCAAGCTGCGGGCGCAGGACAGCGGCGAGCAGACTAGATTCCCCGCGCAGAGCAGCGAGACCGCGACGGCCGCGCAGCCCGGGAACGGCGGCTCACAGCCCGGCGCCATAGACGGGCTAGTGCGCTGGATCGTCACCAAGATGAGCGACAACAAGAGCATCTCGACGCGCGAGTACGGCAAGGAGGAAGCGGCCGCGGCGCAAGAGCAGTTCTTCGCTCCGGAGCCGCGCAAAGGCATTTCAGTCATCCTAGACGTAAGTGGCTTTGTGTTTATCACCGAGCTGCTTTAAGTGCACTTCATTTTCAGTGATGAGTTGCGGGGACGGAGCGCACAGGTTGAGATAACATAATCAGGATTAATTGGGGAGCTGAGAACACAGCCTCAGTGTAAATTCTACAACTTGTGCGACTAAATGAACGTCATATTTTCACCGCAGCCGGTCTCCTACTTCAGATCAAGCAGCAGAATTTTACAAATTAGACTTATTTTATCTAAACTGTACTCATATAGCACAATAAGCGCACAATAAGTACAGTCCTGTACATTTTAGTGTTTTCCATGTCTAACACGCACACTTAAACTCAGCAAGGGCTGTTAATTAGCTGATTAGTTGAAGAAGGTGTTAGAAGAAGGAAAACACTAAAATGTGCAGGAGAAGGAGTTTTCCAGAACCAGGGTTGGGTACCTAAATATCCTAAATCAAAGCCGATAACTCGGAACCGCTGGATCAAATAAGCGCGCTCTCTCCAATGGTACAAAGACCAGTGTTGCCAGATTGGACGGCTTAAATCGGGTTTTGGCAGTCATATTTGCGTGGGAAATATCACTGCGATGGTAGCTGTGTTTTGTGTAAGATAGTATTTAATTACAATTTGTACCGGTAAGTAGTAAATTGGATGGATTTTAAACCGTGCTTAGGGTGGAAACAGTCTGTCCAATCTGGCAACCCTTTTGAACAGCATCTGCAAAATTTGATCAATCGGTAGGCAATTTAGTAGCAAACCGACTAATGAGGTTCCGCCAGGCTTTTTGCTTTTGCCTTCCAGTCTGTATTTCTGTACTCATTTGACATGACTGTAGACTGTGTCTGTTTAACAAGCTCACCCTACTTGAATAATTGATTTTTTTTTTTTTTTTTTTTTTTTTTTACTTTAGTGAAGCCTGGCATTTAGGCTTCATGGATAGCTGCAAGGGCGAGGTCTCGGCAGTATTGATTTAGTAGGTCAAAGTGTTGCCTTACTGTGTTCAATTGGTGGTCGATAATTACCTGTTATACTTAACCATGCATCAATACAAGAATTGCTGTAAGGCTTTTGCAAGTGAAAAGTAGTTCAGTACCAGTCCCAGATAAAACAAGACATACTAATATATTTAAAATGGTGCATAAAACTAATTAAACTAAGAAATTAATTTAAAAAGACTTGGGGCACAATTGTACACCAAAAATATGAAATTAAGAAGATCACACTAGAGAAAAAGCATACAGTCAAAAAAAAAAAAGGCAGAAAGACAAATGGTGCAGGAGCGGGGAAGCAGAGTTAGGAATGAGGAAAAAGAGGGAGGGAAGGAGATGGGAAGAGGGAAATGCACAGCGGTGCTCTCTAGGGACACACATTCAGGGGTGCACGTGCTTTCTGGGAATCAATGTCCCTCCTTGCTGGCAGGTGGATCCCATTGCCTGCGTGATGCCTGGGCTCGTGGTCGGGCTGGGAAGACATGCTTACTGTTAATCTAAAAGTTCATAGACCATTCTTTTATTAATGGAACACAGTGCTGAGCAGGTCACATCAACTAAACATAAACCTTTATTTAGCATAATGGAGATATGATCTGTACGTAATTCTATATTAACATTTATCTACTTAAAAGCTACGTAATATGCATCACATACAATGAGGTGTAGAGGTATTAGCACCCCAGGTAAAGATGGATTAAAAAGGGAATGAAAAATGCCTTTGTTGTTAATTAGCTTAATCTCACACTGAAAATATGAGAGAAATTTAAACTTTAATCTATTAGAAAACAAAAAAAAATGTGCAAAATGTATATTAAACAAAACCACATGTTTTTAAATGATTGAGTCTTCTCTTATAATGCTTGATGAAGCTGAAGAATAGGTTTTCTCCTGCGAACGCTCCTTTTCAGCTCAGCTCACAGATTTTCAATGGGCTTAGTTCAGGGGACTCTCGGGATGGAAGATCTAACCACACCCCAGCTGTAGCTTCTGGGCAAAAGCAGAGCACACGGTGCCATGTGTCCTAACAAGTTTGAAGGAAAAACATCCCCACAGCACCCCAAATCCTCCATCATACTTAACAGTGGGGATTAGATTTTTTTGTGCATAACTATCCTTTTGATGCCAAACCCACACTTCAGCAATGAAGCAATAATCCACCAAAGGTGTTTAGATGTTTGTGTTTTTAAAGGGTTTGTTTGTTTGTTTTTGTATTTTATATCAGCTCAAATGAAAATAGCCTCTATAAAAATGTAAAATGTTGGAATGATAAAAGTAGGAAAATCATAAAATTCAGCTAGGATGAATTTGATTGCAGTACCCACATCACTCTAATATGGTGCTATATCATAATAATAACTTCTTTTGCAGTGAGAAAAGCCATCATCCAAACACCTGGTTGGTACCCAAGCTTCATATCTGGCCACTCACTCCCACCCATATTAGAGTGAAAACTGCTGACAGTGTTACTCTCTGCATCAAAATACTGCCTCTTCTTTTCCATATTTTCTCACTGAACTCATGTGGACCTCATGTAGCATAATGAATACCCAGTATTTGAATACTGCCATATTGTATTGGGTGATCCTTGTATTGGGTTACTGGTACTTCTGAACAATTCGTTGTACCTAACAAAAGAGTGAGGGTTTCCACCAGTTTGAAAGCCATTACCATCGAAATAGGCTTAGTCATATGTTGTGGGAGAAGGAAGAGGGGCTGCATGCACAGGCATCTTATCTTATGACTTGGGAGAGGGCCAAGCTACTGGATGGGTGGATTTTTACAGTGTCTAGGCCTACCAGATCCTTGAGACATGTATTCCCATGGGGAGATGGTGTGGTGTTGCCTTCCTGGGTCGGCAGTGGTTGAATGTTTTATCCTCCTTCCAGTTTTCAGAGGAGCAAATAGCCCACCTTACAGAGAAAGATACTTGGCTAGGTTTTAGGTTCATTTGCTGGGGGTCAACTCTGACTGCACAATTGGAATCTTCTACAGAGGTCGGGTACAGATATCTATCCCATATCCCAATCTTGAACATGAGATGTTGAAAGAGAACAGTAACTTTACGTATTCATTGACTTGAATTGAATTCAGAGTATGAGCTAAGATTTTCTTCAAAAATTCCATCCAACTATGCAGCATTTTGATGTGTCACAGGCATGTCAAAACAGGAGAACAAGAAATTATTTTCCAGAGGTGAAAATTCTGATATTACATGTATTTTCATTATATAAAGGTCTTTGTTTTACTAATATATCATAGTACACATTAAGTACTGTGTACTTACTGCACCATTGATTTGGTGTGGTATGTTTATTGTGAAGTAATCTGCAATAACTACAGTCAGATGGTAGCAATGTCTGTCACATTAGCTTCATCCAAAGTTATGAACAATTAAGGCTGACTGTGTCATTTTGTGACTTTAGTTTCCAATAATCATACAACTGATTAATACAGTTTTTTTTTACAATGCTTACAATCACATGCTTAAGAATGGCATGTCTTGTACTGGTTTATAGTGATTTCTCCCACAGTGTCCCACTGCATTTCTAACAGCTTTCCACAGTTAGGCTGAACATCAACAGTTCTGTTTCACCTCTCCTAACCCCCAGGTGGGGAGACTCACCTGGATACGTTCTTGTGCACGTCTTGTGCACATGTCCCTTCTATCTTTTAACTCTCCATTGTCTCTGCTGCACCAACCAACAGATTAGCAGACCTGTGGCTATATAATGTTAGTGCGTTCAAGCAGATTTCACCCCACCATGAAAAACAAGTTTCTCTTGGCTGGGCTTTGCTAATGAGCCTCAGGCAGACAATGTCTGTAGACCCTGAAAGCCAAAGACAAGCATCAGTTGTTTGCTCTCTCTGTGCTGGCATTGGCCATTTTAAGGAAGCCATCTCCACTTCAGATATCCCCTGTGCTGACGTGGTAAGCCCAGCTGGCAGATTCGACCTTGATTCAGAGTCTGAATCTGATCCAGGTGCTGCAGCCTAAACTGCATGTCAACAACGACTGATAAGCTGAGAAAGCTGTGTATATGTCTTTAGAATTATGTAATAAATCTATACAAAATAGACCATAACATTGAAGTGCAGCACCACAGCCCAATCATGTCCCCTACCCTCCACAAATCCCACGCCCCACAACTAAAGGGTGTCCCCTATTTCCATTGGCAGTAGGTGCTGCTGGTTGGATGTTTCACATCCGAAAACAATGCTCTGTCTGGGGGTATATCAGAATGTCATCTATATATGTTAGGTCACAATTATTCAAGAACTCCCATATCACCTTATTGATGAAGGCCTTATTTACAGGCATCAGCAGGTATTTATAATGCCACATTTGTTCATGAAGGTGGACTTCCATTCATCGCCTTCTCTTATGTGGATCAGGTTGTATGCACTTCGGAGGTTTGTGAAAAATTTCACTCCTCTTACCTGCTCGATGGTGGATGGGACTAGCAGTAGAGGGTAATGATATTTCACAGTGACTTGGCTTAGTCCAAAATAGTCAATGCAAGGCCTGAATCCCCCTTCTTAATTTTCCTCAAAGAAGAAACTGGCAGTGTCTGGAGAGTTTGAGTGACAATATAATACAATATATCCTTGAGACAAGGCATCTGTGATATATTCCTTCATGGCTTGGGTTTTCAGGGAGTGACAGGGGATACACACAGTCCCTAGGGGGAATAGTGCCCACCAAAGTTCAATGGAGCAGTCCCAGGGTTTGTGAGGAGGTAGCTTGGATGCCTTAGCTTTACTAAAAACCTTCAGATCACAGTACTGTGCGGGGATCGTCACCTCACTCTGGGTCTCAGGGCTTTCTATGTGGGTAGAGTGATGGGGAGAGAAAGACAGTGATTAAAACAGGAAGCACTGCAAGAGATGAGCACTTCTTTTCCAGGAAATGACCAGATTGTGGGTAGACAGCTATGGAGAACCTAGGATAATGGAATTAATTAATAAATGAGAGGTTTTCTACATGTAATAAACCAGTCTACATTTGGAGAGGAATGATCCGCCTTGTGATTTTTTCCTCCTTGCAGTGGAGTGCCATCTAGGCCCTTTAGTGCACCTGCCAGGGGAATGAGAGGGGCATTTAGCACGGCAGCAATACCTTCATCCATGACCTTTCCTGCATCGCCAGAGTCAATGAGGGTAGGGATGGTGTTTTTCTGAACACCAAGACATCTTTGCAAGTAGAAATATGTGTCTGCTCTCTGTAATGGGTGTTATGGTTGTGCTCACCTGGTCAGAGCATTTCAGGAGTCTCTAGTTTCCTTTGTTCCTGCAGTAAAACCACCGGCCAAAACCATTCTTTCTCTTCAACAGATAGGTTGGTGTAAGCCACTTCCATGGGTTCCGGTTCATCTTTGAGACTAAGTTTAAATGTGGAGCAAGTCTGGGCCTCTGGGCTCAGATCAGGTTATCCGTGCAAATTGTGAGCTGGATAAACTGGTTTAGTTTTAGTCTGTCATCTCAACAAGCTAGCTCGGCTTGCGAAAAATAGGCATTGTCTTCAAGGCCAGGTCATTCCAGCTGCTCTCTGCGCCCAAAGTCTGAAACATTAAAGAAAAGTCTGCAGCAGACTCCTTTCCCTGTTTCAGCATCAACAGCCTCTCTCTGGCATCTTTTCCAGTCTAGGAGTGATCGATAACTTTGTGAAACTACTGCTCAGAGCTCACTTAGGTAGCATTCAACAGCGTTGGGTTATATGTAGGGGTTGCTCAGGTAAGTGCTCAGCCGGTAAGAGCCGGTCAGTATTTGCCGCATCTTATCGACATCTCTGGAAAAATGCAGAGGGGTACTGTCAAAAAGTATCACACATTGCATTAGAAAACCTTGCATTTCCCTGGTGAGCCATCATATTTTTCAGGAAGTGTGAGATTCACTCACTCTGACGTGATAGGGTACACTCATGTGTACCCCTCGCACTTCCTGAAAAATATGATGTCTCACCAGGGAAATGCAAGGTTTTCTAATGCAATGTGTGATACTTTTTGCCATCTTCCAACTCTACCACCATTGTCAAGTTTGCTAACGATGAGAAGGCCTACCTGGAGGAGATTAAAAACCTGGAGAACTGGTGCCAAGAGAACAGCCTCCTCCTGAACGTTCGGCAAGACAAAGGAGTTGATAGTGGACTTCAGTTTCTGGTACGTTAGTGTTCACATGGCCATGGCCTAATGGTTAGAGAGCTGGACTTGTAACCTGAAGGTGAACCTGAAGGTCATGGGTTCGAGTCTTAGGTTTGGAAGGGATTGTAGGTGGGGCTCTCTACCACCCTCAATACCATGACTGAGGTGAGACCCTTGAGCAAGGCACTGTACCCCCGGGTGCCCCAGCAAAAAAGGCTACCTTCTGCTCTGGGTGTGTGTTCACTACTGTGTGTGTGCGCGCACTTGGATAGGTTAAATGCAGAGCACAAATTCCGAGTATGGGCCACCATACTTGGCCACATGGCTTCTTCCTACAGGCCATTTGGGCCCTCACCCAAGACCTAGGACTAGAGCTTGGACTTGTTTGCACACCACCTACATTCCTGTTATATAAACACAAATATATATTATGCTCATGTGAACACCCGGATATGGTGTAGCAGTAGCTCGCTGGTTCCTTCTGCTGGTTTGGAGTAGCTCCTCCATAACACTGGCTGCAATCTTTGTTCATGATCGCCCAGGAATTGGCCTTGTTAGGTCACTACAGTCTGGAACGTGTGCACCTTGGCTGGATCCATGGTAGATGACGAAATCTTCTGTAACGGGGGACCCAAAGACACGGAATATGGGTTCATATGCACAAGGATTTATTGAACACAGATTCAAGACAGGCGGGGTTAATATCAAAAGATGGAACATATCAATCCAGGTACAAAAGATCACAGGTGATCAATCCAGATGTGAAAGGTACAGAACTCGTATATGATGGACAAACTGTAAGACTTTGCATTGAGTTAAGAGTCCATTGTCCTGTTAAACAGTTAAAACAGGAAATTTGAACTGTTCAGGGGAGGGGACCTCAGGCGGTCTGGTGGTACAGAGTCTGGGCTGGATGTTAAAAGTATATAGGAGTTGAAATTAAATAATGAATATGGAAAAAGTGCAGACATTTTGCTTTAATTTGAGGATATTCACATCTAAATTGGGAGATACAGTAGGTGTAGGAATTATAGCACTTTTTATATGTGGTGAATGCACTGGTGAGCTCAGAAACACCAAAAAGCCTGGAAGACCACAGAAAACAACTGTAAATGATAGAAGAATTCTTTCCCTGGTGAAGAAAACCCCTTCACAGCAGTTGGCCAGATCAAGAACACACTCTAGGATGTAGCTATATCTGTTTCAAAATCAACACTCAAGAGAAGCCCTCACCCAAGTAAATACAGAAGGTTTACCACAAGATAAAAACCATTGGTAAGCCTCAAATACAGATCAGATTAGAGTTTGCCAGAAACATCTAAATTGTACAGTTCTGCAATAACATCCTATGGACAGATGAGACAAAAATCAATTTGTACCAGAATGATGTGAAGAGATGATTATGGAGAATGGAAGGAACTGCTCATTATCCAAAGCATACCACTTCATCTTATGGTGTGGGCATGTATGGCTGCCAGTGGAACTGGTTCCCTTGTATTAGTGATTATGTGATTGCTGGCGACAGCAAGCAGAATGAATACTGAAGTGTATAGGGCTATATTATCTGCTCGTATTCAGCCAAATGCTTCAAAACTCTTTGGACAGAGCTTTGCAGTGTAGATGGACAAAGCCCCGAAGCATGCTTTGAAAGCAACTTAAGACTTTTTTAAGGCAAAGAAGTGTAATGTTCTGCAATGGCCAAGTCAGTCACCTGACCTGAATCCAGTTGAGCATGAATTCACTTGCTGAAGGCATAACTGAAGGCAAAATGCCCCAAGAACAAGCAGCAACTGAAGACAGCTGCAGTAAAAAAAAAAAAAAACATCACCAGGGAAGAAATCTAGCATCTGGTGATGTCTATAGGTTACAGACTTCAGGCAGTAATTCCTTCACCATTCATCCAATAGACATAAATCCTCTCAAATAGAAGCTGAAAGTCTGCACATTGAGCTTTAATTTCGTTATTTAATTAACATACTGTGGTAGACAGCTAAAATAAAAATAAATTTATCAATGGCCAAATATTTATGAACCTGACTGTTTATGAGAGGAAACAACCTTGCATGGCTGCTATCGCATACTGATAGAATGAGGAGTATGGTAGGCGTGTATTTTGGATATCTCCACCACATATAATTACATTATATGTCTTATAGTTATCACACTGTCTTTTTTAAAGTGTTCACAGAGATGAAGAGGACAGGCAAACTACATTGACACTAATCAACATAGTATTAGGCCTAATTTAAAATAACGTTAAATAATAGTCTGAAAGTAAAGGCTCACCACAAACTGAAAGGACTGAATCCAAGGGCAACCTGAAACCCATTCCTGGCTCTTAACAGGAATGGCTAATATAACCATTAGGTTTAAGGATTAAATATCTGTTAATTAAAGGTTGATATTCTGTGTTGATGATTGTAAGCTGGAGAGCTTACAGAGGTTGTTTTAACTCATATATTTTCCATCAGTGAGGATTAATTGGTGACTGCACATGACATTTACAGATGAATGCATGTTTGAACGTTGAAATATTAATAACATTGATTAGTAAATTGGCCAAATGTACTGTGGCAACCACAATCACAGACAGAAATTAAGTCTGCAAACTGGGTTTTAAATGTGCCTCTCTCAGTCTCTCTCTCTCTCTCTCTCTCTCTCTCTCTTTGTAACTTGCCTCACTCTGCAGGACGTGATAGAACCAGTCACAGATCTCAATATTATATTGTTTTATTTTACAAACTTTCCTCTGGGCTTGTGGAAAATTCAGAAAGTTCTCATACTGCATGTGTAGGACATGATTTTATAGTAATTTGACAATTGTCCAGTGGAGTCCAGTGGTGAACTATTTAAATGTCAGACTACAAGAAGAGCTGTGGTGTCAAACATTGGCCGACGTTTAAAGGATCAAAACTGACATTTTATTATCTCCTGCTGCTGCTTTAGCTGTAACCATTGCAACTTTAAGAAGACAGGTATTTAGTTTCTACCATTTTCACCTTTTCTGGTTTTCTGGTCATTCTAATGAGAATAGTTCTAACAGCACTGCAGTTACTTATAATGAGAAGTCCTGTACCTAGGCTAGACGTTGGTCTTACTTGGGTAATCATGTACAATGTCTCTGTGCCCTGCTGACAGCTGTAGCTAGTTAATTTTTTTTTAAAGTTATTTTTAATATGAAGGTTTTATGAGCAAAGATTGTTGACCACCTCAACTTAATGTTTATGTAAGCAGATGGTCCAACTGGCCCAGTTGTCTTGGGAATGAGGGCTACTTTTACATGACATATCATGTCCTTCACCCTTCATAAAAATGAATAAAATGACTGTGTAACAAAACACAGTTAAACACATTAAATACAATAATTCTAATTTACCATGTCCCTAAGTACAAAAAATTATTGACACGTTATATTATTTGATCATTGCTTATTTATGCTATGGGGCTTTTTGTGGCTGGTGGTTCAGGGGCTCTTGTGAAGCTTGATGGCATCATGAATTTGTCTAGGATATCACCAAAACCCGGTACCTAGTGGCCTTTTCTGGGAGTTTCAGACTTGGTCATAGCGTACTTCCAAATCAACAAAGAGATTTGTAATGAATAAAGAAATCAATTTGCAATGACCATCTCAGTCTCCGTAAAACCTGTGGTCAGAAATAAATAGGGAAGTGCACATGCACAAACCTAAGAATAAAGGAGCTTAAAATGTTCTGCACAGCAGAGTGGATCGAGATCCTTCTGTTAGTGTCTCCAACCTTGTTAGACATTAAAAGAATAGGCTGAGTGCTCTTATTCTCTCCAGGGTAGGATATTAATTTTAAGGGTGCCGATCATTCTGAAACCATTGTTATTGTTTGTTTGTTTTTTTTGCTCATTTTCATCAAGTATGCCAATAATTCTGGAGGGCACTATATGCCTTTTCACTTTTGGGTTACTGTCCCCCTTTTGCTGTCACAAAGATATTGCTCTTCTGAAGCGAAGCTAAACTGGGTCACCTATATTATCTGACTAAACAGTGTTAGACTGGAGTAATACTTGATTAGTCCAGCCTCCACATGCTGGCACCCAATTTAACGTTTAACATGCCCTTGCACCTCTAGCTTATCGTCTGAATGTGTCAGGTCAGCTGCCATAGCACATGTCATATTATAGGAGTCAGAACAATGGAGCCCTGCTGTGCTACTTTCATAGCATTTCGTACCCATGCCACAACTGCTGCCTCCTGTTTCACCTCTAACCCAATGTGCACAGTCTCCCTAGCATTGTTAATTATCTTACATGAGGAAAAGACACAAACCATCAACACCAAAGGCACTTAGCACCCATGACATAAATGTCATATTTGGGATAATCTTTGGACCTGTCCACCTATTTTGTGTCCACTGGCACAAAATATGGTTTAAAAAAATGTTTAGTGTCAACCAGCAAGATCTTTTTCCTTTGTGTGAGACACTAACTTAATTGGCTTGTAAAATAAATTCAGCTGTATTATATGGAGACTGGTTGCTCCGTCCTCTTGTGGTGGAAGAAAATGTGTCCACCAGAGAATGAAATGGCAAGAGTATATGTCAGATGCAACTGCAACTAAATGCATTTTGTAACTGTTTGCATTGCTTCTCAGTGTATTTACTGACAATAAGTTATCTGTAAGGGGACGGGTAGGCAGCAGTATTTTGATTAGAGCGGAGAAAAGTCCATTTTGCATCTGATTTGTTTTAGAAGAAAATATGGCTGCCCATACCATAACTTTTTTATATAAATTGTTTATAGCTTCTCAGTAGAGCGTCTTTGTTTTCCGAGAATGGAAATAAAAATAGCATTTTGTGTCCACTGTGTGTGCAAGCCTACACCATTATGCAGCAAACACCATTTCACATAGACGCACAAATTGGTTACCCAATGTCGAATTATCAGAAATAACAATTATTCTCTTTAGCCGTCTGAACTCTATTTCACATCTGCCTGGGCAGTACAGTAATTCTATTATCAAGCCTCTTCCTATCCCTTCACAGCTTATATGCATTGACTCACAGACTGTGAACTGTTTGTTTCTTTTATCTATAAGAACAATAAATGTAGATTCAACATGCAATAACAGTGTCTCTTTTTGTTTTCTTTACAGATATTCCGGAGAGCTGATAAGGATGGTGAGTGTGTATTTAGTCATACAAAATGTTTCTGAATCAGTTTAATTGTCTTGTCCATGGAGGACCGGATTATTCAGATAGATGAGTTACATTTATCCTGTACTTTACAAGTAGACATAAGGAAAGGAGGAGGATGAACAATGCTGCTGACATGATTCAAATGTGACATACCTAAAAATTGGCAGATTCCAACATATCTCCAATATCCATTTTTTAGGCCAGCTTATGCTGGGAAGGTTGCCAGTGTGTTTGCTAATCACCTAGCTAATTAGAAGGGAATGTTTGAGAAACGTACAAAGCTATACATGAGTGGTGGTTAATTTGAGAGGGAATTTTAGTGCTGTTATGCACATGCTATTTTCAATGCTTCAATGCTGGAGTTCTACTCCAGAGAGAAATGTACTGTAGCTGAAGATACAGTTTACAGTTTGCAGGTTTACATACACCTAGGCTAAACTGCAACTGCACACATTCCATTTCTTTTGCCAAGTCAATTAGTGCATCTACACATCAGAGGTCATTTTAAAACAACTGAGTAGATACAGATTTATTTAAGCTTTAATTCACTATATCAGCATTTCAATGGGTCAAAGGTTTAAATACACTAAGTTGACTGTCTCTTTAAACAGTCTGGAAGTTCAGAGAGGAGGTGCAAATGAAGGAGTTGGAAGCATCATGCACCAAAGTATGTACATCCACTATTGTGCTTCCTCGTCATGCAAGGAAGAAGCCCCTACTCAAACACTCCAATAAAAAAGCCAGACTTACAGTATATTTGGAGGTGATCACCATGACGAAGACCTAGCCTTTTGGAGGAGTGTTCTCTGGTCAAATGAAACAAAAATGAAAAGGTGGAAAAAGGGTGAGGCTTTTAATCTAATAAACACCATCCCTGTGAAGCATGGGGGTGGAAGCATCATGTTGTCGGGGTGTTCTGCTGGAAAAGAGACTGGTACACCTCAGAAAATAGGTGGAATCATGAGGAAGGAGGCTTATCTATAAATACTGAATCAACACCTCAAGACATCAGCCAGAAAGTTAAAACTTGGGTCACCTGGGTCTTCCAGCAGGACAATGATCCTAAGCATACACCCAAAGTTGTAACAAAATAGCTTGAAGTAAAAGTAAAAGAAAGTATTGGAGTGGACATCACAAAGCCCTGACCTGAATCCCACGGAAACTTTGTGAACTGAACCAAAGAAGTGTGTCCGAGCAAGGAGGCCCACAAACCTGACTGAGTTACACCAGTTCTGTCAGTTCTGCCATGGGCAAAAATTCCAGTGAAGTATTGTGAGAAGCTTGTGGAAGGCTATCCCAAGCCTTTGATTCAAGTTAAGTAATTAAAAGGCAATGCCACCAAATCATAACAAATCATAACTTTTGACCCGTTGGAAATCTGATATAGTAAATAAAAGCTGAAATGAATATGTCTCTTAGCTATTATTTTGAAATGGCCTTTTGAATGAACTTTGAAATGATGGAAATAAAGTAGATAACCTGATTGCCTTAACACAGGAAATGTCTGGTAACGTGCTGTTTGAAAAATTGAGTTTGAATTTCTTTATGCTATGTATATGTAAACTTTTCATCTCAACTTATTGCTCTGGTTAGTCTTTGACTCATCTATCCAATGTCATTGCACACTACAGTGTGTACTATAAATTCCATGCATAATAGGTGAAATTCGTTACCTGATATATGTCCACATAATTACACTAAACAAATTAACTGCCAGCTCTGCTCGTCCCCCCTTCAGATTCTGTTTACCTGAGAGCTTTTTAATGAGATTGTAACAGGTTTATAAGTCAAGGCTTAGAAAACATCATGACACCAGATACACATGCCTATCTGTAAAGGGCAGTCACTCTCAGAACTGCAGATCAGCCCACAAAGGACCAATACATAAACCTCTTTTTATTACTACTGCCATACTAGAGGTTTTGAAACTGACTTGGAGATCTGCATGGTTTCCAGGGATCCTATACTGTTGCATTAGTTCTGCTACAGGTAAGAAGTGGGGACTGACAGCCAGAGAGGGAGAAAATATAATTTAAGTGGAATAAATTACATCTTCATGGTTCTGCTCTGATTTTGTGGTATGATTCAAGTTATTGTTGCCCTTGACAAATTCTCTTTCACACTGCGCTTTTGCACAATCTTTTGATTTGTAATCTTTATTTTTCTAAATGAATGGCCATGTTTTTTCAAGTAATTTGATCGAGGGATATTTTTATGCTAATTACATTGGAGCTATTATTGTAGATGTACTTGCTAATTAATTTTAGATAGGTCTAATTATGCAAATAGACCCTTTCATCCTCATGCATATTCTGTGGCCTTTAGATCGGTCATCATTGAGAGACCCACTCTGGCAAGTTCTAAAAACTGTAAAGCATTCATGGGTAAATACATTTTGTGCATTTTCATTACTGTAATTTTGGCATTATCGTAAGCATAAATTCTTGGCTTGCTTGGCTCACGGCGGGCTGTTTTTTCATTGCCAAAACACACAGCCAGCCGCTTAGGATGTGTGTTCTTTTTGGTGATTATATGTAAATCTTTGGAATGAAAAACATACACATACTTTTTCTTGTTGTTTCTTTGTAGGTACAATATGGGTGTAAAAATATTCACACCTCTGTCAGTGGTATCTGTGTAGTAGAGACGGGTTGCCATGAAAAGTTCCCTCTTAAAGGAAATAGATGCTATTTGATGTGTGGTACTAGCACACAGTGATTTTTAAACCTCTCCGGAGAGCAACTTGCTGCAAGTTTTAATGAGCGGGAAAGAGAAAGAGAGAGGAGGAGACATTGTGGAGGATGGCAGGTGATGGATGCCAGGCTGTTCCAGACATTTGCTTTAAATCAAGGTAGCTGCAACAAGCTGTACTTGCTTATTAATTTAATTTGTAAAAAAAAAAAAAAAAACTTTCAAGTTGCATCAACCTGATGGCCATGTGGTGGACTCCATCAAAAATTACTGTGTTTGCTTTGATGCTGTATCTTTTCTGTTTAATTCCTTTTTATAGGAATATGCAATAATATAATGATACTCAAGTTTAAGCTTCTGTAACATTTTTCCATCCCAACTTTGTTATTAATGTCTGATTCATTGGCATAGTGTTCACTTGAGTAGGATCGGAAGGATAGGGAATTTCATTCTGCAAGGCTGTGATGCTATTTTTACTTCTTTGATGCACAGTGCAAGGAAAGTGCACATGGATTTTTGCATGCTATACCGCTGGTGCTATTAGAAACTGTTTAGACTGCACAAATCCTGAGTATAACAAACTATTAATAAATAATGGAGGGACCAAATACATTTTTCTTGTTTAAATAGTTTCTTCTCAAACTCCACATGTACAATCAAACCCATTTAAGGACCCAAGGAACCATTTAATTAGAGTAATTATAAGAGGTCTTTTGGCCCCACCGTCTTTCCCCTGAACTAGTTTGTCAAGTGATGGCACAAGATCTAGCAGGGATGTGTCACCAGTGGCCCTGTGGCAGTGACCCAAAATCACACTCACAGTAGTGCCCCCTCTTCAGTATTGTGCCTGCTTAAATGGAGCTCTTGTGTAGGAGAGGGCTACAGATAATTATAGAGACGTGGGTGGTAATGGAAGTGTAATTCTTACTTCTTTGACACTCTGTTCTTTCCAAGGTGAGGTGTCACCCTATAGAATATGTCCATTAGTTCCTGATTACTGTTTCAGTCATTTAAAATACTCTACAGACTCTGTGTTTGTGTGTTTGCTTTATTTGTTACTAGTGCCCAACTTTCCTGTTTAATCTTTTGGAATAGGTAAATCCCTGTTTTTGTGCTTGAGTGCAAGTTTATGTTTCTCTCCCTGTCTATCTCTCTCTCACACACACATGAATGCACACACACACACACACACACACACACACACACACACACACACACACACACACACACACATGCAAAGACCCCTCTTTTCTCTGTTTTTTGCATTCACAGGCTTTCGTTGGCAGCAAATGAGTGTTTACATTTGCTTTCAGTGACAAGTAAACAGATTGACAGTAGCCTTGCTCTCGATGTTCGATATGAATACAACATGGCTTCCCTCTTCTATATCTTACATGTCATTGATGGATATAGAAGATGCCTTCTTGAAAATGAGGTTCTGCATTTGCATATGGAAAGGCTGTTATTAGCAGAGTTGCAGCACAAGTGGACAGCCTTTAGAGGGACCTGCTCTTGCAGGGAGTGAAGGCTGAACTGGGCACTGGGATGAAACACTGCAGTATGATGAAAGCCCTGGTGTGTGGTTATGCGTTATTCCAGCTGAGCCTTATTCATTCTTTATGATGTTTAGAGTTCTAGTCAGGGAACATGCAGTACAAGTGAAAAGCGAATCTTGTACTACATGCGTTTTTTTTTTAAATGATTTACTGATTAGGTGGTTCACTTAACTGAATTGTGAAAAATTGTGTAGATGCTGATCTCATGAAGGTGGCATGTCTTTGTCCATTCTCACCATGCTGTCCTTCTCCTGTAATATCATTCTTGAAGCCTTCTTGTCCTTCACAGTTTTTCTTGTTAACTCACACACTGACAACGTCTAAGCTCTGCAGCTTTTTTCACATCCCAATTATAGTTAGTCTCAGACTAAAATGACACTTGGGATACACAGAGTCTCTGTACTAGGACTTACTGGGCTTAACGTGTGTCTTGAACAGAACTGGCTTTTATTTGGTATGAACTTGGTTTTTAAAAAAATATAATTTGGATATTGCATGATTTCAGGTGAATCATAATAACTACTTTTTCTGGGCCCTTTAGTAGTAGGCATAGTTATACCTTATGTTAGTTAGTGTGTAGTTTATTGAACATACATGTACACGGACACAAACTGGCCAGTGAGGCATAAATATCCAGTGTGCTGCAGTTCTGCAGTTCTTTTCTCAGCTGTGGACAGGGTTATATATTATTCAACCTCTTCAGTGCTGTCATTTGAGCCATTCTGCTCTAACTAGAGACCTCAGCTCCAGTGCCTCTTTATGTGTGCCATGGATGGCCATTTTAAAGCACAATTCTTCTGGGAGTGAGTCAAAGCTCTGATAGATGCATCCATGTATCTGTGCAAGAACAAAGGTCCAAGTCCTTGGATTTCCATATAGACATAGAAGGTCTGTAGTAGCAATGAAAAGTAATGTACAAAAGTGTACAGATTACAAATATCTATTCTTTTCTGTGAATTTGGGGGCATGGTTTTCCACAGACTTACTTTGTATGTACAATATTTGACTGAACATAAACTACACACAAAAACAAAAGTGTGTCTGTGATAAAAAAAAAAAAAGGATGTTCTGGGTTATTAGGATTCTTGCATAATATTAAATGTCTTAGTTCAAAAAGGCACAAATCTGTAGTTGGACGATTTGTGTTCAAAGAACCTCTCCAACAAAGTATTTTTTGTAATGCATAGTTTCACCATAGGTAGGAAAATCAACACGCAAAAAGGCCAGTTACACAAAAAAAGGAAAACAAAAACTGTATCAGTCTGTTTGTGTCATCTTTTGTGGCCAAAGAGATAATTTTAATTATCTTAACTACACTTAACTATACATTCAACACTTAAGCTACATCTCAGACTCTATTAATTCACATTTCTTTATCCGACACTGTGGAGAAAATTTTAAAAACAAGCATAGTCTCTAGTACACCTGAACAGTGCTATTTTCGAGTTAAAATTTCACTAACAGTATAATTTCTATATGAATGATAGACATCACTCAATAATAATAATCATATAATTAAGTAGTCATCAAAAGATCCAAGACCAAATCTCGCAACTACAGTTGTATCTGTATTGGTGCCAGGTTACATTAGTGTTGTCCTACATGTAAAATCATCTATTATCCAAATATAGAGCATAACATTTTAAAGGAATGTCAACATCATACATAAGTTTTTTAAGTGTCCTGTCTCTAATATCTCACACCATTCCTGTAGTTTTCCATAGTTTTCCAACAAACATCCCCTGTAGCTGAATTCGTTTTCATTGTATCTGCAGGTTAACTGGAAAAGTAACATGCTTATCTTAAAAAAATAACCTGGAGGTATTAGCTACAAGACTTGCAACTTTTATGAAATGAATTCATACCTGATCTTTAGAAACATTCATAGGAATTATAAAGAATGTAGAAGATTTTGTTTGATGTAGATACAGTGAACGCTAACCCCACATTTACATTATTACCTATTCATAACTTTTCATACAAACTGCGACTGTGTTGTTCATTCGGTCTTAAATTTTTGACACTCGGTTTTAGGCCCTAATTTTGTGATCATGCAATGCACAGAATCGAAATTTTGGTATTTGACCATTGGTGAAGGTGGTAATGTGGTACAGAGCAGTATAAACGTAAAAAGGCATTTGATTTGAATGAATACATTATTGAGGGGTGTGGTTGCTCTTGCTGCTGCAATATCCAATCAGATCAGTTCCCCTCCTTCCCTTTATGAACTGAATCTGTGCAGTGCAGCACAGTGATGTTTTCAAATCTTTCCCTAATCTTCCCTACTTCCCCTCTTATGCTCGGATTCTTTAATTGTAGTCTTCATTACTGTTTTTGATGCTCTTCGGATGTCTGACACATTAAGGTTGAGGTAATTATTATCACTCCTGGCAGCAAAAGACCATGGCTTTCTCTGAATGGGTGTTAAAAAAGCTCTGCATGCTTTTGAAATTACCCATTTTTAAAATATAACTGATTAATAATTTGGCTGGTAGGTGATCACTGAGATGGTAAACACTGGTCTCACACAAAAACTATTTTGAAGCAAATGAAACCTATTTGTGGAAATGGCACTTCATTTAAAATCTGGCATAAGGGTGCCATCACTTGGATTCAGCTGGATTCTGTACAGGGCTGTCTCAAGGTGGAGAAAGTGCTGAAGTCAATACAGAATAATGAACCTGAGCAAATGCCACATCCATGTGTAAATATGTGTTCCTATAGTTGGTCTTTTAAGCCTGTACTGTCACAGATTCCATAATTTATCCATACATATTTACAGATGTCCGAACTCTCATGACTAACTTAGCACAAAGCCTGTGTTGCCTTGACTTGTGCCTCAGTAGAATAGAGGCTAAGTGCTTGATTCTCTTTGATCTTTGGTCTTTTCACACAAATTTGTCCCCTTTCTCTGTCTCTAGGCGGACTGGCTGCATGAAGTGTTGCATTCATCACTTGACTTACAAAATAACTGTGTGGACATTCAACACATTAGTGTGAAATGAAAATATGTCATTTTTCTATATGCCTCTTTTTGTTGCACACCCATTATCAATAGTATTCATAAATCACCATTTACATATTCAAGAGTTTCCAAATTTAATCTTAATTTTAACTCAGTTTCTGTAAACTTCTTTCCTCCCACATAAAAAGCATATGACTGAAGTTTGATTTAATGAAGTTGGTTGCATGTTTGAGGAACATGTAACTGTGACAAACTCCAAAAAATAATTTCTTCTTTGCAGTGATTATGCAGTAGCAAAAGAACAGCAGAAACTAAAAGATCAAATGTCTGCAGGGAAGCTTTTCAAAAAGTATTTGAAATTGGTTTGGGCGCCTGTAGCTCCTCACTCCCGGGAGCCAAGCTAATTAAAACACACTCCTGGCCTCCAGCAAAGAGATTTTGGCTTGTTCTCATTTTTCCATTGTCCTGCTCCCCTGCCCCCGCCATCAAATCCAGTCCACCACCTCACAGCCTTAATTCTAATTCCAGCTTAATTAATAAGATAAACATGTGTGTGGCTTGGTGAAAAGCTGCATGTGGAAAGAAAATATTGGCTACATTGGTACGTGGTGTGTATAGACCTTCACCCAGCAGCACTTCTGTCAAAGCAGAACTGTTTAATACAGGAGGAAACAAACAAGACCAGCTAACAAGTCTGTCTAACTTGAATGGATGGTTACAAGGCCCTCTGGGAAAAGGCAGCAGAGAATTCCTGCCTGAAAGCATAGTCAAGTTCACTTTTTGGGAGATAACCTACTGCAGGTAGTGATAACCCTACCAGTATATAATCTATAATGACAAGATCCAATATTTGTAAATAGATCTAGGTTTCTCTTTTCCACACTTTTTAAATGCACAGAAAATGTTTTTTTCCTTTCCTTGAACATTTCTTCTCCAAATAGGACCCTAAAGCAGGAGGCAGTAGTGCAGTCATGATTTAACCATTTAACCTTTCTTCAGAGATCTAACTCTCTACACTACCTTAACCACACAACATTAAATAGCAGTCCCGCTGTATGCTGTTGTGTTGGACATACCTGGCATTGCTACAGTGCCGATGAAAGTTAATGACATTTGTTTTTTGAGCTTCAGACTGTGTGCAATATGCTGCCTGTCCCATCATCATTCCTTTGGGAGACCACTTATTGTTGGATAAACTGCCAACAGCTCTGCAGGCACCATCAGCTCTGGCATTCTTCACACAAGAACATAGTGTAGGAGGTGTCTGGCTGCCTGCTTGACTTGATGATATTAATACTTTTATATAGCTCACTGGATTGATTATTGTAGCACTTTATTTCCTATGCAAAAATGGTTTGGCATCCATGTGAACAAATATAAAGTCTTCACATTTAGTTTCATTTCATAAATCGTGTAATGCTTGTAAAATGATTATCTTATTTATTTATAGCTAAAGCTCTGCAAGGGGAATAAACAAGTATCTGAAGAGCATGCAGATACACTCTTCAAAGCAGGTTCTTCAAGGGTTCTTTAAAGGTTCAGTGGATAATTAAGGGTTCTTAGCATCTTAAATGGGTTCTACTTGGAACCTTTTTGATAGGGAAACACTCTGTTGTGGGGTTTATATATGGGGCCGTCCAAAAGTCTTTTTTATATGAATTTTGTCTTAGATGTTCATTTTATGACTTCTGCATTTTTGGGTCAGTAAAAAACATTTTATATTTCCAAACATTACTTTCAACCAAAATTAAATGTTACAGAAAAATGTTTGTATGCCAGTAAAGAAAGTAATATATTATGTAATAGACCAATTTTCAGAAGAAAAAAGAATGCTGGCTGTCAGGGATTATCTGCAAAAACAGAAGCAAGTGTGACAGACAATGTCTCCAGAATAACTGTGGCAGATTCTCCAAGATGCTTAGAAAAACTTACCAGACAATATTCTCATAAAACTGCACAAAATGAGAGTACTGATGCAGTGAGTTGTCATGCCAAATATTGACTTTGAGTTTAGTGCTATTTACTGCTCTTTGTAGAAAATTCATTTTTATTTCATTATTTTTGAATATTTCTTTATATGTGGCTAAGACTTTTTCACCGTACTATAGAATATTTAACGATTCTTCAGAAGGACAACTAAAGGGCCCTTAAGGGTTCTAAATCTTTGAAGAGTGTAGTCCTGGCCTGTTTAATATAAATGAGGTTCTCAGAAGGTCATCTCTCTAATGACCTGTAAATAGCATGTTCTGATATATTCATAAGGCACTATACTAAGTAGTGCTCATTACACTTATTGCCAGTGGTAAAAAAATGCAGTGTTGCAAAGCTTATTATGTCATAATCAAACTATGATTTGCTCTTTTTTTTTTTTTTAAATATGACTTAGTAACTAGCTTTTTAAGTTGTTTTTGTGAGTTTTAAGTAAAGTAAAACCTATTTTAAATTAAATAAATCCAACATACAGTATTTCCACTGTTTTATTTCTCACTATCTCAACTCTGAAATTCAGAAAAAATTAACAAAAAAAAAGAGATTATCTGTATGATTACAAGTACAGTCAGGTCCATAAATATTGGGACATCGACACAGTTCTAACATTTTTGGCTCTATACACCACCACAATGGATTTCAAATGAAGCGAACAAGATGTGCTTTAACTGCAGACTGTCAGCTTTAATTTGAGGGTATTTACATCCAAATCAGGTGAACGGTGTAGGAATTACAACAGTTTGCATATGTGCCTCCCACTTGTTAAGGGACCAAAAGTAATGGGACAAAATAATAATCATAAATTAAACTTTCACTTTTTTAATACTTGGTTGCATGCCCACTACCACCATGCTTCACTGATGAGGTGGTATGCTTAGGATCATGAGCAGTTCCTTTCCTTCTGCATACTCTTCTCTTCCCATCACTCTGGTACAAGTTGATCTTGGTCTCATCTGTCCATAGGATGTTGTTCCAGAACTGTGAAGGCTTTTTTAGATGTCGTTTGGCAAACTCTAATCTGGCCTTCCTGTT
>CM040980.1:14151588-14221494 GCA_022985145.1 Pangasius djambal
AAACTTTTGGAGGGCAGTGTATTCCTGTGTTATTTCTTTTTTTGTAAATTTCTAATGATGCAAAGTGAAAGTATGCGCTATACTTATTTCAGTTAACCTTACTGTGATATGTACAGCACCATGTTATTAGTACACCTTCAGGGGGTTATTTCTGAGGTAGGTGGAGACCATTTGGTTGACAGAGATTGATAGGGCTTATATGGGAATTTGTGCTAATATATATCTTTAATTCTTTGTGCTCCTTTGTATTCGTGTAATGTCTATGCATGTGTGTATGTGTGGCCTTTCCTTTTTCTCCGTAATGAGAGTGGGCTAGGCTGGATTTATCCTGGTCTGATCCTGCGGATATTGTGCCGGTACTCTCCGGGGTCTCAGTCCGGGTGACATTTAGATGTCAATTAATTAGATGTCAATGTGCATGTCTATGTATTTATCTGTGTATCTGTGTGTGCACCTCCATAACCTGGCAGTGAAAAACTTGCTTAATGGAGTAGGAGTGCTTATATTCTACTGTCTTGTCACAGCCATCTCACAGTGAAGCATCTTGTCTAAAATGAAGTTATGATCATTTTATCGGCCAGAATCACAGCCTGCATCCTTAGCGGTACTGTAGCTACTACTCATTGTAAAGACCAATGCTCATTGTATATGTTCAGCTATATCTGTCTACATGCAGTCCCAAGAATGCACAAGCAAAGTGAATGTAGTGCTGCAGCAGCAGCTTTCTGCCCATAAACCAACTGCAGTCAATAAGTCGACTCAGAGAAAAATGGGTTTGTCTGTGACAAGGAGCCATTCACTAATGGTATGAATAACATAAATCTCCATTCCTCAAGACTCAGTGAGAGCAAATTACCTGTTAATGATTTTTGTTTTTTTCTTAAATTCTCTAAATTCTTTTGAGAATATTGTACAAATCTTCTGCTCAAACCCCTAAAAGCAGTCTGCACTTTTCTATTATCCTACAATTGAGAGTAATTATTCAAAGATATAATGAGTTGTATTTTACTCCAGAACTATGCTTCATTATTAACTGTGAGACATTTCTTCCCAACCACTTCCCTATTGCACATTCCCCCTGGTTACAGCAGCTCCTCCTAGTAATTAGGTCCTGATGGCGTTGCCATGGCGTTCTTTACACCTGGCTGCTGCTTAATGGGGGTTTGGCCACAAAACAAAAGGATTAAGCTAGTCTTTTCATTGCTAGCACACCACATAAGCTGTTCAGGAATGAGTCTTCAAATATGTATATTAGAAACATTTCACCTTCCTCTCACATCTCATATTTCACTTTAAATCCCACTTATAATAAAGTGAAAGTTTATTTGCCTTTTCATCCATACTGGAAATTATGAAATGACATTATAAGCACAATGGGGGGGTGTAAAATGTTGAAGACTCATCTGTTATAACAAACAGAACTAATCTTAGTGTCTCAAAGGACACTGCCTGCTGATTTCCAGTTTGACAAACAAAATTGGATGTTCATTCAAATAGATGTTGATTATTCTACCCTAAAAACATGTAATTACATTTAATTGCAGACAAGCTGTACTGTTTATTGACCTCTCTAATTTTGCTCACCATGACTGCCATTAATCTTCACTACCAAGAATTTGTGGGCTGCATTATCTGACTATATATTCAAATCCCTGCAGTACACGATTAAGGCAGGATATTGGTATTCTGTTTGGCATATATGGGATGAAATTAAATTAGGTGTTTGACAGGCAAGATGTGGTGTAACATACACTTGCAAATACAATTTGCTTTCATTTTATGAATGAGAGATGATGCTTGATATGGTGTTCATATAGATACAGTGGAAGTAAATGAATAAATTAAAGTAGGCTTGCATATTCTGTAAAGTTTGAATTTACTGTACATGCCTGTAATTATGCACAATAATAACTTGATCTGTCTGTCTGTCCATCTGTCCAAATTTAAAGAATACTTTTTTTTAGCTGTTTCACCTGCATCTTCAATTTAAACTAGTATTTAAAAATTACAAGGTCCATAAAGATATAGTTTGCCGAAGTTGGTGTGGAAGAACTCGAGTGGTCTGCACAGAGCCCTGACCTGAACCCCACTGATCACCTTTGGGATAAACTGGAATGCCGACTGCGCCCCAGGCCTTCTTGCTCAACATGACTGCCTGTCCTCTCTAATGTTCTTGTGGAGAAATGGGCAAATCCCCACAGCCACGCTCTCCAATCAAAGCCTTCTCAGAACAGTAGAGTTTATTGTTACAGCAATAATAAATTAAATAAAAAAAGAGGGCAATAAATAAAAAGGGGGGAATAAATTCGGAATGGGATGTTCAAAAAACACATATGGGTGCCCACAAACCTTTGGCTATATAATCTGTCTTACCTGATTGGTATACACAAGCCGGAACATATGTATATTCTGGACAAATGTGTAATATGTGTGAACAACAAGTTTACTGCAGAGTTAACACTGCCATTTCAAGTTTACTGCAGAACCCTTTCTGACTCTAGCAATCTCACAACAATCGCATACATTTAATATATTTATCAGACTCTAACATTTTTCCCAGACATGTTTATACTGTGAGGGTCTCTCATATGTACAGACTCTCTCACACTGCTGCTGACTTGCTCACCCCTTCATAATTCTTGTGAGATGGTGAAAGCCCAGCTAGGACTGCTGAATTATTTGTGTGAACTCTAATTTAATCAGATTGCTTATAACGTGCATCAATTGACTCTGGTACCACTGGTGCTATGGATGCTGACGCAGGCTTGCATTAAATCATAACCCCTCTCTTATGTGGCTCTGGCGCTCCTGGTATAGCGACACCAGCTGAAATGCATTAGCTTAGAGAACACTATGTCTGTATACTACTTTTGGGATAAGGGCTATATTATGTTTATGCCTGTGTGTGCATCTGTATGTTTTATACAGTTTGTTTTTAGTAGCCGTGTTGCATGATTGCAAGAAGAAACATAAAGTGAATCTACAGGAAGTATAATAAAATTAGTCATTAGTCAAATTCTGAACTGTGCTCTCTACAACAACAAAGACATCTCAAATGGAATGCAGGGTAGTGACTATGTTTAACAACAACAAGGTGTCACTGGGTCCTTTAAATGTTTAATTTGTCTAATTAGGTTTTAAATTTGAGGTACCATTGAAAAAGTTTGAAATTAAATGTTATTATTACCTGATGTCACTGTAGCAAGTGTCCGTGATAGTCCTGCGTCTTATATATAATATAGTGGTATTTTGTATCACAAATGTAATTCAGACACATAGTAATCTAAGTGTAATTTTGCCAATGAGGAGATATAAGTGAACTAATATTGTTGACAATGCAGGAATCTCTTTGCCCCCTTTTTGAAACCATTTTTATCTATTAGAAACAATGAAATAAGGTATAGAGAAGAAAGTAGAGAAGAAAAAAAAGTAGGTAGAGAGTGAAAAAGTGATAGCAGAGAACATTTTGAAGAGGGTCAGCTTCTCAGTGCTTGGTTGCTATAGCAACCAGCCACCTACCCCTTCCTCCTGTTCTCCCGAAAATATTATCAGTTGAAGATGAGAGAGAGGGAGAAAGGAAACACTCTGCTTGTTACTTCTGTTAGGAGGCTTTGATATGGAAGACTGCAGCTGAGATTGGAAAGTGTTAATTGCCTCCCTTTTGTAGAAAGCAACACGTCTATGGCCCTGCAGTCCTCTGCCTAGACACACACACACACACACACACTCTCTCTCAAAACACACACACCTTTCAGTAACCCAACCTACTGGCATCATTTTAGTGTTGAAATATTTAAACCATTGTAATAACAGAACACAATAAAACTCACAACTGAAAGATCATTTATTAAAGGATAACGACACTGTAGTGTACTGTAATCTCTCTCTGTGCAGTGAAAGAGTCATTAATATGGCTCTGAAATCACCCTGTAGTCACCCTGGAATAAGAGGAAGTTCACAGAGCTGGGTTGGAGAACTTGGCCCCAGTTCCTGAGGATATTCAAATGTTTTAGGCATTTTGTCTGTCCATCAAAAGACACTAGCATGAGCTTGCACCATCAAGGACTATCAGAGGTTCAGACAGAACCACCAATCAGAACTGCACCCATGCAGAATAAAGGTGAATCTCTATCAGGATGCTACAGTGGAGAGATTGAAGGGATTGCTCTGCTTTCGCAGTGAAGCACTACTTGTTGGTGAGCAAAACAGCAAAGTAGGTTTCTAATCATCTACTGGCTTACCCCTGTGTCTCCTAGCCCTGTTGAGAGAATGAGTGGCATTTCTCTTTTTTTCAGCTTAATATACAGTCTTAGGCACCCTATTTCCTTAGTACAAACTTTAGATTTTTATTTTATGACTTATTGAGTCAGTACAGAAACATTTTAGTTTTCTAAGCATTAGTTTTAGAATTAGATGTTACAGAAAAATGTCTGTATGTCAGTAAAGAAAGCATATTACGGGAGTGGTCACTTTTCAGACAAAAAGCTGCAGGAAAAATAAGAAGCAAGTGCGACAGTCAAAGTCTCCAGAAGAACTTTGGCTGGTTCTGCAAGATGCTCGGTTAAACTTACCAGCTAATTTCCTTATAAAACTGCACAAATTGTACCTGAGACTACTATTTTTTTTTAAAGCAAAGGGTCATCTCACCAAATATTGACTGTGTTTCTGTTTATTGTTCTTTACATTATTTTTTTTTTAAATGTAGAAACATTTAATTTCATTATTTTTGAAGGCATCTTTGCTCTCCAGCATTTCCTTGTATGTACCTAAGACTTTTGCACAGTACTGTATATTTAATGAAGAGTCTTAGACAGCAAAGCACTGTGGGCTTACAGCATTATGCTGACCAGTGAGAAGGCAAAAACTTTTTTTTTTTAACCACTACTGATCAATAGCATTATGGTGTAAAATAGACAGGCTATCATCGGCACAGGTAGTGTTGCCGCCTCGCAGCTCCAGAGTCCCCAGGTCGATCCTAAGCTCAGGTTACTGTCTTTGTGGATATTCTCCCCCTGGCTGCATGGGTTTCCTTTGGGGTCTCCAGTTTCCTTCAAAGAACCCAGAGGAAGGATTGGCTGGTCGATTTACTACTCTAAATTGCCCTTAAGTGTGAATGTGTGTGTGTGTATGAGTTTGGGGGGATGTGGTAATCTTCAACCAAGTGATGAATTACTGAATCATACTGAATCAAAAGTAGTGGCATTACAGTAAAAGGTACAGTAGTGGAATTGGCTTTCTGACTGTCATATTACCAAACAACCTGTCTAACCTGTTAAAACGGGGTCTAAAAAAGAGTTTATAATTTATGTAATCATCATATCTCTCCTTTTTGCATGTTTGACTCTGCGAGTGCATGTCTGCAGTGATAATTAATAGTTAAAGCCGGTGGACATTTCCACTCATTTTCCAGTGATGGACTTCTAGGATGTCCATAAGCTTCTGTTTCTACTGACCAGCTTTGTTTTCCACTTAATGACTGCAGACTCCTGTACCACTGAGCAGAAGATCCTGTCTACTGACTGGAGAAAAGCAGGTCCAGAGTAGTGCAAATTTCATTGATTTCTCTCATACCAAGGTTCCTCTTAAGCCGTATTCTGATTGGATTAGTTTTACATAGGGAGGTGGGGTAATGTGATTATTACTGGTTTATCTCTAGTCCTGGCAGTAATTTTTACAGACTGTCTGTCCCCCCTTCTGGAAAGATTATGTTGTCTTTAACCTACAAGACCTCCTTAAATGACCAGTAAAATAACCCCAGGTAATATACAGCCCCCTCCAAGAGTATTCTTTTGTTTTTTGCTGTACATTGAAGATATTTGGGATTGAGATGAAAACACGAATATGAGATGATAGATCAGAATTTCAGCTTTCATTTCCTGACATTTACATCTAAATGTGTCAAACAACTTAGAACATGGCACCTTTTGTTTGAACTTACCCATTTTACAAGTGATCAAAAATACTGGAACATGTGACTGACAGGTGTTTCTTGTTGCCCAGATGTGCCCTGTTAGATTTTTTTAAACAATTAATAGCTCTGAATGTCTACTCTTGGTCTGAGCCCTGGGTTTTGCCTTTGAAGACTGCACGTTGTTAAAAATAATAACACCATATGAAGTCCAGAGAGCTGTCTATGGGAGAAAGGAAAGTCATTTTGAAGCTGAGAAAAGAGGGAAAATCGATCATAGCACAAGCACAGGGCATAGCCAGTGCAACAATTTGGAATGTCCTGGAAAAGGACGAGCAGCAAGACAATAACCCAAAACACACTGCCAGCACAACAAAGGATTTTATCGGGGGGGGGGGGGAAACCACCCAAAACAAACAAGTCAAAGAAGCTGTGGTACAAGCCTAGAAAAGCAGCACAAAAGAAGAATGAAGATGTCAGTGGGTCACAGGCTTGATGCAGTTATTGCAAGCAAGGGATATGCTTGTGTAACACATCTAGATGTAAATATTAGGATATGAAAGCTAAAATTCTGATATATCATCTCATATTCATCTTTTGATGTCCAATCAAAATGTCTTCAGTGTATAGCAGAAACAAAGGAATTGGCCTTTGTACGAAGAGGACTGTATATCCCATCCAAATTGATGTGTTGGTAAAGATTTCAGTGTATCCTGTGGGAAAAGAGGTTTTGTGCTTTTTCTTCGGTATGGAGACACACCAGGAAGTGCTATTTCTATTGTCTTCCACCAAAACACGTTTTTTTTTTTTGTTTTTTTTTATGTAAGTTATTGAGTTCCTAGCACAGGTATTGCTTATATACATTTTATGTTTACACAGAGCACGCTTATACTGTGCAAATTGATTATAATTACTATATGTTCTCCAGCATATGAACTACAGACATTTTTCCAGAAATCTTGTCCCATCTGAATAGGATTTTACATTTCACTCAGTTTCTTGGCCCACTCTGTTCATACCTTTATAGCCAATGATTGTCGTGCAGCAGTAGCAGGCAACTGCAATTAACTGAAAAAAGAAAAAAAAAACAGGCAAAGGTCAGGCAATCAGCAAACAACATAAACTAGGCAAGACTATGGGCAAAAACCAGAAAACCAGAAGCAAGATCAAACCAGAGATGCGTAATAGCATGGTGCAAAAGGCTTGGTAATGACAGGTATGGGATGCTGAGCATATACAGTCAGGTCCACCACAATGGATTTGAAATGAAGCAGTGTGATTGAAGTGTAGACTTTCAGCTTTAATTTAAAGGGTTTAACAAAAAAAGCCTCAAAAGTAATTGGACAAACTAACATAACTATAAATATGAGGGCTATTTTTAATACTTGGATGAAAATCCTTTGCAGCCAATGGCTGCCTGAAGTCTGGAACCCATGGACATCACCAAATGCTAAGTTTCCTCCCTTGAGATGCTTTGCCAGGCCTTTACTGCAGCCGCCTTCTGTTGCTGCTTGTTTGTGTGTCTTTCTGCCTTCAGTTTTGTCTTTCGTAAGTGAAAACCATGCTCAGTTGTGTTGAAGTCAGGTGAATGATGAGGCAATTTAAGAACATTCCATTTCTATGCATTAAGAAGCTCTTGAATTGCTTTTGCAATATGTTTGGGTCATTATACATCTGTACTCTGAAACACCCTTCCTATCAGTTTTGCAGCATTTGACTGAATCTGAGCAGAAAGTATTGCTCTATACACCTGAAAATTTTATCCTTCTACTTCATCAATAAACACCAGTGACCCTGTTGCATTGGCAGCCATACATGCCCATGCCATAACACTGCCTCCATATGATTGACAGATGATGTGGTATGCTTTGAATCATGAGCCCTTCCTTTCCTTCTCCATACACTTCTCTTCCCATCATTCTAGTACAAGTTAATCTTGGTTTCATCAGTCCAAAGAATCCTGTTCCAGAACTGGGCAGGCTTTTATTAAACATTTTCTAGCAAAGTCTAATCTGGACTTTATCTTCTTGAGTGTTACCAGCGGTTTGCATCTTGAGGTAAACCCTCTGTATTTGCATTCATTAAGGCGTCTCTCGATTTTAGACTTTGATAATGATACGCCTACCTCCTCGAGAGTATTCTTGACTTGGCTAGAAGTTTTGAAGGGGTTTTTCTTCACCAAGGAAAGAATTCTGCGATCATCCACTTTAGTTGTCGTCCATGCCCTTACAGGCGTTTTGGTGTTTGTTGAGCTCGCCAGTGCATTTCTTCTTTAAGAATGTACCAAATTGTTGATTTGGCCACTCCTAAAGTTTCTGCTATCTCTCTGATAGGTCTGTTTTGTTTTTTTCAGCCTAATGATGGCCTCCTTCACTTGCATCAACACTTCTTTGAACTGCATAAGGAGAGTTCCCATGAACAGCTACCAAATGCAAATCCAACACTTGGAATCAGCTCTAGATCTTTTATCTTCTTAATTTGCCATGAAATAAGGAGGAAACAGGCCATACCTGGCCGTGAAACTGCTTATCAGTCAATTGTCCAATTACTTTTGAGCCTGTGAAAATGGATGGACTATGTAAAAGAAAATGGCTGTAATTCATAAACGGTTAATGCAATATTTTTGTTAAACCCCTTGAATTAAAGCTGAAAGTCACATCTTGATTGCTTCATTTCAAATCCATTGTGGTGGTGTACGGGGGCAAAATGACAAAAAATTGTGTCACTATCCAAATACTTATGGACCTGACTGTACTTTGTGATGTGTGTGTGAACTGAGAGTCCTTAAGTCATGTGGCTGTGATTGTATAATTGAAGCCAGGTGTGTGAATGAAGGTGAATGTGAATGTGAGAGAGTTTGTGATGGCTGGGTGTTGTAGTCCTCAGCAGCCATGTTTGTATGCTGCGCTGTATTTGGAGTTGTAGTTGGATGCCGATTCCTGCGTTGACGTGACAATGATGCAGCATTGCAAGCCTCTTTAGTATAGCCCTAGTTATGTATTATGTATTCATTTAACATATGTTAGTTGTCCAGAAAAGTCAGTAAATAAGTTGGTGTTGAGCAGAACTGCAAAGTAGGCTGCTTCTTAATTACTGACTAGTTTACCACTAGTCAGTGTTGGTACGAAGAAAGGGTGTCCAGTTTTGGACTCCCGTTACCCCTTGCTCCCATTCAGAAAGTTCTTCTTACTTTCTCATTCAGTCTCTAGCCCCACTTTGTCCCGACCTGAATAGCCAGTGTTGCATTAACACCACGTTTACCAACTAGCTACCTCCAGTCATAGCTAAACACAATTGGTGCATGACCATGAATACCTACATCTAAATTAAGAATAGAGGTAACTATAGGTAGTGGGTTAGATACCACAAGGAATGTACTTTGGCTGCTGTGGGCAGCCCTTGTATATATAAACAAACAAATTAAAACCTCAAGTGACAACAAAAAACAAAATAGACGTCAATAAGATTCAGCATTTCCAAAAAGTAAACCAACCTTCAGAAACCATGTGGGAAAAATAAGTACACCCTTCCTACTTCTACAATCTTTAACAGAGTACTTAGCAGCTGGGTGTTACTAATGAAATGCACAAGATTAGTTAATCATCAAGGAGTATGACTACCTCTATAAAAGCAGAACTTTTGGTATTCTGGAGTACTCAGGTGTGCATCTACATCAGCCGTGACCACAGAGAAGCATTTGTTCCTGCTCATCAGTCTGTGAAGGGTTATAAGGCCATCACTGAACAATTTGAAATTCACCATTCTAGAGTGAGAAGGATTGTTCACAAATGGAGAGCCTTCAGGCAGTTGTCAATCTTCCCAGGAGTGGACGTCCCAGCAAATTCAGACCAAGGTCGTTGTTTAATGGTCAGAGATATAAAGAGAAACCCAAGAGCTATGCAGTCATTGAGGCAACAATGAACTCCACTTTATACCAGAATATTCTTGAGACAAAAGTGAGGCCATCTGTCCAGAAGCTTAAGATGGGCTGAAATTGGGTCATGCAACAGGACAATTATCCCACCAGCATATCAACATCTAAATGGCTAAAGAAGAAAAAAAAGGTGTTAGAATGCCCAAGTCAAAGTCCAGACCACAACTCCGTTGAGATGCTGTGGCAGGATCTTAAGAGAGCTGTACATAAACAAATGCCTCAAGCATCAATTAACTGAAGCAATGTTGTACAGAAGAGTTTCTACAAAAACGATGTGAGAGATTAATAAACTCCTACAGAAAATGTTTACTTCAGGTTATCGTTGCCAGTGGTAGTTCTATATGTTACTGAATTGTAGGGTGTACTCATTTTTTCCCACCTAGTTTTTGAATCTTGGTTTACTTTACGGGGAAAAAAATGGCTACATACTGAAATCTGTTGTGTTATTTTGTTGTTACTTGCGGTTATTTGTTTATTTATAGAAGTTGGTAAGGACCACACAATTGTTATTTAGGCCCTTATAAAACATAGAATTGAAGGAGGGTGTACTTTCTTTTCCCCTTGACTGCACGTGCATTAATCAGGACACTATGGTATCTGCCGTCTCTTGTGGGCCTGCACTTAATTTAACATCTGTCTTAATCCAAATACAAACATCTGGCTGTCCCAGTGTGTAGCCTTAATGAATGCAAATACAGGGCATGTGGCTGAAATCCCTTTCTCTCTCTTTCTCTCTGTCTTCCTGCAGATGATGGAAAGCTTTCCCTGGATGAGTTCCAGGCCTTCTTCTCCGATGGGACCCTGAATGAAGAAGAACTGGAGAATCTTTTCCACACCATTGATTCTGATAACACCAGGTGAATGTCCAAATTAACGTGAATGAAGATGATAAAGCAATGTGATAATGGAGCACATTCACAAAAAGAAGTAAAAAATAATATTCTAGCTAATAGACAGAAAGATAAATCGTGAAAAAGGCAGAGCCTGTAGTGCGAGTGGAGAGAAGAAGCTTGTGGCAACCCACATCATCTTTAACTATTTTAATATCTGCATTTATGATGCTGAACAGACCAGATGTTCTCTCTTTGCCTTGCTGTCTTTATTCTCTGTTTTTCTCTTTCTCTCTCAGCCCAAATCGCTAGCTACTTTTGCCTTGTCCCTCCACTGTGTGTTTACAGTAAATATGTGCCATATTTCTCAACCTTAGCAGTCAAATCTGTGTGTGTGTGTGTGTGTGTGTGTGTGTGTTTCAGTGTCTCTCTGGTGGCAGGGAGGCTCCACTGTGTGGATTGTCTTTAATCACATTTCAGAATGAATTATGTAAAAGTGGAGTGTGTGCTGGTGCCCTGTGCTACTTGTTCTCCAATTCCACAGCATATTTCTTAAGAAATAATGAACCACTAGAGCCCAAAGTCAAAGAGGGCAGGAGAAAGGCACAGAAAACACAATAAAAAGATAAGAGTAGAAGAGGTGTAGAGGGGGCAGCGTATGGTGTGGGGGGACGGTTAAAGAGAACAATGTTGACAAGCAAGGAATAATAGGGAGAAAAGGAGGATAGGAGAGAAAAGAAGAGAGAATAATGTTGAAGATGATCAAATGGAGAAAGAGGAATTGCAATCTTCCAGAATGCAATTTGATTAGTGTCTTTTTTCCTGTTTGGCTGTATTTCTTTGAATTTTAATTAATTGAAATCTGTCTCTACTGTTGTTGATTTATCATTTATTCATTCATACATTCATCTTTGTCCGATTAATTCTGGTGGATCCAGAGCCTGGAAACACCGGGCAAAAAGGCAGTGGTACACCCTGTATGGGACACCAGGCCATCACCAGGCATCATACACACACACTCACACATACCAGGGGTAATTTAACATAGTCAAGGCACTTACTGGCATGTGTTTGGAAACCCAAGCAGACATAAGGAGAGCATATGAAGCTCCACACATACAGTAACCTGAGCAGAAGATCGAACCCCAGACTCTGGAGCTGTGAGAACAATTCTAGAATTGCCTTCTTCTTTCTTTCCTCTTGTAGCTCACTCTCTGGGGTTTTTTTCATCCACCTAGCAAAACTCGCAATATGTCTGGTATATATGTAGAAAATGAAAAGTATCAGATTTGACTGCTTGTCAAACAGAAGCTTGTAATATATAAATGTGTAGTAGTCTAAGAAAATTCTCAAGATGAGTGCCAGGCCACACTTAATACCGTCACCTGGCCGAAGACTGTGATTAACTCACTCGAATTGAAGTTACTTTTTATCTATATCAAAACCTAGATTTGTTTTTTAACTGAACAACAACAACCATAGTTATGACTTGTTGTCATAAAGTCTGTTTTTGGCCATAAATGAAACAAGAGAAAAACGCTATCTATGGTGCTCATTTAGGATTATCATATATAATATCTTCTCATATTTTTCATTTCAATCCTAGTAATCTCAGTCTGATTGTTATTGACCTTCAGACCAAACAATGAAGCAAACAATATTGTGAAACATATAAATCACTGTATCTGCTTCAGCAAGAGATTAAGTAAACCATTTCACTGTGGTTTATAGCCTGAGGTGTTAGCATAACAAGCCTGGCAATAAAACCATGAAATACACAGTACGAAGAAAGTTTATTCAGAAGAAAACCTGGCAAAGTTTCTATTTTTATGGTTCTTAAACTGTTGAATGTAGCTAGGTGAGTTACAAGACAGACTGCAGGCCGGGTTAATTGCTGCTTATGAAAGTATATATAATTTTTTGTGAATAAACTTGATACTCACCCTGAGTATGGAGTATTTTTACAAACTAAGTTCCTAGAGTAAATGTGCATGCACAGTGCTAAAAGTGATGGGGCAGGAGGAAGGTAGATATATAATTTTTTTATATATAAATTTTTGACTATAGTGAATAGTGAATACTATAGTGATAATAATATAGTGAATACTATAGTGAATTACTATAGTGAAATTTACTATGTTTTACCATAGTGTTCTTATAGTCCTCTATGGTAACCAAGTCCCAAGAACCATTCATTATACTACAATTAATGGTAGCTATGGTTACTCTATATTAATACATGGTTGCTATGGTGCTTTATAGTAATTATGGTTATTGCATATATAACCATGATACTGTTACCATATTTTTTTACTATGGTATCTTTTGATTTTACTATAGTACACATATTAACTGTCTTATGGCTGAACGACATGATTTGATATTTGGCTTATATTTGATATTAAAGGAAGAACCATAGTTTAGTTCGCGACTTTCCATGCTCAAGGCTTCGTCATTAAAAAAAGGCTGGTAGAGAGAAGTGAACTTCAAGAGCCTCAGAAAAGAGAGTGCCACAAGATTCGTTAGCAGGGGTTAATGTCAGTCTCCATCTGTCACCCACAAATGTCATGCCTATTTTTTATGCTCCTTTTTAGGTGGAGGTGGATGAGGTGCCTCTCTGCTCTTCTTTGTTGATGGTGCTTCTATTTTAAGTTGAGGGCAAAAGAATAAAAAAAAATCCCTAGATCAAAAGTGGGGGTGGAAAAAAGGAAGCTGGCACTGATAAAAGAGGCAGATGGATAGGAGACAAGACAAGTGAACTGTGGTCTTTTCATTATCGTCCCTCCTCTTCACTATCTCTCTCTCTTCTTTTTTCCCTTCTAGGTCTTCAGAGGTACTGTTTACCACATTAAATTTGTTATGCGATGAACACATATTTGAACTAGAGCACAAGCTATTAACTGACATTGCAGAATTACACCTGCCAATCATTCTCAAGATTCTTCTTTTTATAGAGGTGATCAGGCTGCCTATTATATAGGAAGCATTTAGTGCACTTACTTTGAATTCAGCATCAGTCAGGACCAGTGAAGGCTGCTAGATGACAGTCTGTGTTTCAGATGAATTGGCCTGTGTGAGTGTGACAGCTTCTGTCTCTCTCTCTCTCTCTCTCACACACACACACACACACACAGACACACACACTATTTAAAGTGATCTATCACCTCTGCCACCAGTGTATTTCCCTTTTTGTGTTGTTCTTAGGTAACTGATTTGCTCTAATTTACATTGTAAGCCATTTTTCTTCAGAAGTTGATTTATTGAGGAGGTCTTTTTGGTCTACTCATTACTCAGCTCACATAGCAGTTGAGTTGCTTTACAGATTATCCTTTGGATGTTAATTAAGAGCAGTCACTTGAGTCGCATATGGCCCATGGCATATTTCAGTGATCATAATCAGTGCATTAAAGGTCAGTGCAGGTGAATGTGTGTAACTACCTAGGGGATCTAATTTGATCTTTATCCCTGTGATTTGTCTGCATGTATGGATTCTTCCTTGTCTCTTATCACACTCTCCTCTTGCCTCTCCTTCTCTGTCCCTATATATCCCACCATCTTTTCTGTGATGTGTTAGTAATGTTGACACTAAGGAACTTTGTGGTGAGTATCAAAAGAACTGTCTGTATGTGCATGTTGGTTTAGTGGGAGAGAGGATGCATGTGGATGCACACTATTTTGCATGATAATGTGGTGAATTTCATCGTACTTGCTTCCAACACCATCCTTTTCTCAATAGCAACTTGTCCCTCCCTAAAGCGTCTGCTAAAATGTCCAGTAAATGCACAGGAGCTATGTAGACCCATCTGTGCGTGGGTAATAAATGTGTAAATGGATATTGAGGAATGAATGGATAGACAAATATAAGAATCGGTAACACCGTATTTGGGTAATCTGCTTTAGAGACTCTACTAATCATATAGACTGTACTGAAGCTGCCTATCAATTGATTCTCAACAATACATCACATTACGTTTAACTGCCTTTCAACAAGTTCATATAATGCATCCATAGAATCAGCAAGAACTGAATTTGAACTTGTCACTATAGAGAAGTTGATATAGTCTATAGATGATCCACTAAACATTAAGAGCTATAAACTGGACTATCCAAATCTAGTCTATGTATAGATTATCTACTAAACATCAACAACCATAAACATTGACAACGTGTTTGGAATTAGTTGATAGGCTGGATGATGACAGGCAGTTGACAGTCTATAGGTGGTTTGTAGTAGTAGGAGTGCATGGGAGTTTTTTTTTTTAAATCCCGCTCCCTTCTGCTACTGAAGAATTCTGACCAGTCTCATCTGCTCCTGCAGTTATTATTTTTGTTTGCTCCTGCCCACAATATTTTATAACTGACTTAGGTGTTTCTATTTCTCATAATATAAACAGATTTGTCATTTAAACCACCATGACCCTGACCAGGGTAAAAGTTACTGAAGATGCCATTCAGTGCTGTGCAAGAACCGATTACCCTCTCATGTTAATAAACGTGGTTGCGTGAGCTTTATATCTGACTGCCTGCTCCCACACACATTTTTAAAAAAAAACCCTTTATGGTTTTCATTGTCTCATTGTTTTATATGTATTTATGTTTAATATTTTACCATTTTGAAATGGTAAAATGGTCTCTTAAATGGTCTCTTCCCTTCTTTTCCCTATGCTTGCCTTATTACCCAGACTACTTTGCCAAACACATGGGGGATTATGAAGGTGTGCTTGCATCCCTGGAGACACTCAACCTTTCCATCCTCAAAGCCATGGATTTCACCAAGAAGGTTGGTGGAGCAAGTATTAATTAACTTATGAGTTGTTTTTTTTTTTTTCATGTGTGCATTCATTTACTGTGGCTTATTGTTACCTGTGCCCGTTGTTATCTAAAGGAAGTCGATATTCTTCTAGATCTTCTTTGGTTCCTGCACTTCTTCTTTTGTTTGATAATGAAGGTAACCATGTTTGGCTGATTACCCAGTGGATTATTTTGGTGTTTTATAATCTCAGAATTTACAAGTCCAAATAGGACTCTGACATTGACAGTCTCAGCGGTACAGAGATATTATTCTAGGGTGTGTGTGTGTGTGTGTGCGTGTGCATTTCTGTAACCACACATGTGGTAGAATGTTGCTAAATATAACACATCATTTCAAAGCTTTACTTGAATATTCTGTTTGGTATTTGCTCCTCATTAGTGCAAGCTGGCACTCAGTTAGATAGCTCAGTGCTCTGCTATACTTTAGCTACAGCAAAACACAAATCTGACACTGCTTCCTCTCTGAGTAGAGGGTTTGATTTTCCGGACCCAAAAAAAGATATTTACATCTCTTTACTTTTATCTTACACCTCAGTCCAGGATGCAGTACTCTGTGTACATGTTTGTTTGTTAGAGAGTGTGTGAATGTGCATTTGTGCACTTCATGCTTTTTATATTATTAACTTACTTCTTGCAAAGACACTCCTGTTCAGTTCCAATGTTCTTTAGAGGAACAGGTGGAGCATAGCAAAGTGGAATAAAAATACACCACAACCCTGCACAGAGATGAGGCATTTTCTTTGTATTCATGAATGTGCATTTGAAGTGGAGATGGAGAGTCAGACAGATTATACAGAGACAAATGTAGTGTCTTGCATGTGAGCATAATGCGGTATGGATCTGATACAGCTCTCAGTGACTCATGACCAATGTGTCATTCCAACAGCAACTATCTTACCTCAGTCATGAACCCAGTCAGCCTTGCCTTTAAGGCAAAAAAAAATTGGGGGAATGGAAAATGTAAAGCAGCTGATTGCATTTTTTTTCTTTGCTGTCAAATGCAGTATATATAATGATGTATCAAATGCAAGAGAAAATTTAAAGGTAAATGTAAAAAAGACTAATAAGATGATATAAAGTGTAGAGCATTCAAACAAACATGTAGAAAGAAGAACTTGTCTGATGGGTCACTGCATCTTCTTCTGCATGGGCTTTTTTTTAATTTTAAATTTAAAAAATTGGCTTTTTAAAAAAAGCGGCTATGTAGCAGGCCACCACAAGGATGCAGAGATCCTGCTTATAACTGGTTCAGGCCATTAAGTTTTGGTTATGGGGTGCAGAGAAAGACGGCGCAAGAAAAGAAACGTGTCGATGATGATGATGCTGATGATGATGTGGAGAACAGTGTTGAGAAGTCAGGTTTTCAGTGGCATAGCCTAGCTAACCAAATAAGGGAATAATAACAAAAGTCCTGATAAAGAAATTAGTTCTGCTGTAATGAACAACCAAGCCTTAAGCTAGCTAGGCTATATTTGTAACCTATATATTCAGCTCATTGAAAAAGGTAATTGTGCAAACAATTTAAACTAATTGAAGCTAATCAAATTGTAATGTCTGTGCAATATTATGGCTATTATGTCACGCTTTTAACATCTGCCAATGTATTTGTTAATTTAACATGTTCTCCTGTAAAGAAAATGGCCCACAGTTTGAAGGATATGCTGACCAAGCATTCATCCACTACACTTAGAGTTCACTTTTACCCTTAATATAGGCAAGGTCTCTGATTAAAAAATTGTCCCCTCTGTGATGATTTACATGCCAAAAAACATACATTTCAGCATGACATACTATAGTTACATCAAACTGTCACACAGTGGCACTGACCATAGTACTGCTCCTCGCTCAAGCAAAATCCACTTAAGTTCAATCTCAGAATCTCACATACCTGAGCCACGAGTTGTGCATGACATGTGCAACTCCTGTGCATCCCATACCATGTGAGTCCCTAGTTATGTTGGAGGATCTTAGTAACAACATGCACTATTTCGGTATTAACTCCTCACTGTGCATACATAACTGAACTCTGAATTCAGTCCCCTGAATGTGACCATCATTTCATCACAAGTGTCTGCATTCAGTACAGGAATTTGGCAGTATTCCCTCTTCTATAACTAAAAGGAACTGCCCTGATGGTGCCTTTTCAAATGACCACAGTATTCTCAAGTATTGTAGTTTAGCCTTGCGATTGAAATTACAGTTTCTCTTTAAGTCCTCATTACTCAACAGTGCCAAAGCTTCTGTTGAGGGCTGGCAGTAATTATTAATGCAAATGTGATATTTTCATACCGCTTATAAAATATTCATGCTTTGACAGACTGAGCATTAATTAGTAGGCCTACTGTATTTGTAGCTTATTTTCTGAGGTGTTATTGTATAGAAGAGATGACTTCTTTTGAACCAGAAACAAATCAATAAGGCTTTAGCTATTCCAGCTACAGTGCTTTTTTAAGAACATGTACTTTATGTGATCAAGTAGATTTCAGGCATTCCTTCTGTAATTTTTAATAATTATTTGATAAATTTGGACGGATGGATGGTTGGATAGATGGATAGTTTAGATAGACAGGCAAACAGACAGACAGACAGACAGACAGACAGACAGACAGACAGACAGATAGATAGATAGATAGATAGATAGATAGATAGATAGATAGATAGATAGATAGATAGATAGATAGCTGCTGCCACTCTGCTCTTCTCCAATACTCTACTCTGCTATACTACTACAAATAATATAATCAAATATGTAGTGCAAGTAGGTTCTAGTCTTGGTTCTGGTTGTACAGCAGGAGGTCAGTACTGTTCTGACAGTAGGGTGAGGATAAAGAATGGTGTTGTTCTTTAACCAAGAATAATTTTGGTGTTGTTGAAAGGGAGAAAAAAATGTGCTACAATTCACAAATGACCTCCTGTGGACTTCCGCAAGGCATAGAACTGCATCTAGTTTTAGGTTCAAAATTGTTTTGTCCAATCAAAAGCATAAAACAGCTGAACTACACTTTGTCCTCAGGCTATTGTTTTAATTATGCATGAGTATTCTGACCTACTTGTCAGTTTTAGCATCAAATAGCTATGTAGCTACTAGCCCGATAGCTAGTATTTTCGCTTTACTAGCTTCACTTGCCTGTGTTTATGGGGCTGAGAGAGAAGAAGCATTATTAAAGATCAATTCCTACGGGTGGATTAGAAGACATGCTGCATATATATTGCTTATTTATTTTCTCGGTCTGTCTGGGCAGCTTATTACTACTTAAAATAGTAGTAACTAAAATATTCCCACACAAGCTATAAGATTATGTGTAATGTTTTATTATGCCAGTTCACACTATAAATTGCAAATAATAGTATAAGTGCTGGAGAATATAGCATTATTGGTGTACAGATTATAAAATGAATTTTTGTTCTACGCCCTATGGAAGCATTTTTCACCTAAAAACACCAAAATACCTCTTTAAAACAGCAAAACATAATGAAAATGGCAAAGTTTTTCTCTGACATCTAGTATCATAGTCAGTTGACTGCACAAAATGTGCTCAGTAAGAGAGTGCTGATGTCAGAACCAAAGACACCTCTCTACTTCCTGTTAGAGGAAAGATTAGAGCATCTTAACGAGACAAAGAGAGGGGAATATTCCCTTTCCTGCTGCCAGTGTTCTATTATCGCATGGCATGCTGTCAGCCACATCCACTCTGTTTACTCAGAAAAGAAAAGGCTACAATCCTTATCTTCTCCTCCAGTTAGTCACAGTCTCGCATAAACACTTGCATTAATGTAGTGGGTTGAGTCAATGTAGTGAAAGTCAAACCCTTGTTTCAGTGTTAATTTGGCAGATTTTTTCCCGATTTCTTTCAATGATTTTTAAGTCACATTTGTTTGAGGTATATAAATGGCAGTAAAGAACATGCAAGCCTGTAACACTCTATGAAGCAAGAATATTTTGTCTAGGAAAAAAGTCATTTTTTGTGAAGATGTATTTAAGACTAATTCATTCATGAAAACAATTCCATGATCCCAAACACTGTACTGGCTGTTCTGGAGACTGAAGATGATATTGAGGTGTGCTATATTGTTAAGTCCTTATTCACAACCTTATACATTTTAAATTCTGTTGAAATCTTAATCACCTCTTTTGAGTGACCGAGGATTTTAAAAATGTTGCTTTTTAACAGAAGCCGAAGTTCCATTAATTTGCTCTCCCTTCTTGACGTTTCGCAATCATGTGGCAGTTCGTGCATTGCCCCATTTAGCTCCATCGACTTATTATTGCACCGAGTGGTCATAAATAGGAACTGCAGGAAGTAATAGCGGTCCGTTGGGGCAGGAATCATGCTGACCTATGCTTGCTCTGGAGGAGCAGCGACCAGGACAGCTAATGAAATGGTTCCCAGATTAGGCTAGTATAAAAATACTCCACAACCGCCAAGATCTTCTTTTATATCAATTAATCAGAATTAAACCAAATAAAATGACACAAACAAAGGAAAGTGTAAGTGTAAAACATTGTTTACTATAGTTGTGCTTAATTCTCATACACCAGAGTTTTCACAAAATTCACTCGCCCATGTTCAGTAAACACACATATCCTGGTCAGGGTCACAGTAGATCTAAAGCCTATCCTGGGAACACTGGGCGGGAGGTAAGAATGCACCCTGCATGGGATGCCAGTCCATCATAGGGCATTTTCACAATAGCTGTTATGGCAAATGCAAAGTCTTAGGTTATTTCACAACATTTTTTATTTTTGTTTAAAATTTTAATGGGCCTTTTAGAAGGTGGACATGGTTAATGGAGTGAAATATTTTAGAATTGCAGAGACAGTTGCAGGTGCAGGTAACAGGCAAAGAAATCCAAATCATGAAGCAAAATCAAAGTAGGTATACACAGGCAGTGGTCAGGCGATGAACAAACGGGCAAAACAGGGCAAGACTAGATTCAGAAATGAGTGGATAAACAAAGTGAGCTTGAGCATGTGTGTCGGGAGTCATATTTGTAGGCCGCAATGTCTTTTGGGACTTGTAGTTGGCCTCGATGTGACAAGAATATATCACCATTTGTTTCTTTCTTCTCTTTCTTTCTTTCGTTGTATGATCAGTTTCACAACATTAAATGAACCTTACAATGCTAATGCCCTAAATCTCCTATTCTATTTTTTCTGTATTCTCATTTCTCCTCTTCTGTCTACTCTCTCCCCTTGAAAGTTGTGAGCATAATCTCTGAGAGCCTGATTTACTTTTTATATTTACACTGTCTTTGGTCAGATATTACATAATTTACTTTAGTCATAGCACATAATTAAAATTTGTTAATTAAAACAAAATTGCAGAAACTCATTACAGAGCCGGAGTGCAAGTTGGAATTGCTGAATTGTGCTACACTTTGAAGTTCTCTGTTTGATGCTGGTGGTTGATATTCATGAACCTACACGATGGCTGAGAATCCAGCAGGTGAATATATGAGAGTGAAGCTTTGTTTCTAATTTATTTGTTCCATACTTTCCATTATACCTGTGGAGATTGTCAGCAATAGATGGAGTGATGTAGTGGGTGGCATTGGGCCATGTCCCAAAGGCTCTGAAGCAATGCTACCTGTCAGCTCTGATCCTATATAATCCCAGTGTGGGCTGTCACACTGGACTGTGACATGCTCTCTGAGTCCTGGAAGCTGAGTAGCACTGTGAGACAAGTGAGCAGAGAGCATCAGATTTGGAAGTGGGTCCATTCAACCTTGAACAAAATTTCTAAGGAGTTGGCCATTGCCAGTTCGTATGAATTTACAGTCATGAGAACATGCATATGTTTATATGGAGTATGCACACAGCTTTAGAGTGTGAGCTACTTTTCCAGAAGAATTGTCCTATTAGAGGGTTTGACCTCAAAAGTACCCCTGTCTGTGCATAATAAATATTACACATCATATAGCGCAATTCTCTGAGCATGTGGCCCAAAGTAAAATAGTGAAAGATATTACTGAAAATAAATGAATGAATGTCTTTCAACCCAGATAAGTTGAATAGGATTGTTAAAGGTCTAGATGCTAAACTGTCCCTCTTGGTTACTCAGTTACCTTGTTTCCACGGAAACCATGTGTTTGTGAAAAATCATTTATGACTTCCATTTGCAAAAGTGCCAAAGTAGTTGGTTCGCATTTTTCAACTTTCATTAAAGAAACTGAAAAGTTCTTTTTCTGCACTTAAGTTTATTTCTTCATAGTGAATAACATGCACTAATACACTAAGCAGTGAAATTAAAAATATGTAAGTAAGTAATTAAGTTAAAAGAGGAAAAAAGAGTAAAGCCCTGCATGTTATTTTAGTGCAGGAGATTTTAAGAAATAATCCTGCTATAATAAACAGGGACATTCACTTAACCTTCCATACCCTTCTGTGGCTTTTTACATTACTGTGGTCTGTGTGTTGACCTAGTTGTGGCTTGTTGGAGATTCAGTACTGAATATGGGGTTACTGGGGAGGTGTATTGTGGAACATGGTTGTTGTTATGATAGAGTACAAAGTGCTTAAAATATAATACCAAAGGGAAAAGGGTTTTGTTATGTTGATGTCTGTATATGGGATTAAAAATCTCTAATCAACTCCAGAATTACTGACATGAAATGAGCAAAAATGAATATATAAAATGGCTGGTATTTTGATTTTAAATTTGTGGAGATGCTGTGTTGTTTTATTTTACCACAATATTTTTTCCAAACTTAAAAGATTTTCTTAAGTAGCCCAGTATTTATGCATAACACAGGTTATGATATTAACAACTTTGAAATTAATATTTGGTACAACCCATGAAGAAAACAGAAGCACTAAGTCACTTACTGTAATTTCATTCCTTCATTTCATTCCTTCCTTAATTATGATCACCAGATATAATTATATATATATATTGAATATCCTATGTGGAAGTCTTAACCTTCTGGATGAGACAACCAGGTTTTGAGTTAAAATATCCTGGTAGTGGTAGTGGATTTCATGATGCCACCAATCATCACAAATGCCAATGGACAAGTGAACCATCACTATATTTTAGTGGGTATCAGGTGCTTTTCATTGTATGCAATGCCCATTTTTCACCAAACGTGCTGATGGTGTACATGACCAAAAAGCATGCTGGCCTCATCAGTATTGAATTTTGTGTGTTGCTTTCATTGTTTTTTTTATGCAACCTTCCCAAACAGCTTGTTGTTATGGAGGTGGTGTCTAATAGATCATTTTAAACATGACAACCTTAAAAATCCACTACATTGTCTATATTGCATTTTTGGATGGATGGATTGTATGTATTTGAAATGCAGCAATCAAGATGTGCTCCAAGTGTAGACTTTCAACTTCAATTCAATATTGCATTAACCGTTTATGTATTACAGCCTTTTTTTACATAGTCCCTCCGTTTTCACAGGCTCAAAAGTAATTGGACAAAGTAACATAATTATAAATATGAGGATTATTTTTAATACTTGGATGCAAATACTTTGCAGTCAATGGCTACCTGTAGTCTGGAACCCATGGACATCACCAAATGTGGTGTTTCCTCCCTTGATATGCTTTTGTTTGTGCTGCCTTCAGTTTTGTCTTCAGTAAGTGAAAACCCTGCTCAATTGGGTTAAGGTCAGGTGACTGGTGCGGAGATTTAAGAACATTCTATTTCTTTGCATTAAGAAGCTCTTGGGTTGCTTTTGCAGTATGGTTTGGGTCATTATCCATCTGTAATGTAAAGCACCTTCCTATCAGTTTTGCAGCATTTGTCTGAATCTGAGCAGAAAGTATGGCTCTATACATTTCAGAATTCATCCTGCTACTTCTATCAGCAGTCACATCAGTAAACACCAGTGACCCAGTTCCATTAGCAGCCATGCCATTGTGCCCATGCCATAACACTGCCTCCACCATGTTTGACAGATGATGTGGTATGCTTTGGATCATGAGCCCTTCCTTTCCTTCTCCATACTCTTCTCTTCCCATCATTCTGGTACAAGTTAATCTTGGTTTCATCAGTCCAAAGAATCTTGTTCCAGAACATGGGAGGCTTTCTTAGATGTTTTCTAGTAAAGTCTAATCTGGTCTTTCTGTTCTTGAATGTTACCAGCGGTTTGCATCTTGAGGTAAACCCTCTGTATTTACATTCATGAAGGCATCTCTTGAATATAGACTTTGACAACGATATGACAATGATATTTTGTGAAGGGTTTTTTTTGACAATGATATGTTGTGAAGGGGTTTCACCAAGGAAAGAATCCATTGACACATCTTTGGACCACATATTGAGAATTCCCATGATCACCTATCAAATGCACAATCAACACTTGAATCAGATCATTTATCTCCTTAATTTGTCATGAAATAACAAGGAAACAGGCCACACCTGACCATGAAACTTCTTATCAGTTAATTGTCCAATTACTTTTGAGCATGTGAAAATGGAGCGATTATGTAAAAAAAAAAGGTTGCAATTCCTAAATGGTTAATGCAATGTTTTTGTTGAACCCTTGATTTAAAGCCGAAAGTCTACACTTCAATCACATTTGGATCGCTTCATTTTAAATCCATTGTGGTGGTGGTGTACAGAGGCAAAATTACGAACATTGTGTCGCTGTCTAAATACTTATGGATCTGTCTGGAAGTAGTGTCTCCAACTGTTTGAGTGGAAAATCTGAATTGTTGTGTATATGCTTATTTGATACATTTTGCCCATTCTCTCGAAGGGTGGCAGTAATTCTGGAGTTGACTATTCTGTGTGTGCGTGTGTGTGTGTTTGTTGGTGTGTGCACATCTGTTGTGCAGCAGCTTATGTAGATCCCCTGAAATGTGTCACTGTTCCACTCCACGGTTTCAGTCTTGCACCTCTCCTGTTTCAAACCATTTTTCATGTGGCAGTTGTTGGTGCATGCTGTGCTAAATTCTTTATAAGTGATTGGTTCAGCAGGTGTTACTATTTCTGATTTGCCTGCCTGTAAATGCCACTTCCCACTGAATCATTATCAGATTGTTGCATTTGTTCTTTGGCCAGATGGAAAAGGGTGGAACAAAATAATAATAATAATAAAATAAAAGTTTAAAAGGTTTAAGAGAGGAGCCATAGTCATTTTTAATTAAACTTCCCCAGTCATATGCAGCAACCATATGCTGTTTAGCTGTTAAGCAACCTGTTCTGGATACTGAACGTATGTAGAGATTAAGGCAAAGAATCTGCATGAATAAACAAATGCATTACTACCCCTCCCTATTTCCCTTACTCTTTAGTGCTCACCCCAGTTTTACTCTACTCATGAGACTATATGTGGCTGTAAAGTTAGAATTCTCAGGCTGTGTGTTATCCTCAACACTAATGAGCCTGGCTTAATATCCCAAACTGTCGCATGTTTTTTAATTGCTTTTAGAAAGTCCTGCCACTTTCTATCCAATCAAACACAGTGTGTGGTAGCATACCATCAGTTTGACTAAGCACCATTTGGAGCTAAGTGTTGTTTAAATATCTACAGCACTATCTGTATGTATAGAAAGAATTCCAGAAATATTTGTATTTGTATGGTTTCTGCATATTCATGATCACCTGACATACCGTTCTAGGCAGCGGTAAAAAGGGTGGGACTAATATATGGTTGTGTTTTAAGAGAATTTAATTATCAGGTGAAATGATTGCATGAATTTATATTCAGTCGTATTCAGCCAATGAAACTCTTGAGACTGGTTCCCATTGATATTAAGTCAACTGCTCACTACTGACTTTCACACTTTATCAGTTTCTTTTTTTTTTTTAAGACCAAACCCAGTGCTATTCATTGACTAACAATGCTAATTCATTGGTTAATTCATTGACTAATGCATGTATTTGTAAATATCTTGTGTTTGTATTTAGGTCAGACCATGCACTGCAAAGAAACACAAGTTCAACTACTGGTATATTAAAAATGTTGTATGTTTTGTTACCACTGTTAAGCATGCATTTACACACAGAGTGAGAATAACTGTGGATGTAGTGATGGCATACACAGTGTACATACACAAAAATACAATACACGAAAAGCTCCGGACTTTCTTTCATTATTTTCTTGATATTGTCCTCTTCAATGCTGTAGCCAGTTTGTAACCTGTTGCATTATGAACTGTCTGAATGGAAACCTACAACCTGCATTTGGGGGAAAGTTGCTTTAATGGGAAGGCTCAAGGCTGCCTCCATAAAAGTTGCTTCCTTAGAGAATTTCCTTCACTGAATGCTGTCTCATTATAGAACTGCCTCCATGAAAGGATGCCTCCATAAAATGCTGCATCTATAGAACCATTATGGACCACGTCCCCCTTAGAAACATGTTTTCATAAAGAGCTTAGTGGAAATTTGCCTTCTTATAGAGCTACATCCATAGAAAGCTACCTTCGTAGAGAGATTTCCCCACTGAGACTTCTCCTTTAAAGAATTGCTCCCAGTAAGTGTTGGATCTATTGCAACCTGTCTGAAACACAAACTACCTTTATAAAGAGGCCTTTTTTATTGAGGAATGAGGATTGGCACTGTGGCAGTTCCTGGATGAGCTTATTGACAGCAATCATGGCTAAAAGTGCTTGCATAGTCATTTCTATACTCATTTGTCTTCCTTTAAGTCTCCGTTTTGTTTATATGCCCAATAAAATGGACTAAGGGAGCATATAGAAGAGCTAGACTTTCATTAAGCTCTTAAGCATGTGAAAATATTGAGTTAAGTCAGAGTCCTGACAGAGCCCTGTCTTCAACCCCACTGAACACCTTTGGGATGAATTGGAATGCTGACTGCGCGCCTGGCCTCCTTGCTGGACATCAATACCTGACTTCACTAATGCTCTTGTGGCTGAGTAGGCAAATCCCCTCAGCCACATTCCACAATAAAGTGCAAAGCCTTCCTAGAAGGTGTGGAGGCTTTTATAGTGGAAAAGTGAAATTTTACTGTTTTCTCTTTTAAGCATCATGAATTTACATTCATGTCTTGGGGAACCTGATTTAACATATTTATTTTAGAATAATTATTATGATTATGCATTATTATGCTTAAGAGAAAGAATATGTTTTGTATTTGTATGCTCATAATCTTTCAGACCTCATCACTAGGGGTTAAATTTGGAGGGGAGAGCACAATGTAGAGGAGCCTAAGTATATTTGTTATGTTAACGACAAGCAGAGCTGAGCTTTCGCTACCTTACTCGAGTGGAGTGAAAATACCTCTTATTATATCTTATTATGACTTGATGATGGCAGTGCTGTGAATAATAATACTTACATTTTAAAATTGCAAAATGTATTCCTTTAGTCATGTATTCTTTTAGTCATGTGTGATCATTGGTGTTCATTATACTAGTTTAAAGGCTTTTTTTGTATCACGTTTCTTGCCAAAAGCTATATTAAGCCCCAGAAACAACTATACTGAACATGATATCAGTGTTGAAATCTTCCCACATTGTTGGCACTCATATATAAGTAGGGCTTCCCCACCTACTAAATCTCAATTTAACCGCTGCTCAATATCTGGGCTAGCTATACTGAATTATAGTGTTGTCTGAATTTGCCAGTTCCATAATTGTTATCTCAAACAAGGCTACAAAAAGCTCCTGCATTCAGACAGTTTTGCTGCCTTGCATTCTCTTGCAGTCTAACCAAAAGCCATATCATTGTTACAGATTACTCTGCCTTTATGATTGTACTTACACTAGCTTATCTTTTGTGAATATAAATGGCTTAAAATGTAGGAAGCGAATACAGTTAAGGTTTTTCACATGTATTGACTTTGACCCAGGCATAGTGTTCAATGCTTCCTGCTTCAATGGTGGTTTGAATTTAGATTCATATTTATTGTACAGTGGTTCTCCATCACTGTCCATGTACTGATGAATACCATTAAACTGCTGAAATTCTTATTTGTTCTAGTGTAAGAGGTATGTCACCTGTTATGACTGTAGGGGGGAAAAGACGAAGTCTCTTTAGATGCATCTTTTTGAACTGCCATGCTTATACTTTCACCCCTGATCAGAGATAAACGGCTATGCAGATGCTGGTACATCGCATACTGTGGACAAGATAAGAAAATGTGGCCAGATGTATTTTTGAAGAATAGGATGTACATTGCATGTTGAGAATTGTCGAGATCATTACTTGCATTTTTATTGGCTCAGGACTGATAAGCATGTAGTGGGGTTATCTTTAGTCCTCACCTTTCCTGTGTGCTAATGTGAAGGTAGTTACGGATCAGAATAAAAAGACCTTAAAAGAAGAATGTTTGTGAAGTACCATCATATGAGGTATTAATTATACTGCTTGCTGTACACAAATTGTCATTCTGTAATGCAGAGGATCTTCTGTACTAACATTGTTCAGTAAATGAAAGGCACTAGTGTTTGTTTTTGTACATAGAAGCTTCTCTTTTAAATGGTGGGGGAAAGGCTGATGGGTGACTAGTTCCACAATGAATGAGCTTTTTCTTTTATGCCTCCAAGAAAGGTATATTCACTGATAAAGACAGCACAAAGACATATGGGGGCATCAGGGATTTTGTGTGTTAAGAGCACCATTCCTACAGCAAAGTGTAGCTTATTATTCCTACTGCAAAGAGTTGCCCTGTCTGTTTGGTGTTGTTTTGTTTCCTTTCATTTAATTCCGCCATCTGTTACCATGAAACTTTACCAACTGTGATTGCGTAGGATCTTTACACAGATGGTGCTGGTCAGAGCTAGGGCACAGAAGTGAGAAAAGATTCAAGAACCCTCTAACTAGCACGCTAAGCCCTGGGCTTCTTTGGTTTGCTTTATTTAGTGTTCAAGTCCATGTCTATATTCTATATTATATGCTTGTCTGAGGAGAGAGGAGGATATAGTTGAAGCATGGAAATGTAACTTGTATTATATCTTTACCTTGGGGTGAAGAACTCTTTTTTGTACTTCTGTTATCAATGAATGGGTCAATATGCTTTAGTCACTCCTCACCAAAGCTGTACCACATCTTGTCAGGCCAGAGTGCCACAGAACACTGTGTGAAATAAGAGAAGAGAGATGTGAAATGGATGAGGGATGAGGTTACAAATGAAAGGTGTCCAAGCTGTCCTGAAAAACTGAATACTCAGACTAAAATGAATGAAGTTACACAGACCTCCAGCACATGCTCCAAGTGCTAATACACATGCTCCAGAACATGGAGGCTTAAAACAACATAATGCTTTCACACATACAGTGGCCTCTAGAATTATTGCCACCCTTCATAAAATTAGAAAAAAATAATTATGCACACAACAAGTCAAACATTTCACTCAACCAATAGTAGAAACTATTTGTCTTTGTTCTGACAAAAATAATTAGAATTTATAATTAGTCATTGATGCTTTGGAGCTGTTTTGTGGCCGGTAGTTCCGGGGCTCTTATGAAGATTAATGTCATCGTGAATTCTGCTAAAACCTGGTTGCCTCTGCCAGGAGGTACAGACATGGCCATGGAGAGAGGTCTCAACAAGATAAGCCAAACATACTTCCAGATCAAAACAGAAATGGTTAAAGAAACACAAAATCAGTGTTTGAACCCTGTTGAAGTGCGAATTCCACATGCACTGGACAATATAATATAAACAAGTTTAAAACGTTATTTATGGAGGACTGGACAAACATACCTGCAAGTGCAAGTGTCATTATAGGAAAAGACTCAATGCTGTTATTCTCTCTAGGGCAGAGGTGGCTTATCTACTGGGGCAATGTGTTTAACAAATATTTATATCAGCTGTTTATTTTTAAAATATCAAGTCACAACTCCATATGTTAAATATTAATTACTTCTTTTGAGTGACCAATGATTTTAGAAAGTCACAATTTGACTTTTTAAAAGAGTGACCAACAATTTGAAAAAGTCACAATTCAACAGATATAAGCTGATGTTCTGTTGATTTGCTAACCATTCTAGATGTTGTGCAATGGTGGGGCAGACTGCTTGCTGCCCCACTTAGCTTCCATACAGTTATTATTGAACCTAGTGGTCAAAAATGTGAACTGTAACAAATGCACTATAGTCTCTGCCTCACACTCACTTTTCAATGAAGGAGAAGCAGCGGATGAGATGGTTAATGGCAGAGTTGCCAGATTGGGCTACATTAACAATACTCTGCTGCCACCAAGATCTTGTTTTGTAGCAAATGTATTGCCTATAGCACAACTCAAATGTGATAGTCTCTCAACTTGTTTTAGGCTTTTAGATGTTTTTAGTAATGTCGTCCTGCTCCACCACAATCTGTGGTCAACAGCAGCTGCTGGGAAGGAACATTTTTACAAGGGTGTCAATCATTTGGAAACCAATTTTTTAAGAAGAAAATTGCACTACTTAAAATAAACTTTTTTTTTTTCTTTAAAAAAAAATTAAATAAAGCTATACTATGTTTGGATTCATAATATCATTTTTAGGAAAGGTGCCAATATTTTTGGAGGACATTATATTATATACACATTGGACATACAACAGCCATCTATCTCTCTCTCTCTCTCTCTCTCTCACACACACACACACACAAAACGAAACCAAAGACCATCTTCTCTGACCATCATTTTCTCCTAGCTCTAGATCCCAGCCTGTAAAGCCTCAGCAGCTCCGATACCAGCATTTGAATGGACGTATCGCAGGCTGAATAACCACTGTATGCCGTGACTCCAGGTTTCAGACTACATAATGTGATTAGGATTGAATCTCCTTATCTTTCTGAAGCTTTGCCTGACTTGGGCTACAGGTTCACATTCCCTGTCTGCCTTCGCTTTCTTTTTGTGCCCAGTAATTAAGGCATATCTCCTTTTTGCCACACTAACACACTTCTCACCATTTAAAGCTCACTTTAAAGAACCTTTTAACTCTAATACAGCTTATCACCCAAAAGACAAAGGCAACTAATGCACAAATATGAAGGTCAGTGCTTTATTTTTAATGGTCTATTCGTTAAAATACTGGTGAGCCTTGAACAAATGAACCCTGCTCAGCTGAACAGCTTTTTCAGATTCAACTTCTGAAAGAAAGTGCATGTGCTTGCACCTTGCACATTTTTAGGGCACAGCATATATGTTTGTTTGTTCAACAAAAAAACACAGGTGTGCCGTCGTTTTAAATAGATATGCAGGCATATCTGTGGTGTCTCATCTATATTAAGACACAGATCCTCTTGGTCCTTAGATGCCACATAACCGTTCAGACATGAACCAATTAATTGTATCCTAGCAACAGGAGTCAATATGTTTCTTAGCAACACCGTTTGGTGATATGTAGAAGGCCTGCGCAGAACTCGTGCAAACAGCATATTCCAAGCATAATCTTAAGCATAGGCTGATCCCTGGTATGTTGCAAGCTAATAGCGTTAAACATAAAGCTAATTCATGCTACTGAGTCACCTTTAAATAATAAAATATTCGATTATGGTTGGACGTCCTTGTCAGTAGTGTTTTGGAGCCAACTTCTGTCTGCTGTTAACAGCTATTATAAAAGCATATTTGCTCATTTCTGCATTATGAATGGAAACCCTAGGCAGGTCCGACAGATCAATTATTTTCCTCACAGATGCAAATACAGTGGCTGTCTCAAATTACAGAACCTTTCAGAGCCCTGGATGTGTTTAACAGCCTACTCTTAGCTCAGAAAAAGCTGTAGCTGGAGGAGCTATAGAGGACAGGGCTGAAGTAGTGATTAGTGGAGAATCAGCTGCTTATTGTCCTTCATCATATTCAAATCCTGTTTAAGTATGAAACATATCAAATCCTAGAACATCTGATGGTTCAGTTTCTTTTCAGTCTGTCTTTTCATTCAGTTAGTTAATTAACATGTGAAATGTTAGAATTACACCATTTCCCCCTTTGGCTCAGCTCTAATAATGAAAACAGAGTTCCATTCATAATAAAGCAGCTCAGCATATTACCCCAAAGACATTGCTGCTACTTCTGTAATATTTATCACACAGGTGCAATAGTTATTTATAATGGATGAACCTATTCCCTTGGCAAAGCACATCAGTCATTCATTTCTTTTCAACACACCTGTATGTAGTCCACCTTGTCACTCATTATTATTCAGTAATCCTCCCAAATCATCACAAACAAAGGAGTGTTGTAAATATTTTTGCTAAAGAAGTGACAGATGGCTTATGTTCTACATTTTTGCACTTTAATATTTAGCTCCATAGGTTCCATTTTAAATACATTTAGCCACTGGTTACACACATTAAACCCCTGTTTTGTCCTGAAACATAGTATTTATGTTCTGCTTCACCATTTGAACTCAAATCCTATTATATCCTAACTTATATAAAGACACCTCAGATTTCTGACTATAATGATATTACATGTTCTCCAAATATCATATAGATTTAATCATTAAAGGGGAAAAAGCTGCTTATACTTTACAATACATTTTAGACTATACTAAAATTAGTTTAAAACTTTACTTGCCATGCGTGTACTCAGGCATAAGCCAAGAGTGATGATTCGCACGTTAAATTATAACATACAGGGACATGCAGCACATGTTAGTATGCGCAAGCATGCACACATACACACATTATTTTTTGCTTTTGAGAATTCTCTTTTCATACTTTTAGCATTCAAATTTGAAAAGAGGCAGAAAAGAGACAATCCTTGGGACCCATCACAATTATATTGTTTTTTTCCCCTCAAAGAATCTGCATTTAGCATTACCACCAGTTATTGCTTTACTTCTTGCTGATGTGTGTGAAACCTTCAGTAGTAGTAAAACACAACGCAGAACTGCTGACCTGGCATGTCACTAACATTAATCATGCTGAACCCCATTGCACACACACACACACACACACACAAACTGGCTCTTTGTCTAGCCAGCTGTCCCAGACTTAGGTTGTTCTCTATCCTCTTCATTTCTTCTCCATTTTTTCTTTTTATAAACCACAGTCAGCATGAGTCTGCATAGCACTGTGCTGTAAGTCATCAGATGTGTCAGTGTGTTCAGTGCGCTTTACTTCATGCTATCTTTGCACTTCAGCATTTCGTTATATAGCCATGAGAGGCGATTAAAAACTGGCACTACTTTTTCCACTGTCAGATGTTTTGCAGTCTTTGTCTAGCCAAGTGGGAAAGTGAAATGTGAAATCCCCTTCCTGTGGGGATGATTGAATGTCATGTGAGAGTGGAAACCGATGATTCAACCATGAATAATATCAATAACCTTGAAATAGGAGCCTTATGGTGTTTATTTTAATGGGCATTGTACAGAATCTTTTGTATAATATGATGATTTTATTATTATTATTTGTGTAATAATTGTGTGATCTTTCTGAATTTAAGATACCTATAAAGACTGTCTTCTGTTTTCACCATTTTATTGCATTGCACCATGTTAATGAGTAGAGTAATGAAAAACAGTTTTACTCTAATGCTCTGTGACTGTCAGGTGTCAGAAATACATTAATACTCCATTGTAGTCAATCACTGTTTTAGACTTGTAATCACAAGTAGCAAGTCAAGAAACTTCATTCAGTGAACATAACAACACACAATCTTAATATGGTTAAGAAAATCCAATATCTTAATTGTGAAGCATCTTGTCCAAGTTGTTTTTGCAGTTCTAAAATAATCAAATGTAAAAGACCTTTTAGAATTTGCTCCTTGACTTTTGAGGCATCATAGCAATCAAGCAAGCAATTACAATCTGGAAAATGGCACATAATTTTGCAGTTTCTCATATCTCATTTTTATTTCTTACCATACTCAGTTGACTTTCTTGTTTTTTCCCATCCATACTTCCATTATTTCACCATCTGCTGTACTCAACATTTACAAAGTCTGAGTTCAGTTATATGGCATTATGTTCTGCTGGAATGCAACTTGCTGATGAGCTTGCTGAGACTCAGGCAAGGTCTCATTAGATATGCATGCATTCATAAGACACCCAGCAAAGTGCTGATTCTGCTGCTGTTTTTCTTTTCCCACTCGCTCTGTCTAATTTATATTCTCTGTCTTTTTTTAACAGGTGTATGAAAGAGGAACTAATATTGAACAGTTTGTGACTCGCTTCCTGTTGAAGGAATCAGCCAATCAAATCCAGTCTTTGCTCAACTCTGTGGAGAGCGCAGTGGATGCTATTGATGAACAGCATTGCCCTCCCGGGTGAGTTATTAATATCTGGCATATGGTAGGTTCAGGAAAAAATATAAGTTCACACAATTTTTTATCCGAAGTGACTAACATCTGCAGCAGGATATTATTCAGGCATTTTATTGTTAAAATAGTGGTTAGAAGGGGATGCAAAACTAAATTTGTACTTTTATGGAAAAAGTACAAAACAACTGTAGGAGGAACAGACAGGGCTACAATTAAACAAGTCAGAAACATTCAAACTGGGCTCCTTAGTGGCGCAACAGAATGATTCACCCTATGGTCAAGAGATTGTGAGTTCAAGGGATGGCATTCTCTGCCTTCCCTGTCAAGCACAGCAACACTAGCCAACTGTGAGTACCTGTGAGGTCATGTATGCAGAAGAGGGTAGATAACGCTTTCCTCCAAGGGTGTTATGCTGCACTGTGAAGCAGCATGAGCTGCAGTTCAAAAGGATGGCTTTATATTTCTTGAAGGAATATGTGTTAGCCTTCATACTCCCCAGGTGGTAGTTGTCATATGGTTGGAGAGCTGGCTGGTGGGAAGGGGTTGATAGGTGGGTAGGCAGATGACCCAAAGGGGGAAAAATGGGGAAAACCATTTAAAAGTACTGTAAAAAGTAATGATACAAAATGAATATGTAATATTCATACACAGTACAATGTCAATTGTCAGTGACAGAGTAACCATGAAGAATACAGTAACTGCATGATAAAATGAAAAAAAAAAAAAAAGCTGTATAAATAAAGGTATACTCACTAAGTTGGAGAGAGCATCAATGTTTCTCCATCAGTGCTCATGGAAGAGCTAAATCTTCAGATGTCATATTAAGAATCTGCATTCATTCCACTCATTCAGTTCATTCCACCATTACAAAATATAGTTTAAGAATTAGTACCATGTGGTAGTGGTATTACAGTGCATCATTCACTTGCAGATCATAGTAATCATAATGGATTAGTAACTCCCCCTAGGTATTTAAGCTGATGCTGCTACATTACATGCGAACAGTAACACAGCCAGTGAAGTGAGATGAATTAGGGAGTAAGGGGCACACTAGATGTGCCACTGTATTTTGGATTATATTTTGAGGTTACCAATGGATGCTGATATGCTGGACAGCAGAGAGTTGCAATAGGAGTTGCCATGAGATGGTGAATGCATAGATAAGCTGTTTCTGGCAGGTATTGTCTGATTTTCTTTAGGGTATCCAGAGTAAAGCCTCAAGATTTAGAGATCATTGCAATTGGGCTATGAAGGCCAATTGGTCATTGGTTGTTGTCTCAACAATCCTGCCATTCCTCGATGGTAGAAATTATTATACACTGAGCTTGACAGTGATGATTTAGGATGAGAAGTTTTGTCTTCAATAGGTTGTTTTAGAGCTGGCGATTTTTCATCCAGACTGAGATGTCTATGAGGCATGCTGAAATGCATGCTGACTCCAAGATGTCCTCTGCCATTAACACAGAACATGGTACAAGAAGCTGTGAGATCACATAACTGTTCCCATTGAGGTTGTGTATAATAAGAAGAGCAATCTATGGATATACCAATCATTGCCTGATCTGATATTATTATTATTATTATTATTATTATTATTATTATTATTATTATTATTGAGAACTGCAAGCCTCTCCACAAGATAAATAGTACCAGTTTTAGCTTATGCCTCACCACACAATAGGATGAAAGGTGCTGTCCTGTCCAAGCAACTGCAACCTTTCTATAATACTGTGAATATATTTACAGTTTACAGATTTTCAAAATCCTACATAGCATATTTTAATAGGTACCAACAACATGACTTAACCTGAAACAAACCAAACTAAAAGGTCTGTTTAAAAGGGGGTCTATAATTATCTAACAGTTTAATATAAGTAAAATAGTTTCTGATTTGTCAAAATGTCAGATGACAATATTGCATGTTTTAAAAGGTGATACAATGATATAAAACTAAAAATGCTTTGGAAACACGTGATGTTGTGTATGGTGTGTAACAGGGGACCTAGCAGGCAAGCCAGCTTCAAGCCAGGTCCTACAGTATAGGGATCGTTGATTCTGTTAGCGTCAGGTTGTATAGGCAGGATATGTCTGTTAGGGCTATTTGTAATCACAAATACTACTGTAGCAAGAAGTTAAAACAATACATATTATATAGAACTATAATTATGGATGTAGCCAGAGCATTACCTACCTTAAGTTTTCTCAAAACCCAAGTAACCTATAGTTAGTTTCTTACAACTGCCAATGTAGGTACTACTGCTTTTTTTGAGCTGTGAAAATTTAACCGAAGAGAGAAAGCCTTTTTAGGTCATGAAACTGCCCCACAAGTTATGGCAGCCACATTTTGTCTGACTGGTCAGACAGTTTGATGGTTTATGATGTGATTGTTGTTAAAATATGATGCTCATGCCATGGGACTCTAACGTTCTGAGAGTGTAGATGGGCTCTTTTTCTTTAAGCTTCCTCACGTTACTGCCCCCGAAGCAGCAACAAGTAACTGCAGAGATGTCATTAGTGTTATGTCCATTGCTGTTGAAATGTCTCACCACTGAAAGAGAGATATCCTTCATTCTAACAAAATGATCAGCCAGTTTTCTCTTGGCTTCTCCAGTGTACAGCTGATTGCATCTCCTGCAGGAGAGACAATAAACTCACTGGACATATAGGCTTACATGTCATTAGGTACACTGATGACATTTTTGGCCATTCTGTATACTCACTTATAGAGCTCAATTCATTACATTACACACACATGCATGCACACACTCACTCGCCTGCCAATTTATTAGCAGCACCAAACCTAATATTGGGTAGAAACAGAACAGCATCAATTCTTTGTGGTATCCATTCTAACACCTATGGATTTCTAAGGTGTTGGAAACATTTCATTGAGATTCTTGTCCATGTTGACATGATTGCATCACTTAACTGCACATTCGTGCTGCAAATCTCCTGTTTTACTACATCCCAAAGGTGCTCTGTTAGATTCAGATCTGGTGACTGGGGAGGCCATTGAAGTACACTGAACTCATTGTCATGTTCATGGAACCAGATTGAGATGGTTCTATTATAAAAATGTGGCCTGATTCTTTGCCCAGAGTGGCCATAAAGTGATGCACATGGGGACCGACAATACTCAGATAGTCTGTGGCATGCAAACGATGCTCGATTGGTATTAAGGAGCTCACTGTTTGCCAAAAAAACATTCCCCATGCCATTACGTCGCCACTGTAGACACAAGACAGGTTGGGTCCATGGGTTCATGCTGTACTCCAAATTCTGACCCTACTATCTGCATGTTGCAGCAGAAATCAAGATTCTTCAGATCAGGCAATGTGTTTGTGTATTTTTTCCTTTAATTTGTCATAGTCTGTGCATTCACGCCAGTGAATCATCCAGTCTTACTATCAATATAGTATCAGTGTAGTGCTTCCCTTGCCAGGTACTCCCTGTGGGTTTAAACAGACTACAGGTCTCATGGATGGAGGACTGGTGACTAATTGCTTTAGCATTAAGTTAAATCAGGGTAACTTCTATCTATCCTGTTCTTGAATGGTATGTAGGCAGTAATTAGTGGTACCCCGTCAATCAGTATGATTAACACACTCACTCATAGTCAAAGATGCCTAAATATTAGTATGCTTAATGTGGTATTGTAGTTAACTGGGCATCCCTGGTTGTGCACTTCTGTGAACTGTTATTGCACATGTGTTGGTACAAGCAACTTTTTAGCCTGATTCTTTTCTCAGGCTACATTTGTCATGAATAATCCTTGTTCCCTTTTTTAACCTAGATCTTACCACAGTAAGACCAGTCCACGTGTTACCGAGAGGCACTGTGAAGCTCCAGTGCCAGACTACCCACCCAATAACAGAGTTAGTGCCAAGGACAGCATGAGGAATCTGAATGTGGGCTCAGGTAGGACAGTGATGTCTAACATTCTACACAAATGGATAAAATGAAGGAGAACTCTAATACATTGCAGAGAGGTGTCCTCTCTTAAGGACTGCCTCTCATATACATATTTATATCATACATACTTACAGTAATTGGGTCAAACTAATATTTCTTGACATAAATATTCATTGCAAATTATGCCAGTGTATGTGTGTTTGTGTTTCACTTGAACATTTGAATGCAGGTCCACGGCTGTGTCAGGAGGTTTAGAATATGATGAGAGTCTACTGAGCATTTGAACTGATATCACTATGTCAGTTAAAATCCTCTGAAGCTGGAGCAATTCAGCCATATAAATGTTTGTGTCAGCAGAAGAGGCAATAATGAGAATAGATCTTTAAATTTGTCATGTCAGACATACATCACTGCAGTGTTTGGGATTAGCATCTCATCCATAAATCAGACTGAGTGCAAATTAAAATGCAGTGCTTTCCCAAGCCACTTCATTTACTCCCATTTAAGACAATCTCAATTAATCGATCACAGGTAGAGAGAAATTGACTTGGTGTCTGAGAAGCTTTATAGGTGGTGGGAGATGGAAATGCACAAAGAATTATTGAGTAGATTTTATCTAAGAATCGTTTGAAATGTGAGATGGATCTGGTCTATACATAACTCACATGCAGCATTCTCCCTCATATAAGCATCTTCTAATGCTGTCTCAAGCAGTTAATTAAAGGTTAAGTAAATAAAAAAGCAGACATGGTATGTATATCCACCAGGCATCGACAGCCCCCTCTCCAAAAGCCATACTTGCCACAGAGTCTAGAACACAGAGTGAACATCCACCCCAATCTGAAGTCTCTTGCAGACTGTAACAGATTTTCTTATAGGATTGCCTTGTATATTGCACTTATCAGTTCCCCAGTCCATGTTGAAGAAAAGCATCCCAACATGTTACCACCAGCATGCTTTGCTTGTGTTCTCATTGTGATCAGCAGTGTTGGATTTCCACCAAATGTAGCATTTTAGGCCAAGGCCAGAAAGTTCTCTTATCATACCAAATAACCTTTTTTGATGTATTTTGGCAAACTCATATGGCTTTTTTTCTCTTCTCACTACTCCCATAAAGCCCAGTTTTTTTTACGTGTCCGGGTTATAGTTGTCCTGTGAACAGCTTCTCCCATCTGAGCTCTGAAAGTCACCAGGTTCCTCAGAGTTACTCTAGGCATCTTGGTTGCTTTTCTGACTAATGCCCTTCTTACCTGAACACTGACTTTTGGTGGATGGCCTCCTCTAGGTAGAGTTGCAGCTGGGCCATATTATTTCCTTTTTTAAATATTTTGATAACCAAAGCCTGATGAATAGTTCTTCAGAACTTTATCGCAAAATTGTTTTGATAATTATTCGGTCTTCATGATGCTGTTTGTTTAGGTATGTTTTCTGACAAACTTGGAGGCCTTCCAGGAACAGGTGTATTTATACTGAGATCACGTGATCTATCTATCTATCTATCTATCTATCTATCTATCTGTCTGTCTGTCTGTCTGTCTGTCTATATTCTCAGTCTGAGTGCTGAAGCATTGTGTCAGTTTTTTAACAACCACTTTAGCTCTGGATGTCGATAAACTCCATCGTCTCCACAGTTTCCCTTTCAGTATCCTCATTTGTCACACTTTCTGCTTTAGAGTAGGGCTGCAGTTTTAGTAGTGTAACAATTCTTAGGAGTCCACAGCAGCACAGAGCCCCCTGTGCATCAAGTCAGCACTTTCTGTAGGTTCAGCAGCCATACTTATACCCTGTAATATGCCGTCAGAGCAATTAAGGGATTTTAAATGAGAAGGGAATTTCAGTTACACTCCTCTCTGTCAAGGATAACACAAAACAATCTATTTTGTAGTGGTGTCTGTCTTGTGTTGGTCTTTGAATTTAAAGGACTTTTTGGAGATATGCAATTGTTCTGCATCCTATCTGATCCATATCCCACAATACTCACCCAGCAAGAAAAAAGGACTATATATTTGAAGTGTACTGTAGTGGTTTTATCTGCTATTTCGTTAGTATAACATTGCACTGCACAGCTTCATGTTTTGCATGCTCTTAACTCATAGGGAATGTGATCATTAGAAGATCGCCTGATTAATCTGGATCATCCACTGCTTGTTCTTTTTACTGTACTGCATTTTGTAGTTCAGCATTTTGTGTTCACTTTATCTACTGACACAAAATATACCAGTGATATTTCTGAGGAGGCACAGATTGAGGCAAACGCTGATAGAAGTGATGTGCTTTAATGTGCTTTGGTGTCTTTATTGACAATAATTTATTGTGATCTGGTTCAATTCCTTCTTTTTTTTCAGGGTAAAGCTGTCATGCTCAATAAGCCAATACTCATGGAATGACATACTTTATTTAAATGGTCTCTTGTAACACCAGTGTAGGATGGCTGGTGGTTTAAGTTTCCCCCAGACACATATAAAGCTGTGCCTGTTCACTTTAGTAGCTGCTCATGCAGTTGTCTGCACCTCAGAGAAAGCTTTGTCTGGCCTGTCATTTTTGATCACCAAGTAGAAAATACTGACCAGTTTTCACTTTTGTTCCATTCATGGCACATTCACCTTTCTCCTATCTCTCTTTGTCACTTTTTTCTCCCTGTCTTAATTTGTTTCTTTCTCTCTGCTCATCATTTCATTATGACAGAGTTCTCGTATTGGTCTTTTCTTTGCTAGATGATCTGCTAAATTTAAACATGTGCTTTCCATTTTCAGGCACAACATCCTGGACCATTCATATAAAAGCTTTGCTGAGCTGAGCATCTGAAATGCTCTGGAGTAGTTGATTGTGTTGAAATGGTAGAACTGGCATACCTTAATGAACCCTTGTGCATCTCACTATTTCCTTTCAGAGCATTCTGCAAGCAGTCATTCATTCAGGAGACAGATTATACTACCTGTTTGTAGTTGTTCAGCTATATATTTAGACTGCTTCAGCATGGTGAGCTGAAGGGACAGTTTAGCTATTTTAGTGGATGGTGATTAGTGCAGGTCAGTGTTCTTCTGATAAATGTTGAATCCTGGCAGAGCTGATATTTTGCTGAGTTAATTACGATGATGCTTTCCCATGCAACAGTACATAACAGGGCTCAGTAAATAAGCTCCAACTCTTAGGGTTTTTGATATTATTTTTTCAGCCTTGAATATCATCGCCTCTCAGGTGTGTTCATGAGCTTAAAGCATGATGACATGTAATTGTGACAGCCGAATCCTGAATTATGTCATTACAGCCCTGGTTTTGACATGGTTCGTTAATTAATGGCACTTGTGTGTTCCTTAATATTTTGCAGCATGCCTACAGCAGTGTGAGAAAATGAGTGTGCGGATTTTCCATCTGTTATGCGTCTGACCGTATGTTACTGCAGCTATGCCCAGTGACGGCTGTCATCAGCATGGCTGACTTACAGTAAAAAGTCTGTTATGTAGAACAGTCTGAAAAGAAGCTAAAGTTAGACCAGCTTTTCCAAACTCCAGTTTCAGTTTAAGCAATCACAAGTTTGGCACAGTTTACTGGTTACATGTTACTTGCATGACACTGCTTTCATTCATGTTTGTGAATCACCTCTACACACTTACGTAATTGGCAAAACATATATCTGGAAATACCTTCTTGTTTTCTCATGACTAAAACTTCATTATATATAGGAATCTTGTACTCTTTCCCTTGTCACTGTTTGACTGTTATACTTTATTCTCAAAATATCACTGGTGTCATCAGGATGGATTCACTTTTCAACCTTATTCCACCTCAGGGATTTTTGCTCCTTACTACTGTCATCTCTGGCTTGCTCATAAGGAACCTATATCTAGACCTGGATTTCTGTAAAACTATTTTGAGAGAATGTCAATTATTTAAATCGCTTTACAAAAAAAGTTTCTAATGTTCTAATGTTCTAATATTTAAACTGCCTGAAATTGAGGCTTCTTGTAAAATCACCAAGGGATTCAGTAGAACTTGGGTCAGCATGTAAGACTATGAAAACCATCCATAACAAAGAGTGTCTTGCCCAGAGACAGTTTAGTTCAACTGCATTCAATACTTCATAGCTGTCTATAAAGGGACCACAGTCACCTTATTGTTATGGCTGGTTTGTTTTTTTTATCCTTCTCTGTCCTGCACTACAGTGATAGTTATGTGGTGCTGTCATTAATGTCACTAATGCTTTTTCCTGTCATGAAAATTGTATTAAAATTGTATTTCCTGTTTAAGCACAGTGTCTTTTTGTATTGTTATCTTGCTATGCACTTTAATAACCGTCTGTATAAAAATTTTGTGTAAAAAAAAAACAAACATTATTTAATATAACTATAGTCATTGTCCTCAAAAGCCCAGACTCTTTTTATAATGCCTGGTGAAAGTAATAAATGTTGCATACCCAAGTTCCACTGCTACACTGCTTTAAGAGTTTAACAGGAAGACATGGGAGACACATTCATTATGTACACCTTTATTCAGTACACTGGAATGCCTGTATCTGACATCTTCTTCTCAGGACCTGTCGAGGTGAGGAAAGAAGGCCTGGAAATGCAGATCAACCGTCTGGCTGAGCTGATTGGACGCCTGGAGAACAAGGTAGCACTTAATTCCCATCATCATGAAAGGTCAAATCCTGCATGAAGATACCCACATGTTCAATTACGCACCAATATACTGACCTGCTAACAAAGCACTGCCAATGATAACATGATAAACAATAGCCTACTGATAAAACAAAAAACATCTCAAGTGTAATAGGGTGGAGCTAAGGTTCTCAGAGCATGTATGCATTTAGCACCATGGCTAATGTGGTCCCTAGTTAATCCTGCAGTTTCTGACATAGCAGTTTCTTTTCAAAGCTAAGAATAACCAGACAATCACTCATGTTGAGAGATTAGACGAAGCTAATTTCACATTCACAGAAAGTATTCAGCAGTCTGAAAGTATGGCATCATCTCTGAGGAGCAGGGACTCATCCTGCAGCTTTATAAAACTTTAAGCTCTACTCACATATGTAGCTCAGTTGGAAATATACATTTGAGAATACTGTGATCAAAATATCCAAGACATTCCACTATTTTTGCCTCTAAATCATGTGTCAAAGCAAAAAGAATTGGTCTTATTAAGATTTCTTCATTAGAGCTACTCAGATTAGGGAAAATAATTGTCTTTGAATGGTATTAATTTAGCTGGTTAACAAACAGTTACATGAGAGCCAAGATTTTGCACCAGGTTAAATAATCAGTAGTTTAAATAATTATATAAAATTAGTAAATCAATTTCATTAACTGATTTAGGCACAACAAATTTGCAAGCCTGAGGCAGTCAGTGTTTGCAATAGAGATAGATTTTTTTATGAAATCGTGAAAAATATAATCTCAAAAATTACATAATGAAAGAGTAGTTGGGGAGCTGTTTGATTTTTTTTTTCTCTAATATTTAGACTGCATAGAGTTTTGATTAATTGGATTGATTGGACTGTGAATATCTAATTTAGTGTTGCTGTGTAGATAGGTGGTATATGTAGTGAGAGGGTGGAGGGGAGATGGGGGACAGTGCAATTTACAGTAAAATTGATTTTCCTTTTACAAACATTCATGGTCTCTCTGTTAAAACTGGCAGCTTTATTTTAAAATTTACAATATAGGCATGCAAACATGGACATGCAGTAATGCGTACATGTTGGTCATCCTCTACAGCAGCCGCAAATTTCTTTATACTAGGCTGACGCTATTTGTGTAAATGTTTCTGTGAAGATTTCTCAAAGGCAGAGAATTTCAGATGTGTTACCCACAGGTGTATAATGAGCCCATGTCATTGTTATTTCATTAGTTCATTAGTTAGTTGATAGTAAGTTCACTATGTCTCCCCGGTGAATTTTAGTCCATGCACGAGTGTAGTGTTTGGAAACCATAATGTGCCAACAAGATGATTGCTGATGTGTAGATACTTACACATGGTATAACATGGTATAAATTAATAATTGTATGAAAAAGTTCTGAACAGTTGGTTAGGACAAAGTACATGTTAAACGTTGTAGTTTCATACAACAAAAATGCTCTGTATAATTACAACAAATTCTTGATGAGATTACTTCTTAACCTCAGTGAAAAATTAATGCTTCGTTATTGACTGTTAGCTACTCTTCCTCAGAAACATTACATTTTCATCATTTAATTTGATTATAATCAACCATCTTAGTGAAGCTCTTCGGAGCTCTTGCATATACTTCTTTTACTCCCAGGCCTTGCTGATGGGTTCCGACTCTTATTTCTCACTCTCATAACTACATATCTATCCATTTAATTTCACTGTAGTTACTGAATGATTCATAGTACATATTAAGTAATATGCTTTAAGATGAATAATAACTATAGTAAGTCATGAGCTTAAGGAATTAATCATCAGACCATGCAATGTGCTGCCACATAAATGGGTACAGGAGGATATCAGTCCATCTTCTGCAATAATGATCATAGCACATGATGGTATACAACCACTGGGTTAGAGAGGAACAGCCTGACCAGCTCGGGCTTGCAGCTGAATGAGGCTTCACTCTCATCACAGAGCTCTTGTTATCTGTATAATGCAATCCCACTGCTCGGGGAAAACGCATTTCCATCACTTCCTGCAGTGGCGTCCTTAAGACCTCCATCCCTGCATCTCCTGCCATTCACCCCCACAGTGACTGCCATCCTGACCCATCCATCGCATGATGGATAAGCCATCATCTCCGGCCTCTACAGGAGATCTCTGCAGATATATAGCATCATTAGCAGCCATTATGCATTCAGCTCTTTCAGTCGAGTGGAGAGTGCTGACAGTAGATCTTAGTCTTCATCCACTCCATTCATATAATGGTGTGAAAATGCTTCTCATGGTGAGAAAGTAGACAGAGCTAGATTTTTACATACATAAATTTATGAGCATAACATTTGTCTATTTACCTATGTGCTCCTCTCATAAGAACCCTAATTAATATTCAGCATGATATAGATGAGGCTTTACTTCCATCTGATTTCATTCTTCCAAATTCATGCTTCCAGATATCTGACTGGGGGGAGATCGAGCCATCCAGATGTGTCTGTTTAGGCAACACTTCTGCTTAAGCTTGAGCGAACAGTGTATCGTAAATCTGTTTTGCCCAGCCTGCTTGAGTCGTTAAACACAACAGTAATCAGGGAAGCAGGACCTTCTAATCTGATGGGAAATAGACTGTCCAGTTATAATAGTGATTAAGCTGTAATTAATACTAATCCTGTCTGTCAGTTGTTATATGTGTCCTATCCATTCTCTAGCCAAGTATGAAAATCTGGATAATAAGCTTTATCTGTCTTAAAAAAAATTGTTTGATATGAACTATGTGTAAAAAAAAAAAAAAAAAGTGTAAGTAATGCTCAAATATTCTTGGAAAATTGAACAAATCATTTATTAGGTCAAGACTGTGCATAACCTTTATAGAATTCATAATTCATGAATTATTACTTATGTATTCAGAGGCTTGTTGCAGGAATACTCTGACTTTTAAGTTTATTATGCAGTTTCCCAATGGCATACTTTGCATTAGACTTGCGAGGCCTGAATATGAATCAGTAGCATTATTAAGGGTGGTGCATGTTATTTTGCTTCCAAAATGGGTTGTTCCTATTCACAATACAAGTTATTTTTGTGTGTGTTGTGTTTGAACCAGAGAGATTGGCAGAAAAATTAACATCTGATTTGCAGCTTAATTTTATGCATTTGAAAAAAGCGAGGTTGAACAGCAGTTTTTTTTAAAAACTACATGAGTTGGAGTGACCAGTGATGGCATGTGACTCATGTTGAATATTTTCTAAGCACCAACAATTTGTAACTTTCTTTGATAGTTAAACATAAGTTAATCAATTGCAAAAATAACTCATAATAATCATGTAATTAATAATAATTATTAATAATAAATGTAATATAATAGCATGTTTTCATGTAGCATATCTCAAGTTGCATCTCAATCTCAATCTTATAATTATAAAACAGTAAAAATATAAGTAAAAATATAAGAATTAAAACCTTTCAGAGGGTTTATGATGGTATGAAAGGAACTTATTTATTTCTGTTAGAATACCACCTGGCAGCGGGAAGCTTGTATTACGAGAAGCAATTTTGCTAACGTTTGATCCATTTCTGTACCCAGACTGAGAAAGCAGGCGCTTATGGTTAAAGCATGCACTTATCTCTCTGACCTCAAGGTCTGTGTGGATAAGTAGCTGCAGCCGAAAACAACTGAGGAGCAAAACTGATTTCACGAGTGGTTCTTCTGTCTTTATTCCTGTTACAGACAGTCTGGTTTGACCTGCATCAGCGGCTAACCGACACTGACGGTACAGCTAGCGCAGTAAGTACTGGGGCAGACCTCATGCATGTAGAACATGGCATCCATCCATTATTTGGATGTTTTCCCCTGGACTTTTCTTAATTGGCTGCATGAGATTTCTAAGATCCTACTTTTGGTGGTAGCATTATGAGCTGTACACGGATTATTTGAAGACAATACACAGCAACTCCTAGCATGCTGTGACACACACTAGCACCCGACCTGCCACGTCTGAGGAATACATTACAGATCTATCTCCATTCATACAATCATCGAATGTTTCTACATTCATTTCTTCCCCATAACCTCAAGCATGACAGCCATAAGCAACCTGGTACATTATCAGTCCAACCTTCTAAGTGCTTAGCAAAAAGCTGCTTTTGCGGTCCATAGACAGAGCATTCCATGAATCTTTAATTGCTTTTTTGGCCCAAAGGAGTTTTTTTGCCCTTCTTAGAGGAAAAGATATGCATAGGCATTTGGTTCTTAGCATTTTGAGTAGGTCTGATAATTGTCAGAGGTTGCGTGATTGTTGGAATTTCATAAAACTAAATGACTTCCTTTACAAAATGCAGAATGGGAAATGAAACCTCAGTGAAGGTCATGCACTATGACACCACTTCACTGCACCTCCAATAGGATAAAAATTCACAATTCATACATTCGCATCTGTTATATCTGTTACATGTGAATATCCTTTTGTATTTGCAGCATATGTGCTCTGTTCTTGTGTCAGAAATGATGGATTGTTCATGAGAACTGATGCTCTTTGGTATGTCAGGGTTAGCATGGTAGGGAGCTGGTGGGTCATGGAAGCACTGTGCACAGTTGCTGATAAAAAATACATGTTAATGGAGCAGCAGTGCAACTGCGCTTCGGCTCCCCCCACCCAAACTACAGCTCTGAGATCCATGGATAGTGAGCTTATCTGCATCCTGCCTCTGATTTGCACAAATATATGTGGTGCATGCAGGGTTGTGAGGAAATTGAATCACTCTTCCTTTACCCCCATTAATCCTTGTTAGCTTTTACACTCAGTTGTCATGGCACAAATAGAATTAGCGCTGCATGATGGCTCCAGCTCTGTGTGTGTGTGTGTGTGTGTGTGTGTGTGTGTGTGTGCGTGTGTGTGATTATTTGTTGTAGAATGGACCTAAGGGATATTTTTTTACAGTTTTGACAAAGTTGCTTTATTATTCACATCTGAGAGTTAACAAGCATCTGAAACAAAAAAAAAAAACGAGTCTGATGTTATAATGCTTGTAAATGCACAGTGAGTGGAAAAACAACTGCTTTTGAAGTAAAACTGTTGATCATTAGTGTCATATTAATTTGATTGACACTTGGCAAACTCACAAGACAAAATGAAAGGATGTTTCATGTTGTAAATCATAAAATACCATGCAATACAGTACGAGGTCACGCCTTAAACTGAGTTAAACTGCCTCACAGTCATTAAAAAAGCTTTTGCTGATTTCTATCACTTTGCTGATTGTAGTTTCAGTGGCTGCTTAATTATAGCCCTTTGGCACATTTGGCTGTTATCCCACTTAATTGCCACAGCATTCACAGCAGCTATCACTGGCTTATTTGAATATATTTGCATGCATTTTTTTGTTGCATTGTGTTTACTCAGTCGTAAAAGGAATATTTCAGAAACATTTTTACTTATTATTCAGTAGAGATGTGACCAAATATGAATACATTATTCAGAAAGGACAGATAACGTTACAAAATGTAAACAGATACAAATACAGATAAAAAACTAGGAGGCACCCTGTTGTTTTTGTTTGTTTGTTTGTTTGTTTGTCTTCTGTTGTTGGCTCCGGTAGCCTGATCCAAATACTGCTTTACTGAGCTCCAAAGAAAAGCATATTTCTAACATATTTCTATACAAACTGGCTCGAAATTCACAAAAGAAATATTTATAGAGCTGCCACTCAATATAACCCACGCAGACCACACACTGTGCACAGGGCAACATATTTCTACTTTTCATCATTCTTCATCTTTGCTAAATGAAAATCTTACTGAAAAGTCATACAGGCATTATAATGGCAGGAGAAGCAGTAGCACTGCTTCCCAGTGTTGTAGTAGATTCTCATAGGATGTCCAGTTGAAATTTTCTGATCGTTCTGGAACGCAACAAAACCCCAAAACTAAAGTAAATCTGATAGAAATATTAGTAAGTGGCTTCTGTTGTCAACTACAGACAGAAGTTCCCTGATTTGGTAAAGACGTTATTGTTTTGAAAGACATCAATGTTTTTACTTTTTTTTTCAGCATCCTTGTGTTTTTCCAGTGTTTCCAGGGGCGTAATGGTAGGATTCACATTTAATTAAAAAAAAGCAGTCAGTGTTGCTGCCTCACAGCTCTAGGGTCCTTGTTTGATCCTGAGCTCTGGTGGGTGGACTTTCTGTGCATGTTCTTCTCATGTTTGCATGCGTTTCCTCTGGGTTCTCTGGTTTCCTCCTACCTTTCAAGAACATACCAGTAGGTGGGCTGGCTACTATAGCTTGCCCCCAGGTGTGAATGTGTGTGTGGATGGTGCCCTATGATGGTCTAGCATCTCATCTCACTCCCACCGAACACTCCACAACCCTAACCAGGATAGTTACCAGCAGTTACTGAAAGTGAGGGGGAAAAAACCCTTGTGATGTAGGCCATGCCCAGGCTCCCGGCTAGCTCAGTTGGTAGAGCATGGCATTCTTGATCTTTGAAGATTGTAGGTTTGAATCCCTCCCTGGGCACCAGCTACTGGGGCTGCATTCTCAGTGCCAGTTCCAAGCCCAGAGTGGCTTAGCTTTACACTCCTACTGTGTAGACCTGTTCCACTGTGGAGGTAATGGATGAGTTATGCCCACACCTAAAGATTCTCAACCCCAGTAGATGTACCACATGACCCTGTTTCTAGCATTAAGCAGGTATACTAAACACTCTGAGACGTTGTAATAGCTCCCCTTTAATTGGACAGCTTGTCAATGCCAGTCCTGAATCTGCTTGATAAGCAGGCTATCCAGTCCTATCTTCTGTTCAAGCTCCTCCTGGGAGGGAAAGCTTTTGAGTAAACGTTCTGACTGTCTTTTGTGGCTTCACTGCTGTGTCTAGCTGTAGCCTCAGCAATTTTTTAAGGCTTCACTATGCAGTATTCTAGGTTTCACTGGCCTTAATGGTCTCCATGCATGCCTCTTCTAGACCTGCATACAGGCATATACATCATCAGGCTTGTCAATATGAAGGAAGAACAAGGGAAAAGACAGGAGGAGAGAGGCAGGGAGAGAGACAGAAAGAGCTTGGCAGAGGTTGGCAGGGGAGCAAGTGAGAAGGAGAGAGAAATTGAAAACCCTGGAGGGAGATACATAACAGCTTATCTGAAAGCCGTTCTGCTCATTTAGGGCCATTATCATGGAGAGGGCTGCAGAAAGAGCACGTGCATTGCCTAAGATGCAAGCTTACTTTATCAATGCTCAATCCATTCCATTCTCCAAGTCTAGTCCCTTTAATCCTGTTTAAGGGGAGCTCAGTATATATGCAAATGATTATGAGGGGGGAAATGAACCTGTGATTTACACACCATTCCAAAAGCAGGAGAGATGGGTGGAATGTGGGAGAGAAAGAAAAAGAGGGAGGATGGTATTCCCCAGTTTCCATGGAAACTGAAATTTCCATACACTTCTTTTGAGGTTGCATCCCTGTGTTCGACTCCCAATGTAGACCATATCTCACACATCGTTCCACTCACACGCTACAATATAGACCCACAGGAACTTCTACTAGCAATAGAGCTCAAAGCATGAAGAACCACTTTCAGACAGTTTAATTTCATGCATTATTAAAATGCAACAAAAACTCGCTGTAGTCCCATAAAGCTTTTTTTTTTTTTACTTATAAATAGAATATACATTTTGACAGCATAGAGCATAGACATGCCTCATACACTGAGAAGGGGAAATAAAATTCTCATTACTCAGTGCTCAAGACTCAGTGTAGTGTCTGTTTGCAGGTGTTCTGAATAAAGCATAGCATATAACATCCAAAGCAACATGCAAATCCTGGGCAAATACAACCTGCAGTCAGATAATTTAATAAGAAAAAGCTATAGAGAGAAGGTGAAGAATATGAAATATGTGAAAAAATATTATGAACTGTAATTTGCTAGCCTTCAGGGTTTTAACAGACTACAAAGATCTCCCACTGAGCACAGTGATTGTTTATGGTTACTTTATGAGGCATCCTCACACAGTCCGACAAGCTCACTGGGGTTTAGCCTAGCCTTTGATGGCTCCTTGCTGTTCAAGAAAACTAACAAACTAATGAAAGTCAGTCAGTACAAATTGAGCCCTTTCAAAATAATACTATGGTTAAAAATCAAGGGAAAAAGATCACAAAACCTTGTTTTACTCAAGCTTGAACTGAATTTCTACTCCCTAAAAAGGGCATGTGGTTATTGTGACTGACGGTGGGCTGGGATCAGTAATAGAGCTTTCCTGATTGCATTTTAAGGTGTGTTGTGTTGCATAGTGCTGTTGATGAAATTTCACAATTTATATTTCCAGGATTCAGTTTGCTTCTTGTCCAGGCCCTGGGAAACTAGCCTTTGTAATTGTGCTGTAAAACAGGACGACTCTTTGTTACTCCTCCCTGGGGGAAAAGTTAGACAATCAAAGACCTCTTAGGAACATTATTTGAGGATACACAATCTCAGTGATATACAGTAGGGATGTATCAGTGCAGATTTCAACCAACTGCCACATCATCACATAGCAAAAATGTCATATTAACAAATTAAAATATCTTGAATATAGGTGAATTTATTCACATTATTATAAACAGTGGCGGTGCATCCAAAGGGCAGGCGGGGCAGAGCTCAACCATATATCAGCCATTCAAAAATGTTAATCTTCATAATGTCCTAATTCCTCAACTCCTTGCAGTTTAAATTCCACTGAAATATTAAGTACTTCATTTGAGTGACCAACAATTTAAAAGAACTTTGCTATTTGAAAGATATAAGCTGATGTTCCAATGATTTGGTCACGTTTCTAGATGCTGTGCAATTATGGGGCAGCATGCTCACTGCCCCATTTAGCCTCATAGAGTTATAATTGTACCTAGTGGCCTAGTGGGAACTACAAGTTCTAATACAGGTCCATCGGGGCAGAAATGACACTGGCCCATGCATGCTCTATGAACATTTTGTTTGTGTTGGGAAAGAGCAGCAGACAGGACAGTTAATGCCATTACTAACTTTGGGTTAGTCTCACACATGGTGACAGAAACCACATCTGCTGTATCAAGGACAGCTGAATTTCTTTTTAAAACTCCATTTGCGGCTCCCAAATGACACAACAAAAAAAAAAACGTTCAAGTTCGAATTCTAATGATCCCACTGCCAAGATCTTTCTGGGTTTCTTGAAAAACCCAGAGTCTTCTTGCTCTAAACAGTGCAGTATATAATGAATTGCTCTTTGAAGAACCTTTTTGTTATTATGTACACTTATGAATCTCATATTCATAGAAATTATTATTTTTTCATAGTTGCTCTTTTCTCAAAAGAATTCAAGAGGTGTGGCCAGAATGTTATTTAAACAAATGCGTTAACAAATGAGATACGTTTTAAACCCATTTAAGTGAGATGCCTCATAAAACCTTATCATCAGGGAGCATAGTTATTATTGCCTGGGATTTGAGATGGCACTCATTAGCCAATTTGATTCTTTATATTCTTTCATTTTCTCCAGCACTATGCCACTGATTTCCTTAATGTGTTATATTTCCTTATTATCTCTCTCCCTCTTTCACCCTGCAGTCCCTCTACCTGATTCGCCAAGAGATGAAGGTATCCCAGAAGCAGCTGGGAGAGTTCTGTGAGGCTCTGAAGCAGTATCTGAAGAATGTCTCTGCCCAGAGGGACTGTTTCCAGTAAGTGTGTGTGCGTGCACACTTATGTACTAATGATCTGAGCCAATTTCATCTTGTGTATACTACTTTCTTTATTATTTTTTCTTTTGTAAACTGTCCATAATCTGTAAGCGGTCCATGATCAAATGATTGTGTATGTCATTTCCAGATATTATTTATTTTACTCTGTCATTATCTTTGATTCAAAGGAAGACTCCAGTGAAACTGGGTGCCCGGTAACCAGAGGCAACACTGTTTGGCCAGATGTTATTTTAGCTCATGAATTAATGATTAAAAAGGAGGAATTAATAAGTAATTCTGTGACCTTGATGTGGTTTCGAAACCTTAAAATTTATGCAGCATGACAAGCAGAGAATTTATGCTTAGTTTAAATCATCTAATTAGGTTACATAGTCTTAATAGTTGAAGACTGAAAGTTGGAACACATTTACAAAATTGAAGAAGTAATACAACAAAGCTCCGAAGCCCTTAATTTGCTCCAAGAGCCTGCTGTATACTATACAGTATTTCTTTCATTACAAGAGATCCCCAGCAAGGAGCATCTGATGACCAAAACTGAATAATTCCACACAAAAAGGAATTAATGGTGTGCTTTTTTTAAGTTAATGAATAGATATTGAAAAGGCATCTGCAAGGGATTCCAAACAGGAACAGCTACTGAACTGCTTACACAGTTGTGATAGTCAAAAGCAGAGATTAAGCAACACACTTAACTTGGGGTATTTCATAATTTTTGTAATAATTTCCCTCCAGTCAATAAATTAAGCATATGTCTGTGTTTGTGTGAAATACATTTTAATGGCTCAAAGCCATGTCCATGTGTATATGGCTCTAAACAAGTTATGGACGAATCACAGATGGGTGCATCTTATACATATTTTTTCAAAGAAGAATATTTATGTTTGGAATAGTTCGTTTTGTTCTGTCTTTTAGAGGCTATCCTCAAGGATCTGGTCTAATAAAACCTTAAGGTTTTTGACAGAATATTTTACTGCCATCATGATGCACGTGAGGCTTCTAAATAATGGATCAGTGAAATGTTCAGGTTATGAATAGTTCCCATTACTCAGGAATTGACATGTAATTCATTTCCTGGGTCATTCCCCTTTTACACATTCTCCCTCTAACATTTTTTTCAGCATCTTATTCATCTTGTTTATTTCATTTCTTTACCTTCTTAAGAGTGTTTTTGGGTGGGATGTTCAATTCAATTGAAAGACACTCATAAACTGTAGTTTATGAAGGATTCATAAATTTCAGTCACACTCATGTATACCAGAGAAAGATTTTCAGTTGCTCAAATGTGCACACACACAAAAGCTTTTCCAGTCCAGTAGCTCTCTTTCTAAGCAGGTGTTGTCTGATAAAGCTAATTTAGAACATTCACAGCGTGGTGTGTTCAATAAAGTAGTGCAGTGCTTTATTAACAGAGCTGTAAGCACTAGCCGCAGGATTACTGCCTCTAATGAAAGCTGTGAGGCGGTCAATACACACTGTCAGGTTTATCTACACATATGATGTAAGCTGCATGCAATACAAAGAACTACTGCCATCCAGTGGAGTCTTGCATACGAGTATAAATTATGACTTATGACAGTACTACCTGTGGTTACCAAGTTACTTAACCGAAATATAAAAGACTGTTTTGTTTCATTACATTAAATCCTAGCAGGAAAATTAGTTGTTTTGCACTCTACTTATGTTGGATGTTTTCTCCTAATCCGTTTTCTCTCGCTCTCGCTCTCTCTCTCGCTCTCTCTCTCCAGCGTGACTGCAGTGCGGCTTCCTGACGGCCTCTCTTTCGTTGTGTATGAGTTCTGGGATGGGGAGGAGGAATGGAAAAGGTTCCCCACTTGCTTTGTGGATCCATATCAGTGTCTGTTCTCTTGTCCAACACCTCATACAACTGTCCATAACAATCTAAAGTCATTTTCAAGTCTGAACTGGTTTCTCTGCAGTGCTGTTGTGCAGTGTTATCCGCAGTGCTTACCTACTGTACTATAGATTAGGGGTTTTATGACTTATTGATGCTTCTGGGGATGTGCTGTGAGAGTAATGGTTCTCTCTGGCTCTCCAGCAGTGGGTGGTTTATTAATAATTTAATCAAACATAGATTTTTAGCAGATTGAATAGAGGACGCTAATAGTTAAATTAGGTACAGAACGTTATAATGTATTGTATGATATTCCTAGAGAGGAATAGTCTCAGTTGTGAGTGCAATGTGTGACTCATTTCATATTGCATTCTGTTCTTTCTGCTGCTTTAATAATTATATTAAAATTTTTGACACATCTATCTATCTATCTATCTATCTATCTATATATGTCTATTATTAAAGGTAGGCATATTTACATAGGCCACTATTTGTACACCTCTTATCTGTATGTGTTTGTTCATCAGACACCTCCAGAGTGCAGCCTGCAAGGCCTTCCAGCATGTGAAAGTGGACACACTGTGTCAGCCTGAGGTCATGTCCACTGTGGCTGTGCCAGGTGAGGCTGCTTGAGAACTGACTGAACGCTTATGCTATTTGTAGTGCAGTATTTTTATGTTACCCAGGTGGCTTTCAAGGGAACAGATGGTGTAAGAGGTTATTTTTAAATATGAAGGTAGATGCAATGTGCATAAAGGACCAGAGTGGACAACATAAAACATTAATGCTTGTCTGTCAATTCAGATTTTTCACTCAAACAATCAGAAAAACTGCACACACACACACACACACACACACACACACACACGCTCACAGTTATGCAGTTATGCATTTTTGGTCACCAGATCTCAAGCCAGTTGAACACCCATGGGAGATGATTTTGGAGCAATGTTATATATATGTGAGTTCCCATGAACAGCTACCAAATGCAAATTCATTGTGCAATTACTTTTGAGCCTGTGAAAATGGAGGGACTATGTAAAAAATGGTTAATGCAGGTTAATGAATTAAAGCTTGATTGCTTCTTTTCAAATCCATTGTGGCAGTGTACAGAGGCAAAATTACAAAAACTGTGTCGCTGTCCAAATACTTATGGACCCGACTGTATATATTTATATATACACTCACCACCCACGTGAAGAGGAACACCTGTAGACCTGCTCATTTATGCACTTATCCAATCATGTGGGAGCAGCACAATGTATAAAATCATGCAGATACATGTCAAGAGCTTCAGTTAATGTTCACATTAAAGATCGGAATGGGGAAAAAATGTGATCTCAGTGACTTTAACCATGGCATGGATGGTATGGCATGGATGGATTGGAAAGATGTTCAACAAGTAATAAATAATGTATAATATTAAATAATAAAAATATAATTGTCAGTTTGTCCAATTACTTTTGAATGTGTAAAAATGGAGGGACCATGTAAAAAATGGCTGTAATTCCTAAATAGTTAATGCAACATTTTTTTGTTAAACCACGTGAAAGCTGAAACTCTACACTTCAGTCACATCTTGATAGCTTCATTTGAAATCCATTGTGGTGGTGTACAGAGTCAAAATTACAAAAATTGTGTCACTGTCCAAATACTTACGGACCCGACTATACATAGATGCATACTGTATATGTATGTGTCCTTACAATTCTTGTGCGTAAGTAAATTTAAATATATAATATAATATAATATAATAAGAATAAAACAATCTTGTCCAGTGGGCCAGAACTAAAAAAATCTTTAATTACCAAAAATCCCTAATTTCTGCATTTTGGAATGGAACTCTTAAAAACACCATTAAATGCGACTGATGCCATGATTAAAAGTCTGGAACGGAAATATGACACTTTGCCATGAAGACGATGCACGGAAGACCCACACAGCGAGGAGGATAATGAGGGAGGCAAGGAAGAAGCCAAAAATAAGTTTCAGAATTGCACAGTTTAGTTGAATCTTGGGGATATCACAATTTCTTATTAGATACCATGTCTATAAAAACTCTGTTTGGAAGAGTTGCATGAAATTAGCCCTTTTTCAGAACAACCCATAAGTATACCACTGGGATATCTGGAATAAAATAGGGGACTGCATCCACTGTAAAATATGGTGGTTGATCATTTATGCTTTGGAGCCGTTTTGCATTTAGTCCATAGGCTCTTTTGGCATTATTAATTCCACTAATACCAATATATTACAAGATAATGACATGAAACTTACATAAAATAAACACAGTTATAAACAGTTATGACCATCTCAGTCTCCAGGGTTGAACTCTACTGAAAACCTGTTGTCTGAATTAAAGTTGTTGCCTACATTTACAAAACTTAAGAATAAGAGATTGAAATGTTGTGTGGAGGAGTATTCAAGATCTTCTACAAGTGCTTTTCAGTTTTGTTAAATACTAGAAGAAAAGGCTCTGTGCTGTTACTCTCCCTGTGGCAGGCTTCATTAAGTATTAACTGATCAATTTTAGTCCAGTGTTTTACAAAAATCACTGCACAACTTAAGAAATGCACATCTGCTTCATACATCCTTAATTACACCTACTGCATAGTTAATATTACAATTTTCCTGTTATTAGTCGGTATTTCTTAGCTCATAATGCTAAACGTGCATGTAATACTGACTGTTATGTTGAAGTTTTTTATAAGTACATAAGTATACATTTACATTTTAGTAAAACACTGAAATTATGTCTATACTACTTAAAAACACCTAATATTAAGTTTGACCACAGTGATTCTGATGCACTCTGTTCTCGCTCTTCCTAGCCGCCTGGTGCAGCCTTAGCCGAGACTGATTGGAGCCAGTGTGGACGGCCAGGGTGGAAGGCCTCATCTTACACCTGAATAGCCACGCGCCTCCTCTTTCCCGTCATATATACCCCTCTCTTTAAGCCTCTATATCTCCAATGATCTCTCTAAGCTCCCTCTATCTCTGCTCCCCTTTCTCCCTCTCTTTTGTAACTACTGTTTACATGCTGTTGGTTTGACTGCAAAGAATGTGGAATATCATAGCAGTCCTCCTTAATGCTGTTAACGTTGCTTTCAGGAATAGTATGTAATGCTCTCTGGACTGTTTTTATGGCTTCTGGGTGGATCAAAACAGTGAACATGAAAGTATACCTATTAGTAGTCTCTGGTTACAATAACACAAATCTGAGTAATTTTAATCCCTGTTTGGTAAACTGCAACTGCACAAACATGCATCGCTGGTCCGTTGCTCTGCTTCTCTGAGATCGTCCAGCAGCTGAGGGTTTTAACATGTTACGGACACTAATATCTGTCAGGGTGTAATGGCCAATTGATCTGCAGTTTTTCAGCCAATAGTATTTAATCTACTCGGGCAAAGTGCACAACCAGGGACCCAGAGCAGCAGCATCAAATAAATGAAAGAATTGCGTAATAAATGTTTACTTAAATGAAGTTTACAGATCTAGACAAAATCTGACATGCTGAGAGAAAATAGTCTTGAAATATTTTAGCTTAAAACAGAACTATATGGATTGTTTATTCATAGTAAATATATTGGGTGTGGAACATTTATACTGAGTGAAATGAGCTCATGTCCTCTAACACTAATCCCCATAAATCGTTTGTTGTGCATTTCATAACCTAATTTAGTGAACAGTTCACTGTTTACAAAGAGACTTACACAACATGATATGAAAATGAACTGTTAATCCTTATGAATTATATAACAATCAAAATCTCACCACCTCGAACCAAACAGCCTCATTACTAATTACGGCATGTAGGCTTGATGTATTTGTGAATGGAAATTTGTCAAATTGCTTGTGGGCTCCTGTATGACGTGAACCGGTCCAAACAGAGGTGAAACAAATGTCCACAATACTGTGGAACATTCCTAGCCGTTTCCTTCCCCATGAAACTTGGCTTCACTTTCCCCATCCCTCATGTGAGTGCATGTTCCAATGAATGTCCAGTAACTTATTTGCTGTAGTATTTAGATATGCTACTTTCAATGGATTTTGTGCATTTCTTAATTTTGTATTACTTAAATTAGGAACACCTGAACTGAGAAATACATAAACATAAGAAATCAAGTATGAACAGGCACTTTTATGGCATTGTTTAACAAAACACTAATTCTTATACCTGTGTATGTTTCCGTAAAAACTAGCTTTCTCTCTTAAAATTGATTGTAGAGACTTATTGCAGGGATGCAAATATTATATTTGTCTTAACTTTGTTAACCTAGATTATGTAGTGATGTAATTCTATAGAATTAAAGGTCTAACGTGAATGAAAACTTGTCTCTTTTTACTGTCTTCACACCTTTGATTTCAAATAGACTAAAATAGAATTAAAAAAAAAAAAAGGTTGACTGCTAACTTTAACTGTTTAACTGTTAAGACTTAATCAATGAACATGAATGAAGGGCAGTGTTAAAAATGTTACCACACTGGGCAGTCAGTGTGGTGACTGACTCAAAAAGCTACATAGCCTACCTGATTCAAGTTTAATTATTTAAATGGGAGTGCATTCTGAGACACTTTTGTGCTAACCACGGTTGGTTATAGTGGTTATTTGCATTACTGTAGACTTCCTATCAGCTCAAACCAGTCTGGCCATTCTCCTCTGATGTCTCTCATCAACAAGGCATCTCTGCCTGCAGAGCTACCACTCTGTTTTTTTTTTTGTTTTTCACATCAATCGGTGTAGACTCTACAGTCTGTTGTCCCTGAAAAGCCTGAAATACTTAAACCAGCCCGTCTGGCACCAATAACCATGCCAAGGTTAAAGTCACATTTTTCCCCATTCTGATGTTTGATGTGAACATTAAGTAAAGCTCTTGACCTGCATCTGCATGATTTTATGCATTGTACTGCTGTCACAATTGGCTGATTGGATAATTGCATGAATGAGTAAGGGTACAGGTGTTCCTATTATGAGCAATAGGAACACCTGCTCGTGAACCCAGTGAGTATGCATATACACTGGTCATCAAAATTATTTAACACCCTAGATTTTTTAATACTCAGAAATTTGAAAATGGAACCAAGGAATATGTATAAGTGAATCAAGAAATGTTTAGTAAATTGAGAACTGCTATAGCGACTTTTACTGGAACAATCTAGAGCTAATTGGAAAAGCCAAATTCTTTATTTGGCACTCATAGCAAAGCATATATTTAAGTTTTACGGTTACTACTAGCATTGTCTTTGAGTCATAAATCTATAGGCTTAAAAGGTTTACACTTCAAGCGCACATGCCTTTAATAAAGCACTCATTTAGAGTCTGAGCGCTATCAGAATATTGGGTAGGTCTGTGATAATAATAGGGATTAAACTGTAATAAAAACATCTTACTGCCAGTGTGAGTTTTCATTCATTCATTCATTCATTCATTCATCTTAATCTTGGTCAGGGTCACAGTGGCTCCAAAGCCTAATTTAATTTACAGAATTATTTTATATGGACCTCTCATATTGCTGAACAGTGAAATCAACAAGGTGTACACTGCCATAATTTCACAATTCAACACACTATTACTAACAGAATTTTGGAACAATAGGGAAGTTAAAGTCTCAATAAGGGTAAAAAAAAAAAAATTTAACAATAGCGCTGATATTTACAAAAGACTAAGGCTTAATACATAACTATTTTCCAAAGATTTAAGGCCTTGTTAAATTGTTTCAAAGAATTTCACCATCTTACTAACAATTTTGCATAACATAAAACCTTACCATAAAAAAGATGTCATAGCACCATATATTAATATATTCATGGGTTTCCCAGCAATATTCTGTAAAAATTAGGTGCATTAATACTTTTGTAATGTTTAATTGAAAACTTCTGTTTAGAGGTAGAGTTTCAAATGCTGACAAGAATCATAGCTTATGAAAGACCTGCATAATGGCAAAGAACGTGCTCTGCCCAAAAATGAATGTGCCACATAAAATTGTGATCATTCCCCATGCAATTAAAATCCACCTGCAAAAACAAAACAAGTGAGTACACTGGACAAGTGACTCGCTTACTGGCAAACGCAATGTGTATAGAAATTGTAATTAAAGCAACAAAGGCAGCCTTTCACTGATCTCACCTGAGTCTTGCTGACATTGGCTGAGATTGCATGGCAAATATTAAACAAAGCCCTGCAAGCAGAGACAACAATGATTATGTAATATCAAATCAAATATTCTGAACACATGAAAACTGAGGATGAGATGAACTGAAACATTATATAGCAGAAGTGCCCAGTACACTGTAAAACAAAACGCCCAGTAAATGACCAGACCTGTCTCATCATTCATTCTCTGACACAGTTGGAATAACTGTCACTAAGCATAACCAAAAATTGCTTATGCTTAGTGAAAAAAAAAAAAGCCAATTCTCCTCTTCAATGTAATGTTATATAATATCACACTACTAATTCAGCTACAGCATACAGAAAAAGACAGTGAGCACAGTATAAACCTACTGCTTGCAGCCTAACCTGGGAAGACAAAGATGAAGAATGCACTAATGCCACCAATAATGCTGATGACTTTGCTGATGTCTGGAACAAACAGAGCAATGAGGAGAGTGATGATGATCCACACTGCAGTCAACGCAACTCTGATGCAGGTCTCATAAGACTCAGTCTCTCCGTGCCGCAGTAATGGATCCTGAATCACCAACCTGCGAAACATGCAGTGGAAAAAACCGATGCACCACTAAATTGGTATGGTAGAGACATTTAATACGTACAATTCTTATTCTGAGTATTTTAAATGAAGGTCAAGAGATTAAACATGCGTTTGGCCTGGCCAAACAAACACATTTTTAATCCAAATCCTACAGACTTTACATTCCAATATTCTGAGTTCTTGGGATCATACATGCAACCCTTCTTTTTTCAAATATGGCAAGCTGAATTATTGTCAGAGTGCTATTTTTGTTTCGACTGACCATAGTATACTGTTCCAGACATGCATCTCTGTGCTTATTTTTTAGCAAAGGAGTTGTGTGTTGGGTGTAGGAATGGAGATGATTGTGGCGCAGTTCATTGCTTATTGTTCTCTGTATAACTGTTGTTCCTGCTGCTTTCAGGTCATCCTGCAACTCTTTTCGAGCGATTGCTGGCTCTTCTCTTACCTTCCGTATCATTAGTCTGAGAGTATGTTGCGAAACCTTGTGTGGTGCACCTGTTCAGTAAAGATTAGTTGTTCCATGAATTTTCCATCTGCATATTATCAAACCAATTGTACTGACGGCGTCTTGTACAAATGTTCAAGGTTTTAATGATGGCTCTGTAGATTTTTCCACTCAAGTTGAATTGTTTGATAATGTTATTTTGTTTAATAACGTTATGTAAGGTAATGTTTTTAATATAGTATCCAAATCCGGTTTGGTATGTAAATGTGTGTAAACTTGAAGTGGATATATTCACAGGAAGTATTTTAAATAGCAACAACAAAAAAAAAGCATCTGAATACATATTTCCCCTCACTGTATCATGGTCATTAAGGTGGAACGATGTGTTGGAGTCTAACAGCACCATAAAAAACAACATTCATGTACACGGATATAACTAGAGATAAATCTATAAAGCTATAACACTCCATTATGACAAATTTTATATATGCTACCTTCCAAGTAAAAGAGCAATGGGGTAGATGGTGATAATGGAGACCCCAAAGAGTAACCTTGCAATGATCATAAGGACATCATCTCCACTGTATGACATCAGAACATCAGCAGCAACATTCCTCCCAAAGGTGAGATACCCATAGATACCTATGAAGTCAAAACCGAAATGTTCTTAATACAAGACTGTGGACTCAAAAGGAACACCACACATCACAAATTCTAACAAAAGAATAAGCATAAAACCATAACCATAAACCTGATTTAATTTAAAACTGTAATCTTTAATAAAATTCTAATGATCTAATAAAAAAAAACACTACCAAAACTCTCCTTATATATTTACATATATAAATATACTGTACATCCTGTATACAAATACACAATGGCTGCAAAATACATAATTTTGGCTGAGATTATGGCTTGTAAAATAATTGCTATTATATTAAAATTAAAAGGTCTAACCTCACCAGTTAGAGTGTAGATAATAAGGCAGATGAACATAGACAATAATGAGATTATGATCCAGTTGGAGAGTTTCTTATTCCCCAAACTGCTGTAGACGGCAACGCAGCACTCATGACACTGGATAAAGGACAACAAATGTAACTGACTGCAGTAGCAATGCAGAGTTCTCATACAATAACAATACGTTGTTTTAACTGATTACATAATTTTGGCTGAGACTATGGCTTCACTGCTGTTCACATAAAGCATACAAACATGAGTTTGTAGTTCCACAGGAAACTCTGTAGAACTCAAAAGCAACTACATACTTAACTAATATAACAAGGATGACCAGGCCTCTGCACACCTCCATATAGGCAAATTTACTGTTAAAAAAAAATAAAATTGGTCTTACCATGGAGGAGAATAATCTTATTTGTTAATAATGGCCAATCTAAATCTTGTTAAACTGATTCAAATCAAAGAGGGCAATCTTTCTGCTGCATATTTATATGATATGTGAAAAGGCAAAAGATTGGCAACTGGAATATTCTAAAATTGTTGAGGGATCATGGGTCTTCACACTTGGCTATTATTACACTTTTCATAACACCCACTGTGCATTGGTTTTCTCAGTAAGCAATAAATGAGATTTCAAAAACGTATTATTTCATTACTCTTTCACTGTTTATGTGAATTGTACTGCTAGTCCTATTACATTACACTCATTACATAAAGCATTCACCTGAAAGCCAAAGCAGATTGTGGGGATGACATTGAATATGGAAGCCCAGAAGCCCATCCTAGGAAGGAAAAGGTCAGACCAAGAGTGAGGTTAAAACATTAAAACATTGAACAGAAATTTCTCTTTAACCCTAATTTTCCAGAGGCAAATACTTCCATTGTGTATGGATTTCCCATATACCTTTGACCTCCAGAGAGGCTGGATTGGACAAGATTAACAGGAGAAATATCACAGCACATGTAGAGAAAAGGTTTGTTAAACTGCCCTGATCCCTCATTGTTTCATAGGAAATCTATCTATCCATCCATCCATCCATCCATCCAGCCATCCAGTTAGTTATTTATCCATGCAGTGCACCTAGCCTATTTCTTAGAAAATCAATACAAGTAACACCAGGAATGAAGAGAAAGTAGGCATTGGGGGAAAGGTCTTTCAGCATTGCAGAAACAAGTATCTCTAATCTTCAAGTAAATAATCCTTACACAGTCTTATTAAGAAATGGAAAGGAGGCCAAATACTCACCCAGTGTTCTTGGAAGGGGACAGTTGGCCCTCAGGGACTGTTCTTGTGTAATATCTTACAACAATGGCTACAGTCAAATAGGTGGCTGCTACCGTGCCTAATGCGCTACAGATGACATAACACAAAGAACAAATGATTTGCAAAATGAGACATGTACACATACACTGATACTAATGTTTTTTCTAAGTGCATCCAAACGCTAGGTCTGAAGGATATCAAGCAATGTTTAAAGGAGTACTTTGGCATGTCAATCTAATTTCTGTCTATTGCATCTGTAGCATACGTGCGATTGTGGAAACATGCCAAAACATTTCCCTGTACTGAGAAAGAACACTGAATTGAAAGTTACTTACATAATTGAAGGGCACTCAATTAACCATGTAACAACTTCGAAACAGTTACAATTGGACAATAAAAGTCTAAGAGACAGAAATGTCTAAGAAGAGACAGAAATGTTAGGGTATTTAAACAAGGCTGTTCTTATGTATTTCTGCACAACTTTCAATTCAGTATAACATAGTTTTGGCTACTTTTAGTTTTACATGTCTGTGTCTACCACAAATTTCTCCCCCTCTGAAAGTATACATCACGACTGTGGCAAATGATTAGTCTACGAGATTATTTTCTGCACGCATATACTCCCCATGTACACGGGGGTTTCCTCTTGATTCTCTGATTCTCTGAACTCAATCACAAAAAGAGTTGATTCCCTGATTCCAGACATTGAAAATTCCATGTACCAAAAATTATTCACTTTGCAAAAACACAGTAAACAAAGTGAATTCAGCATTTGAGTGCTTCAGGTAGTGACACAGCCAGTGGACAGTGGCTTTTATGTTGAATTTGACTGGTTAAACTAAATAAAGGCCTGAGGGGCCTGAAATGCAGGTAAGAACCAGTCCCAGTGATTCAGACCATTGGTCCACTGATCATACAGCGTGCAGAACCAGCAAACAATGTATGGAATACCATTATCTTATGTTCTTTTGGGTGTCTGATTTGGTCTACATAAGGATTTGGTAATATGCTAGTAACACCTTGATCAGTGGATTCAATTGTGGCAATCTCTCTTTATTCATTGTAGTGACAGAGATGACAGCTTTTGCTTACTTTACTAATTATATAAAACCAATAATAGGAAAAACTTGTCTCTCATTATCATGCCATCCACATCATACACTGTTCTAACCACTACTGTTTAATTAATAGAATATACTATGGAACACATGAGTATTATTTACAAATCCTATCTTTTTACAAATCCCATGAAAGTTTCTCACCTGGTGTACTTCTGTATCCAAATCTCTTTAGGAATTGAGAGAGGAAGAATGACAAAGACACACACAAGGAAAAGTGTAAACCGCTGGTCTGTGTACCAGTGATAAGGCATCTCGTTCCCAGCTGAATCTGTGATTAGCTCATATATGGAAATACTCACTGACACACAGCCAACAGAGACAGGAACAAACATTAGCCATTTATCAGGCCTTAAAATTGTCAATACTAAGCATGTGCAGATAATTGGTTAGACAATACTCAATATTCAAAATATTATTATAATTGACACTCCTAATTTTCATCAGTGCTCTTCGATATACTGTAAGCTGAAAAAATGACATGGAGTATAAATTATGCTGAAGCTGAATCCCAAAAAGATACTCTCAGTTTGTTCAATTAAAATGCTGCCCAACATCAGTTTTTACTGCAACTATCAATTTGGTGGAGAAAGGTTAGGCAATGATCATCAAGTGAATACTGGCACCTAGTCTGAGATCGTTTTAAACGTTAGCCAGAGTTTGTGGCAATGGTTTAGATGTTATTAGGAATGTAACCATTCCCTCCAAATTCAATAATAATTTCATCAGTAATATTAGTATAAATAAATTAGGAGGGTATCCCCACCATCTGGATTTTTTCATTAGCCTTTCAAATTTGTACAAAATTTAGTACTTAGCTTCAACCTATTTAGCACTGAGCACGTTTAACACCAACCCCGAGACTACAAAATTCGGAGAAATACAGTCCATTCCTTATTCAATATTCTCTCCAAAGTCACTGAGCAGTCTAGAAGTATTGGATCCTAGTGCAAGAAGAAGAGCATCCTAAATTCACAGATAATTAGAGACACCTCTTTATACTGTTTGGTTGGATGGTGGGGGACAAATTTTTTCTCTCTCTCATATATAGTGCTTGAGGCAAGGCATTGCCCTCCTTCATTAGAATATATTATTCACTGCTACTGAAATTTAAGGAAAATTTTACAAAATATTTTCAACTTAAACATCACTGACTCCACCTTTAAATGACCATTAGGGAACTTTGAATAAAACTACATGAATAACATGAAGGTTATTTACATTTTTTAAGCTGGTCTGCCAATATAACCAGAAATGCCACACAGATCATGAAGACATTGAAGACGAAGCAGAGCTCACACAGTTTGCCTATAGCAGGCCCACAGAGGTGCCCCACCACAGCCTGGTATGTGCTCTGGCCACTGATGGAGGATGAGTAGCCAAGGATCACCAGTCCACTAACCAGGAATACGAGAGAAAACTAGCAGGGGAAAATGGCAGGAATTAGGAGACAGGTAAAGCATCATATCCCCAGTGTGCAGCACTCTGAACCTTATCGGACTAGCCATACAAATGCATACTATCTTGTATTTCAAAATAGTACACGAACATATATTATAGTATGGTGTGATAAAAAGATTGCATGTTACAAACCTTTCTTTTCACTGGGGTGGTACCCTCAAGTGTACACCTTTTGTATCTTTAGTATGTATCTTTTACCTAGAAAGATGCTTTACTCTAAAAGATAATTACAGTCCAATTATGTACCATAATTTTTGAAAATGTATAATATATCCATGTTTCCAAGTGAATATACACATACTAAAGGTACAAAAGATAAAGGTACCACCCCAGGAGTATTAACGTCACAGTTTAGTACCCCTTTTTTCTCATAATATAGTAGCTGTCAAAGTGTGTCCAGGGACCCTGTGAAGTATAGCCAGGGGGTCTGCGATTTTTTTTATATTGTTACTGTTGTGGAAATTGAAACCTTTCATTATCAAAATTATCATGTTTATTTTTTCTTTCTAAGTTCTTCTATTTAATGGCCTGTTTGGCTAAATCAAAAAGGTTAAATCCAAACCTCAGTATCCCAAAAAATAGTAGGACTATAAATAGTTACTTGAACCTTCCTAATTTGGTTCTGTTGGTGGATAGATCAGGATGCTGCGATAAATAGCCAAATTATTACTGTAATCATTTAATAATCAGCCTTATACATTTGTATAGTTTGATTACATTCATAAAACTGTACTAAGAGGGTTTGTGGGATTTATGTTACAGTTAAAGGGGCTGCAGTTAATTTGGGAATCTCAGGACTAGAGTAAACCGCACATCAAACCCACACTATAGCCTACTACAGTATATCAGCATAACACATCACATCACAACACATACTACTTCACTCAGTAGTTTGTGTATTTCTGATTTGGGAGTTTTGGACGTGTTTGATTTGAAGTAGAAAGATTTAAAGGCTACACTTCTACCTTCTTTCCAGCTTGCTAGAAAACCTTTAAGTCTTACTTCAAATCTATAACTTACTAATTAAAGCTGTATTTCTTGAGCCTAGCTGATGATAGGTGTTTTTAGACGCTGGTTATAAAGTTACCGTTACTCACCATCTCCACTGTGACTGCAGTGTGAACTCCTCCAGCTCGGGAGAAAGCCCAGGGGAAGCTGAGCAGTCCTGCACCCAGAGCGGACTTCAGCATGATGAACACGGCGCCGCAGAAGCCCAGCCTCGCGCTGGCCGTGCTCATTCTCGGCTTGTCGAAAAGACCTGCGTCTCCCCCTGCCTGCGCCTCCATTCCCGAGTCCCGACAGGCCGCGGAACACCAAGCGCTCGCACTTAGGAAGTTCACCAGGAAGGAGGTTAGGTAAGAGGGTCCAGGGGCGGAGCTTGACTTCACCCAGGTGGGCCGGGACGCTGATGTCACTACAGTTAAATTACCCCGTAATAAATCTGTTTCATGGTTATAATTTACTTTTGGGGGCAGCATGGTGGCGTTTCCCTGGTCCTGAGCTGGTGTTACTGTCTGTGCTGAGTTTATGTTCATGTTCTCATCATGTCCGTGTCAAGTCCTCCCAAACAACTTGCCAGTATTTGGACCGGTTACACTAAAACATCCCAGGTGTGCACAAGTGTGTTAATGTGGGTGCATGGTGCATACCATCCAGTGTGTATTCCCAGCATTCCTGGGATGGGCTCCAGATCCACCACAGATAAAGTGGCTACTATAGATGAAGGAATGAATTAATTTACTGTCTGTTATACACCGATCAGCCATAACATTATGACCACCTGCCTAATATTGTGTTGGTCCCCCTTTTGCTGCCAAAACATCCCTGACCCATGGAGGCATGGACTCCACTAGATCCCTGAAGGTGTGCTGTGGTATCTGGCACAAAGACGTTAACAGCAGATCCTTTAAGTCCTGTAAGTTGCGAGGTGGGGCCTCCATGGATCGGACTTGATGGCCAGAACACCACAGATGTTCGATTGGATTGAGATCTGGGGAATTTGGAGGCCAAGTCAACACCTTGAACTCTTTGTCCTTGAACCATTCCTGAACAATTTTTACAGTGTGGCAGGCTGCATTATCCTGCTGAAAGAGGTCACTTCCATTAGGGAATACTGTTACCATGAAGAGGTGTACCTGGTCTGCAACAATGTTTAGGTAGGTGGTATGTGTCAAATTAGCATCCACATGAATGCCAGGACCCAAAGTTTCCCAGCAGAACATTGCCAGAGCATCAAACTTCCTCCGCCAGCTTGCGTTTTCAGCAATTTGTGCTACAACAGCTCTTCCGTGGGACAGACGGACTAGCCTTCACTCCCCACGCGCATCAATGAGTCTTGGGCGCTCAAGATCCTGTCGCTAGTTCACCGGTTGTCCTTCCAAATCCTTAGACCACTTTTGGTAGGTACTAACCACAGCATACCGGGAACACCACACAAGGCCTGCCGTTTTAAAGATGCTCTGACCCAGTCATCTAGCCATCACAATTTGGCCGTTGTCAAAGTCTCTCTAATCCTTACACTTGCACATTTTTCCTGTTTCCAACACATCAACTTCGAGAACCAACTGGTTACTTGCTGCCTAATATATCTCAACCCTTGACAGGTGCTATTGTAACTAGATAATCAATATTATTGACTTCACCGGTCAGTGGTCATAATGTTATGGCTGATTGGTGTACTTATTTCAATTACAACTTGACATTCAATTGACACTTTTCCCTAATGAAATATAGCATTATTTTAAGCAATTTTGTAGAATTGAAAAGGTGATCAATGGTTTTCCAGATTTTGTAGCGATCTGGGAAACACATTATATCTAATACACTCTCAGAAAATAAAGTACTAAACTGTAGCCTTCCTTTTTACTGGAGTGATGCACTTTTGTACCTTTATTCTGCATCTTTTACTTTCACTTATGGACAGTCAGTTTAAGGATCTTTTTTTATATTTTAATAAAATCTAAGATGTAAATCACCTCCAAATCACTTGAGAGCATTACTGTAAATTAATGTAAACCTCTGTAGCTCTCTAGACTATTTGTTGTTCTCTACTAACTTTCTACATTAAAAAAAATTAAATTAGAGTTTTAAAAACTATTTTTTTGTTTATTTGTTTTTAAACTAGTTTGGGAAGACCTTTTGCTGCATCCAACAGTCCTAAACTGTGTAAATTTTGTATGTTCAGAAATGATATTATCTAATTTTTTTGTCTTCAACATTACATATTTTAGACCTGAATGTTAAAATTTTTTAACATTGGAAGATTTAATTAAAAAGTAAATTATTTAAGGCACACTGTTTTAGCTCATGGACAATCCATTTAATTTTTAATAAAAGTATCAAAATTCATATATCATGCAATTTTAAGTTTTAAAAAAAAGAGAAAATGTAAAAGAATCTGGATATGCATATAAATAATTTATGCATGAAAGGGTTAAGGTATATAACTTGACCTTGAGGACCACTCTTGTACCTTAAGCTACACTACATGCACATTTCACACAAAAAAATGTGTTGTTGAGGGTACCACTCCAGTGGCAATGAAAGTCACAGAGTGTAGGATACTAATTTCTAATAGAATGTAGGCTCTAATTTCATTAATGATTTGTCCAAATTTCTAACAGTGCAGCAGCCACCAGCCTACTGGCCAAATGATCAGAATGGCTTTCAATTATAAGCTTAAACAATTAGATGTTTTTGTTTTTTTTTTTACATTTGGTCCTGCTGGTACCCTGTCTCCTTCCTCTACAACAAACTCTGGCTGATAAGTAGTAAACTGTCATAACTAGTTTAGCATGGTTTGGTAATTTTAGTGCACATATTGATTAGTTAGCTAACAGCTGCAACATATGACATATTGATCTGTCATGTAGCATATTTAAAAGACACAATTCGCTTAGCAAAGTCATACATTGCTTGTTCAGGCCTGGTATTATAGCAGCTGTGAGACTAATTAAATTCGGCTATCTACTTAGTAATATTGTATTCTATGTATCTATGTATTGTATGTGAGATGTATTTTTAATTGCCTTTACTGTTGTCTTGTTTTCTTAAAAACAGAAACTGTTTCCTTTCTGCCAGCGCTTACCAGATGACATAAAGTACTGTGTAAAAGTCTTAGGCACATGCAAAGAAATGCTGTAGAGCAAAGATGCCTTCAAAAATAATTAAATTAAATGTTTAAAATATATATATATATATATATATATATATATATATATATATATATATATATATATATATATATATATATATATATATATATATATATATATATA
>CM040980.1:14221594-14252139 GCA_022985145.1 Pangasius djambal
AAAAGGAGCAGATGTATAAAAATAAATAAATAAATAAAAAGAAAGAAAGAAGAAAATGTATCAAATTATTGGAGCTTTGCCCTGTCCAATTATTTGTGTTTCCTTTCTCTTTGCTTTTGAGCTCCATTTTTATGTTTATAATCCAAAGGCTTTCTGATACTTTTGCCAAGCAGGCTGGTAGGCTGCTACACTGTCAGAAATATATAACTAACTAACTATAAATAACTTCACATATAAGTTGTGTAATTCTACCGACAATTAATGACTTTTAAATCAGTATACAATATTTTGTGAGGAAAAAGTCTCAGTTGAATGTAAAGTTGTAATCCATTAGATATAATAGAAATTTAAAGTTTAGATTAAATAGATTTAATAGATTAATTTTCCTTTCATTGTCTACTTCTAAAATGCAGAAGATACAAGCTAGAGTAGTTAAACAGGTAAATTAACAGTTGGGTATTGCAGTTATGCATGCTAACAGTTCAGTGTAAGTTACTAGCCACACAGAGACGTCACGGTCCTCAGGGTAAGTGCACTGGCTGCACTGAGGTAGTTCTGGCCCTGCAATGCACACACACACCGATCAGCCATAGCATGAAAATCACTGACAGGTGAAATGAGTAACATGGATTATCTTGTTGGCAAGGGATGGGATATATTAGGCAGCAAATGAACAGTCAGTTCTTGAAGTTGATGTGCTGGAAGCAGGAAAAATGGGCAAGCATAAGGATCTGAGTGACTTTGTCAAGGGCCAAATTGTGACAGCTAATCACATGCAGGGTGTATGTGAGTCACTTACCTGGGGATGAGAGGGCACCAGCATGCACTATGGGAAGAAGGCAAGCTGGCGGAGGCAGTGTGATGTTCTGGGCAATGTTCTGCTGGGAAACTTTGGGTTCTTTCATGTGGATGTTACTTTGACACGTACTACCTACCTAAGCATTGTTGCCGACCAAGTACACCCCTTCATGGCAACAGTATTCCCTAATGGCAGTGGCCTCTTTCCCCAGATCTCAATCCGATTGCTCATCTGTGGGGTGTGCTGGACAAACAAGTCCGATCCATGGAGGCCCCACCTCGCAACTTAGAGGACTTAAAGGATCTGCTGCTAACATCTTGGTGTCAGATACCACGGCACACCTTCAGAAGTCTTGTGCAGTCCATGCCTCAACGGGTCAGAGCTGTTTGGGCAGCACAAGGGCGACCTACACAATATTAGGCAGGTGGTTTTAATGTCATGGCTGATCAGTGTATAGAGAAACACGTTTTTTATCATGTGCACACAGACTGACGTTTTCTGTATAGCTGAGTTCAAAAGTTACCTTTGAAGAATTACACTAAAATGAGAAAACTATACCATGCTGCAAGTTAAGTTTTACAATTGGTCCTTTATTAAGGATTCAAGGATTCTAAGGTTTTTTAATCAGAGTGGTTGACACTGGGATTGTGCAGGTAAGCAAGAGTAAAAGAGTAATAGAGAGTAATAATAAGAAAGAATATATATAGATGTAATAAAATATTGCACCTAAGATAATAAAGTAAAATAGAGACAAATGCAAAGGATTGTAATAAATAAAGAGTATAATAAAGAATATGATAAGGCAGTAACAGTGGGAAATGAGGGATACCCTGCCATGTCCAAACTGAAGTGGTGTGCAATGAGCCTAGTGCATTATCACAAGTCACAGAAATTGTTCAAATGCCAGTGTTACTATATCAAGCTAATTCATATTTCCAGATGTATAAGCATGGACTTCCACATTCCACTTTCCTCTAAAGACTACTTCAACTATCATGCTGGTTTTTGGTTTTGGATTTTTACAAATATATTTGACAGTTCTTTTTTCCTGCTAATTTTCTCAGTGTCTCTGTGTCTGTTTCTTCCATTATGGTTTTCCCTGTTGGTAAGATTTCTGGTTTAGGTCTTGTGAAATTCATTTTCCTGATCCCATCAACTCTTGACTGCTCAGAGAAACTGCTTGAGAGTTTGAGCCTGTGGTAACTTGTCATGCCTTAAATAAAGTTTTAATCCACTAAATATGGGCTGACTGTTTTAATTCAGTAGACATCTTAATGAAGCACATTAAACAAATTAACTAGAGCAGGTTGACTAATGCAAACCTTTAAGCTTGGTAATAAAAATAACAGACTTAATTGATGTTATATTGACATATTTTTATGCTGTTATGTTTTTAAAATAAGAAAACTTTATTAAATGAATATGGTTTTGTAGATAAACTGTAAAATAAATGTTTCGTTTTGGTTTTTACCCAGAAACCAAGGAGGCACAATCTTTGCATTCAACAGTACCTGCTTCTTTATTCTCTAGCCTTACTCTTTATGTCTATAATAGACATTAATGGTACAGAAAGCATGTCTACATAAGCTTGAATGCAACTTCACAAATACATATGAAATAAGCTACGTAACAACTTGTTTTCTGACTTAATTTCTTTACATAAAGAGGAACCAAGTGACTTTTTTCCAGCATAAAAATAGGCTTACCTATTTACTCCCTTTTCTACACTGTTCCTGAATATTTATTTATAAATATGTTTGTGTCTAAATATATTTATGAATATACTGTATTGACAGTCAGGTCCATAAATATTTGGACATTGACAAGGTTATTGAATAAAGAAAGTCTTTTTTTTCACTTGACAAACTAACACACTGACAAATATATATGACAAACTATATGACAAACTAACATATTCATAAATTAATTTGTTTTCAATATTGGTTGCAAATACTTTGAAGTCAATGACTGCCTGAAGTCTGGAACCCATAAACATTACCAGATGCTGGAGTTCTTCCCTGATGATGTTCTGCCAGGCCTTTACTGCAGCTGTATTCAGTTCCTGCTTGTTCTTGTGGCGTTTTGCCTTCAGTTTTGCCTTCAGCAAATGAAATGCATGCTCAATTGGAATCAGATCAGGTGATTGGCTTGGCCATCGCAGAACATTCCACTACTTTGCCTTAAAAACGTCTTGGGTTGCTTTCGAACTATGCTTCGGGGCATTGTCCATCTGCACTGTGAAGCTCCGTCCAATGAGTTGTGAAGCATTTGGTTGAATATGAGCAGATAATATTGCCCTATACACTTCAGAATTCATCCTGTTCCTCTTGTCAGCAGTCACATCATCAATAAATACAAGGGAACCAGTTCCATTGGCAGCCATACATGCCCAGTTCCTTCCATTCTCCATAATCTTCTCTTCCCATCATTCTGGTACATGTTGATCTTTGTCTCATCTGTCAATAGGATATTGTTTCAGAACTGTACAGACTTTTAAATGTTTTTGGAGAAAAAAACTCTAATTTGATCTTCCTGTTTTTGAGGCTTACCAATAGTTTACATTTTGTGGTAAACCCTCTGTATTTACTCTGGTGAAGGCTTCTCTTGATTGTTGAATTGGACACAGATACGCCTAGCTTCTGGAGGGTTTTCTTGAGTGGCAAACTGTTGTGAAAGGATTTTTCTTCAGCAGGGAAAAAATTCTTCTAAAATTCAGTGGTTTTCTTATAGGCCCTTTGGTGTTCCTGAGCTCACCAGTGTTCTTTCTTTTTTTGTTAAGTATGTACCAAATAGTTACCTTGGCCTCACCTAATGTTTCTGCTGTCTCTCTGATGGGTTTGTGTTGGTTTTTCAGCCTACTGAATGGCTTGCTTCACTGGCAGTAACAGCTCTCTAGACCTTTTATCTGCTTTTTTCATTGTACGTGGAATAATGAGGGAATAACACACACCTGTTCATGGAACAGAGCAGCCAATTGTCTAATTTCTGGTCCCTTAAAAAGAGGGGGACAACATATAAAACGTGCTGTAATTCCTACACCGTTCGCCTGATTTGGATGTATATACACTCAAATTAAAGCTGAAAGTCTGCACTTTGATTTATTATTCATTCACTGATATTCATTATTTAATGTCAACTCCAATATACCATGGTAGACAGCTAAAATAACAATAAATTTGTCAATGTCCAAATATTTATGGACCTGACTGTATATATTATGTTTGGGGAATTTTAACTTTGTATTGTTATAAGGATTTTTTATATATATAAACTTTTATGAATATGAGAGACATTACAGGTGAATTTACTCCCTATCACACTCCCTCCATCTCTCATTTGCACTTACACTTCAGTAACTCTGAAACTCACACACCTCCTGGCAGGAGTTAATAAAACATGAGAGCAGGTTTTGTGGGTCTCTGCTGTTCTATGCACAGCTCTCTAAACAAGGTTGTTCATTTCTAAAATCATTCTGTGAATTTGGTTAGGTCTAAGCAGCCCAAAGCCCACACATACTGTTCTTGAAAGAAAGTTGCATTTGATCACCCTCTTGACCTTACTCATCATCTTAGCAACACTCTTTTACACTCTACAGTGTAAGAAACTTTATTATCAACCCAAACCCAATCTGTTTTCCTTTTTTATCATTTGGTGGGAGAGTTTTATGTAAGTAAATATTATATGAGGGACCATCTAGATAAATATCTGTGTGTGGGTAGGGTGCCAAAATAATCCAGACAAAGTTAGGAAAGTTGACAGAGAGATCTTTCACTCGGAGAGCCCAGGACCTTCTGAGATTTAAATAAAGTCGAAGAGGAGGTGGCTGAACAAGAGGACAATTTGGTACTCAATGCTGATGAAGATACATTTCAGGAGCAACACCCTGAACCCCAGCCCACAGCAGGCAGGAAATGTCCAGACAGCAGCAGCCCACAAACAAGCTGCATGTGGGACATACAGACAAGTGACAAATTAGAGAAAAAAAACAGAATAACAGTGTGGAAAATCATAAAGAGTGCAGATGCTTCCAGACAGGTGCTCTGCATAATACAATTAAGCAATTAGCATTCTACCATTGTCTGTGGCATTTTGGATCACTATGGCAAGAGGAAGTAATATAAGAGGAAATATATATGTGAATATGAATGAGGATTTATTGATTGATTGATTGACCAATTGATTGATTCATTAATTGGAATTTTTTTTTATTTTCCAATTTCCCTCCACTAGCCATCTCTCCCCAACATAGAACAGCTACCAACTGGAAAGGGTAAAGGCTAACGTGTGCGTCCTCTGAGACACATGAAGCGAAAGTGAAAGTGCATCTTTTCAAACTGCTGCTCATGCTGTGTCACAGGGCAGTGTAACACACTCAGAGGAAAGTGCTATCTGCCCTCTTATACATGCATAATCTCAAAGACAACCACAATTGGTTAATGTTGCTTGACATAGATTTCACTGCTATGCTTTGGATCCACTTGTCTCTTGAGAGGGAAGGGTCACTCCACACAGTCACCAGTTATCAACCCAAAAGACTGCATACAGTACATTGTTAGACAGTGTTAGACACCACTATCCTCAAAACACCAGTTGAGGGAATATCATTTTGGAAGAAAGGAGTTCAACCATCCAGTTTCCATACAGTTTCAGAGACTTGAACTGATGACAAGGCAAACTGAAGCTGTTCTGTCACCCATTTGTATATGAAGTCCAATTTTATGTGAAAAACAAATACGAGAATTTTGGAAACTAATCACTAAAATAAGTTTTTTACTTTTAATGGGCTTGTTAGCAAGAAAAAAAAATCTGTAAAAAGTAGACCTTCTATTTAAAATAATCTATTCCTCTTGTACAACTGGAAGTTTTAACTCTTTTCTGTCTTTTTCTTTTTTTCCCTGCAATCATTCCAAATTCTTTCCACATTCACCACACATCAGTGCTCCCATCACCCACGCTGTTGGCCTAGTCTGCTGTGAAATGGACTGATTTCATTAAAGGTGATGGGGGGTAGACTTTCCCTCTAAACCCTGTGCCCTGATCCACTTTTAATGGGGCAGAATAGCCTGTGAAAATGTCACTGACTGATCAGGATGATGGCCCACAGTGGAGGTTAATTACATGAAGAACCTGGGAACTGACCCTGTGACCATTTATCTGTGCCTCAGTGAATTTCTTAAATCATGTTGAACTTACATTTCCCAGCCTTGGTTTTTGCTTCCACTGCCAGCAAGCCACATGTGGATGGAGATCATCAGCCAGTTTTACTTTTTTAACAGTCAGAATGGACACTGAGCCTCCACACTAGCCTCCACCACTGGACCTGGCGCCAAACACCCAGCCTGGGAATTCCCACTCAGTAGTCACATAGAGCCTGCAATGCCACATTACCTTTTAAACATGGCTTAGCAGTGAAGACGCACATGACTACACACCTCAACAAATCAGCTCCTTCCCCCAAGGCAGCCAGGTTCTATGACACTCAGCTGAACTGAAATGAAAGAATCTGCACTTTAATAACACAATATTGTCTTCTGGACTGTAATGGACTATAATATGCTTCTTCTGTGCTTTCCAGTATATTTTCGCACAGGAAGCTTAAACACTATAGTTATACACTATATGGCCAAATGTATGTGGACATCTGACTATCACAACTATAGGAGCTTGTTGGACATTCCAAACCCATGGGCATTAATATGAAGAACTGCATGGCTACGTGCTTGATTTTATGCACCTGTGAGCAATGGGTGTGGCTGAATCACCTGAACTCTAATTAGGAGTGGTGCTGTTGATTGTGCAGTGTATTTTAATACAATATGTTTTCTTAAGTAGTGCAATTTTTTCCAGCACAACACAGGTTTCAAAAAATATTGGCACCCCAACACTGCATACAGTATTATTTTAGCTTTATATTATCTCAATAGGACTAATTGCATGAAATGAACAAAATCATCCAACAGATTGAAAAGTATTAATTTATATAAAACTTGTTTTAGAATAACCTCATAAGAATATTAGATGAATTTGTTTCTATTAGTATTTTTACTTGCTAAGCTGTTTTTTTTTTTTTTTTTTTAAAGCCTGATAAAGCCTCCAGTGGCACCGAGTCTCTTCCTGTAATAGCTAATAAGGTTGGAGACAATTGTAGAGCGATCCTGGTCCATGCATAACATTTATAGCTTTTTTAGATCCTTATGGGTAAGCATGTGGACCATCCTCTTCGCATCAAATCACTGGTTTTCTGTAGCATTCAAATCCAGAGAACAGGATGGTCCTTGCATGGATTTTATGTTCCCTCAACCATTTCTGTGTTTTGTTACTTTAAGACCCCTACCAGAATTAATATACCCAAATAAGCACAGAAGTCTGACATCAATGTCATTTCACTGCTGAGCATACGCATGAAGCCCTCAAGGTTGCGCATTTCCAAAATAATCTTTTAGACAGAGAAAGAAATCAGGACCTCAAAAGCAGACATTATGGCACATGTATCATGAAGGCCCTGGTACTGCTTTAATTATGTTTGCTTTTGAATGTATTTGCTCTATAAACAAGACCTATGGAATGTATAGTATCTCTTTCACCTTATCAAATATTACACAGGCTTGTAAATAAATGTGATCTTCCATCACATTTAAATTAGTGATCAATTGTTGTTAACCCTGGTTTAGAAAGACTTCCTGTAGATGCAATAAGAAAGCAGAGGCAGGTGTAATGCTTTATTGCAGATGACATTTTATGCTAGCCCACCTACAAAGGTGAAAAATCATGATTGCTATTTACAAAATTATCAGAAGCTCATTATATAAAAACACAAACAGGACATAAAGAACAAAATGACTCAATCCCAAATATTGACTATGAAGACAAAGAGGTATGAAAAAGGTATTTAAAAATATCCAGAACCTTACACTTTGTGTAATAAACTGTTTTTTTTCATGGTTGTCCATTTTGACATACATATCAAGGGCTGAAATCATCAAACATTGTCAATAAATTTAAAAAAAAAAAAAAAAAAAGTTTATTTTGGTCATTGAAATGAAAGTTTCGTTTGCAGAAAGGAACATCAATGTCCAAAGGAAAACCCCACAAATGGAGGCCAAGGTGGCAGTTTCATAAGCACTGTGTCACATGACAATTTAGTCTGTAGCAAATTTAAATCCACCACCTCAAAGTCTTGGTGTGTTAAAGTTTCAGAGCAAGGCAATGTCACACTGTAGGGTTCTTGCCTGTGTGAGGGAGCTGCTGCTGCTGCTGCTGTTGGAGATAGGTAGGCCTTTTAATGCGTGGTTTCCTGCGCTTTGGCTTGCTCCTGGACTTAGTCAGCTGCACCACGAAGAAGGACAACACGACCATGGCACCCAGAAAAGCAAACATGGGAATGGTCTGACCCACTTCCTGATTATAGCGACCTGGCATTATACCTGAAAACACAATACACAGATTAATGTTTCACTCTTGTCTTTGTCTAGTCATCTAAGAGACAAACTGATCAAACAGGCAAACAAGCAGTGTGTGTCAGACTACAATATGATATGCATTATATTCACATGACAGTGGGATTGATGGAGGTGTGTTATTACAGACAGGTGACTAGGAGATTTTAAGTTTTTTAAGTTTTAAGTTGTTGTTTTTTTGGCACATACCATAACATACATCCAGCCACATGTGCTTATTACTTACCTCTAGATATTCAACTGATCATCAATGACTGAATATTTGTCAAAGATATTCTTGATATTGTTCAATGAATAGCCAGAATATGTATTGCCCAAATAAAACGTGGTCTTAAGCCTATCTCACCTCCAGGAATGTCCCAGGTTTCGCTCTCCCCTGGTGACAGAGGTCTGACCTGGGGTCGATATGACCTTACATTGGGTAGCACCACCTTGTCCATGTCCACAGAAAGCAGCTTCTGGTGTTTCCACAGGTTACTGCAGAGAAAAACAAAGTTAAATCCAATCTTTTGGGCCCTGATGGTAAAGGAGTAGTTGCATAGGCACTGACCTGGGAGCCGTTTCATTAAGTGGCTGAGGTTTGGCCCAGGACAAGTGAGGGCAAGCAGGTAGAGGGCGCGGCTTCGGGTCACCCAGGTGGGCCTCTAGCACTTTTGAGTAACGGTAGAGGTGATTACCTAAGGGGGGAAGAAGAAGAAGAAGAAGAAAGGAAAAAAAAAAAAAAAAAAAAAAACAGTATTAACATTGGCCTTCAGCAACATTTCATTCACCAATTCCAGGTCACAGAGGGTTAACCTGATAAAGGTTTTACAGCAAATGTTGGTGTAATATAGTGCAATCTGGAAGAACATAAAGCTGATCTCCAGTGTTGGTCTTACCCTCCAGCCTCTCTGGCAGAGGTCTGTCATTGCCTGTAGGAGATGGCACTTTGTTCTGAGAGTGAAGGAAGCTAGGTGAAGTCACACCGTAGGCTGTGTACTGCAGCAGGGCGTCAAGAAGCCAGAAACAGTCTACAGACACACACCATCATCAAGCCAGACACCAGAATAAGAGTACAAGATTAAGACCATGTTCAGCATATAATATGATTAACCTGCAAACAGTTTGTATCTTCCTAATTTAATTTGCCATCACATCATTAAAAAAGATAAAACAGTGGAACCCCCAGGTTATTCTCCCAGAGCTTACTTAGAGAACTACACAGGCAATTTTAAAAAGACAACTGAATGCCACCTTTCTGCCTGTGACTGTCATCTATGCAGTTAGAGTCTCCATACAGTGCAATGCGACCTCCTCCTTCTGAGGGTGTCTGGTATAATCCAAGCACTGGAACGTTATCCACCACCGCAGTCTCTTGTTTTAACACCTCTAGTCCTAGAAACATATATAAAGAGCAGAACACTAGGCTTGGGTTTGTCTGTGCATTGTGTTCGAGAATCAAAGAACAAGAGAATGACAGCAAATCACTGGTAGCCATGGCAACAAGAGTGAGGCTGTGGCAGGAGTGTGCCACAAGAGTGTTTTTTTTTTTTTTTTTTTTTTTTTTTTTTACCTTGATCCTTTAGGGTTTGTGCAATAACGAGCCCATCCTCTGGAAAACGTGAAATGCTACAGCCTGAGGCATAGTACACTAATGAGGCAAAGAGAGAAATAGAGAGAGAGAATGTTATAATGTTAACATGGAAGAACACACCCAACTTCCAGCCATACATACCTATGACACCCACTAGAGCTTCCCACCAACGGAAGGGATTACTTATGGCATCTTCTACAGAAAGTGGCCCAACTATTTTTCTGATGAAATCTCAAAGCAATCTATTATTTCTGTTTTACATCAAATTTCAGACCTGACCAAATAATAATCTGGTCAATAAAGTGGTTTAAAATGTATTTTTTAATCTCCGTCCTTTCGTAATGCTCGCATAGAAGAATTCGGTCTATCGGCAACGCCCGCGCAGGAAATCTCACGAATCCTTGTGTGTACACAACAGTTCAGTTCATCTACACACACAGTCCATGGCCGTGCCAAATTGGACTAGTTTAAAAATATTCAACAGCCACCAAGAACTTGTGTTATGACAAATAATCTGAACTAAATCTAATGGATTGCTACAAACAAAGGCAAAGTGTAAGTGCAGACAGTGTGTCTATGATGTACAGGATTTTCCACTTCTACTGTAAGATATTTTTTACAAAGATTGGGAGAGGGGAAGCTGGATTATAAAGAAATGCATATACAACACTGACGCTGTTTCCCATGCAAACACTGAGGAAAAAGAAGAATGCATTTCCCTTTTCCAATGCCTGGATTTAATTTGGGCTAATTTCACAACTTTAGTGTGGTTTGTAGTTGCAATAAACATTTTGCCTAAATCTAGCAACCATGATTAATGGCGACAGGAATGCCCCCGCTTTATCAGACCCAGCTGCACAAAGGTACATCAGCTCAAAACAAGCTGCAATACTGCATGCTGGATGACTGTATGTTGCTGACCATTACAGGGTTACTCTAAAAATTCACTAGATAGTAGCCTACAAAATTAATCGATATCTTCTCAACTTAAGTTTTGTTTGAGGCTATGTCATTATCAGTGCTTCCACTGCCCCACCATATTCTATGGTCATGAGCTAAATAATTATTTTATCAAGATAATTAAAATAGTCTTGTCCCCTGAAGCATCGAGAAGCATTGATGTTTATATTACAAATGCAGTGTGATCATATGCGTTCCAGACACGCTCTAAATATGGTTTGAGAGAACAGATCACAATGTGTACTATACTTGTTACCCACGTACACGTGTAACCTGTTTACAGTGATCGTGTCATTCTTAATGTAGTTAAACCAATGAGAAATACAATGCGTTATAGTAAAATCTTACTGTCGTGATCTGCCATTGTGAAGTCTCCCTCGTATAATCCATCACTAAAGGCCATACCCCATACAGAGATGAGGTCATTCAGAGCTGGGACATTGGCGCCCCCTGTGTCCGGCATCCACCACTGCCTACAAAAGCAAATACGAGTCCATTCACACAGCCAATGCATACATTACAAGGCTTCATATTTAAGATATGAACAGGCTCACATAAATGAAATGTAAATATGGCACATAGTGTGGCAACTATAATAAGCAACTGAAATTATGAGCTAATATAATTAATCATCTAATGTGTGAGGCTCTTTTCACAATCATGTCTTTCCATACAAATGCCAAGGAAATGTACAGTGGTTATGAAAATTCTACATACCCCTGTAAAAAATGGCAGGTTTTTGTGAAGTAAAAGAATGACACTAAGATAAATTACATAAGCTCTTTTTCCACCTTTAATGTGACATTGCAAAGTACACAAATATAGTGAAAAACAATCAGAGACTTTCAGGGCAAAAAAGAAAAATAGAAAACTTACAATAACCTAGTTGCATAAGTGTGCACACCCCAAACTAATACTTTGTTAAAACACCTTCTGATTTTATTACACCACTCAGTCTTTTTGAGTAAAAGTTTATCAGATGGTGCATCTTGATTTGCCAATATTTTCCCACTTTTCCTTTCAAAAACATTCTGGATCTGTCAGATTGTAAGGGCATCTCCTGTACACAGCCCACTTCAGGTCACCCCACAGATTTTTGGTTGGATTCTGGTCTGGGCTCTGGCTAGATCATTCAAAAACATTGATGTTCTTTTGGCTAAGCCATTCCTTTGTTGATTTGGATGTATGCTTTTCATCTTCAGATTACTAGCAGACACCTGACGGTTCTGTACTAAAATCGACTGGTATTTGTAGCTATTCCTGATTCCCTCCACCTTGATAAAAGCCCCAGTTCTGGCTGAAGAAAAGCAGCCGTAAAGCATGACGCTGCCACCACCATGCTGCATTGTGGGTATGGTGTTCTTTTGGTGATGTGCTTTTTGTGCCAGACATACATTTTGGAATTATGGAATTATCACAGCTTTTGGAATTGGTCTCATCAGACCACAACACATTTTTACACATTTTGGTTTGGGGTGATTTAGTTGGGCTTGGATGTTTTTTTTTTTTCCTCTTCTAGTCACTCTACCCTAAATCTTTTCTGATTATTATCTGATTATATGATAATTTTTATACACTGTAATTATACATTGAGGGTGGAAAAAGTTCTGACATGATTTATCTTGGGTTTTTTTTTTCCATCACAAAAACCTGCCATGTTAACAGGGATGTGTATTTGTTGAAGAGCTCAGCCATTCTTTTTTAATCACTTTTCTTAGTCAAGGGCTTTGTAATATTTAGTGGCACATGAGATGTAACTGTCAAGTTAGTGCCAAGCAGAAATCTGCTGCTTCTCCCCCAAGTATGGAGTGGCATGATTGGAACCACAGAAACACACAATGACTTGAGAAAGAAAAATGTTGCTTGCCAATGCACAATAAGAAATTCTTATTTTGAGATCCCATTTTTCTTTTTTTTTTAAGTTTAGTCATGGCCAATTCCCACCCATCAAGCAGCTCTCCCCTATCACATGATAGCTACCAACCAGGGAGGGCGAAGGCTATTACATGCTTCCTCCAAGGCATGTGAAGCCAGCTGACCATATCTTTCTGAACTGCTGCTCATGCAACATCAGGGGGCTGCGTAACACGCTGAGGAAAATGCTATCCACCCACTTCCACATGCATGAGCTCACAGAAGCCTATGATTGGCTAGTGTCGCTCTAACTGATATGGGAGAGAGAGTATGTCACCTCTCCCTCCTTGAGAGCATGGCAATTTTGTTCTCTTGGTCTCCCGGCTGTGGCATCATCGAGATTCATACTCACGATCTCCTGGTGATAGGGTGAAACTGTTGTGCCACTTGGGAGCCAATCTCATTTTTCAAGTGAATTTGTCAATGTTTCAAGACAATCACTTTATTTCATCATTAACACATTCAGATATTTTCATTCTATTTTCTGTTCTAATGCATTTTCAGTAACCATCTTTCTGTTATAATTATTTCCCCACTACAGCATTGTTTCAGTACTGCTCTCATAGTAATTAAGCTTGCTGTAGTAAAACTAATGTTATGTGGACACTTTTTTTTTTTTTTTTTTTACACTGACTGAATCTTTACACCACTACAGATAACTGAATATTTATTAGTGGATCACTGATGTGAGACGTGGCAGGCATGAATACCTGGTGTTCTCATCGTAGAACTTCACTTTTCTCATAACTGACGTGTTGTACCAATCACTGAAGATGATGAGTGACAGACCATTATCTATGTCCCTTCGCAGCTTGGTGATCTCCTCTGGGAAATACTCCTCCTCACTGTCCACCATCAACAGAGTCCCTGCATTTCAAACACAGGACACAAATCTTATTGAACTAATACAGTTCCTCAGTATTGCTGATTTGAGATTTTATAATGATTTAGTCACAATCTAAAGTCTAATCTATACTCTTACCATATTGACTGGCATCAAAACATGTAATGGGTGAACCCAAAACTTCAACAAAGTATCCCATACTTCTGAGGTGCTGGTACATATCTCTAAAGTTGGTATGGATATGATCACCATTCCTACAGAAACAAACACAGATTTATTTAAAAAACTGCTTTAAAATTTACTTTATAATTTGCACAATTACAGAAAATAGGATAACAATAAGGAATTTTACAGAATGAACTAGATACATAACGTGGGCAAATATACCAAGAATATTCAGGGAGTTTTCAGGTGATAAAACTACAGAAATTGTTAAGTATAAGCAAATAACCAGTCGAGTGGGTCATTCTTCATGCGCAGGTTATCTCGGGGAAAATAGCCAGGTGGGTAGCGCAGGTTGTGATACTGGTCCCATAACACCCTCTTACTGCGAGGAGGAGTGGGCACGATCTTCACCTTCACCGGCAGCTTCACTGTGGAAGTCATTTCCCCTCCTACTGATGACTACACACAAACAAACGGTCACACACTGTTAGACTGCTTTCCTGGAGATTTCAGAATTAATACTTTCTGCTAGGGAATAGGGACATTTTTTAATTTTACTCACATCATTCTCTGCGGGTGAGGCCACAGTGAGCATCACGTGACCCTGAGCGATTCCCTCCCAGGATGCCGCTTTCTTGGCCACAGATATAGAGACGGCCAGGTAGCCAGCCCACGGCCACAGCACAGGTGAGTAAGACACAGCCACATCAATATGATCCCCATTCTGGGGCAGATAAGGCTGCCAGATGGGCTATTGAAGGAATGTACAGGTAGTTACTGAGAAGAACAAATGTTAAAATTAAATGGAATAAACATATAAACTAGGGATGCCTCTATACCGTTTTTTTTTCAGATGGAGTACAAGTAGTTTTAATACTCAATAATATAGATACTGATACTGAAATAAGTAACCTTAGAATTAAGCAATTAGGGGCACCATGGGAAATTTTATTTAGTGCTATTTATGTTGGTTGCTCTTGACTCGCATCAAGTAGATCTTGGTGAAAGGAAGCCTTTGTGTCTCAGTTCTCGCAGAACTGATGTGCTCTTATGTGCGACAGTTTCTCTGTATGCTCGCTTCATGCTGATGAATATCTCTGTGTGTGTGTGTGTGTGTGTGTGTGTGTGTGTGTGTGTGTGTGTGCACAATTCATGCCAATTTTTGTTCATTTTTAAGCACCATACTCGCTCATACGGCTCTGTGCTCTCAGGTCAGCCATGCTTGCACTCTCTATTTAAACAACATAATATGTTTTATCAGGTTACTTGTATTGTAGGATGATGCTGTAGTTCCTTAGTGTGACAATGTACAGTAGGCTTACGTCACACGGTATTGGATGTAGTTCAGTATTGATGCATCTCTAATAAGGGCACATTCTTCATAAAACAGCAAAACAGTTCAAACTATCAACCCCCAGCATCAATTACTTACTTTTATATATATATAATTTTTATTATTATTATTTTTTTTTTTTACCTTGTCCACAATCCTGCCAGTCACACCCATGCCATTCAGGATGGTTACATTGACGATCGTTGGCATGCCGCCATAGTAGATGGGCTGGGAGCAGTAGGGCCACATATAGGGGCATTCTGTCAGGTCTATGTAGCTTGGACTGAGACTGAAACATGAAGCATTGTTAGATAACTTGTCTTTACACGACCATTTGTATCTTTGTTCACCTAAAAAGCTGGGATTAACCAGACTGTTGATGAATTAATTTGGCTAGGTCATCTCAAGCAAACAGTAGTAGCAGTAGTAGTACAGTTATCTTAATTCTGCAAGGATCCATTGGTCGAGGTAGATTAAAACTTCACATTAAGAGTGTCTACCTAACACATACTGAAGACCCTGTTGATGGCACCTAAAACCTTTCTTGATTCCTAAAACTGATGTATTACTTGGTGTTAACTGGATTAATGAAATAACTCTGTCCTACATTTTTCTCAGACGCTTGACCTACATAGCAACAGTGGCCAAGCATGGGCATGGCTTGTGTGTGTGTGTGTCTTACCTGGCTTGGGGTCTGTAGCTGTTGAGGATCTGGTAAGCTCGGAGCAGGTCCAGTTTGCCATGGCCCTGTTCAAACATGTTGACTCCAGGGAGCCTGCGAGCCGATGCAATCAGAGCCTGCTTCATACTGGCTGGGTTTACCAGCTCTCGATTCAACACCGTACTGAGGTAGAGAGAGTACAAATATCAAAGAGATCAAGTTAAATTGCATTAATTTGACCAAAGTTATTATTGTTTAACAAGAGGGAAAGAATGCCACATGGGGAGGACACAAGCACTGCTGAGAACCAGAAAATGAGAATAAAGACACTGAAGGTGTAGTGTGAAAGACCCTCGGATTGCTGCAATCCAGTTCATATTAACTGACCTACATAAAAAAATTAAAAAAAAAGGCAGCATGACAGCAAGACAAAGAGTATCTGAAGCTTTCTCTCTAAGGGAGATGAGATTGATTCTTTTAATTCACAGCCTTTGTTTTTTGTTGTTAATCAACAGTGGCACAAAAGAAATGTTTGAATGACTCACTGGTCCCACAGGAGTGTGTGGGCGCAAATGGGACATTCGTTCACATGAACACAGACAAATTGTCTGCCTCTTGTTTAATTTTATCAGACTCTCTTTGCAGTGACTCTCTCAAGCACTGTTATACACTCTGCGTCTAAAATAAAAACTGTGTTCGGAGTTTGTTACAAATAAATAAATCAGTGGGAGTGTTTTAAAGGAAACACACAATACAGCTGCAGTCATGGTAGCCACAAACTTTTGTTTTAAAGGGTTTGGAAAGGACATTCTGTCAACGACTGTATGTCAAAAAAAGAGAGCTATATATATATATATATATATATATATATATATATATACATACAGAAACCAGAAGGCTGAGAAAAGACATAGCCTACTGGGTACAATGAAGAAAAAAAAATCTATTGATATATATCAATATATATTTAAAATTTGATATATAAAATACCAGACAGGACAAAGTACTAAAAATTAAACAGGATACAGGTCATCTGATGTGAACACTCTGGGTGGTTATATCTAGACATGACCATAATGCAAACTGGCTTTAAAGCGATACAAGATGACAACGCAAAAGAAGAGCTACAGACAGACATAATAATCCTTTAAAACTCAACTCAATCCTACTATCAGCTCAATGTTCTTTGACTATGAAAGGAGATTTCAGTTGAGGTGAAATCTTCCGTCTTATTTTGTTACCAGCTATTCATTAGAAATATTTTGGAAACCGTATGTTGATTCTACTATGTTGGCTCAAAAGAGAAAGACTAAGAGGGAAAGTATTTGTGTTGGCGTGTCTCACCTGGCAAGAAGAGTGACTGCGCCGGCCACCACAGGAGAGGCCACACTGGTGCCAGACAGAGAGCGGCAGCCCTCTTTCAGCCCAGAGCCACGAACTCCAGAGCCATATGTCACAATGTCAGGCTTCACCCTGCCATAGCCACCTGGCAACTCCTGAAAGACAGAAACAGAGATTACAACAGAGATTCATCCAAACCACTATCATAACTTGAGACATTATCACCATCACCATCCCAAGTCAATAACTCAGATATTTCAGAATTATTGTAAATCTGGTTTATATATTTAAACCATCACAGTATGTGTCTGCATCAGAACCAAAAACAAAACATGCTTATCAATTCGTATGCCAAAAAAACTATCAAAGGTATCTCATTGGGAATAGATATAATGGCTGATCGTTAGGTTAGGGCAGCAGGCTTCTTGCACCCAGGCAGAATTAAGAGACCTTTGAAGTGTGAGCAAACCTCAGGCTACATTCGATGTACCTTTCCTGAAGGTGAACAGGCTAAAACATCAGCTCCTCAATTCAGATGCTAAGTAGGATATTTCTGCCTTTCTAGACCAGCACAAAGGCCTTAGGCATGCACCAACAAGCCCATGCATAAGCCTTCAGGTGAGGGCTGCAGTTCGGTGGTGTTGCTTTGAAACAGGACGTACCCATGTTGTCATGCCCCGAGAGGAGAACCGGGCAATGTTGTCCTCAAAATCAATTCCTCCGACCCCAATCACATCCATTTGATCAGCAGGGTTATTTAGAGTACTGTGATGTTCACACATACACACATTGTATATAAATTATTACCATAGAAAAAAAAATAAAAGGCAAAATTTGAACAATTTGTTGCACAGTTTCATTAGCTTTGCCACTTACCCATAGAGAGGGCCATCATTCCCAATAGCAGACACCATGATAACCCCATTTGCAGTGAGCTCCCAAACCTGGGGTAAAGCCAGGAAAGAGTTACCGGTTGGACATATTTCATACAATGGCAAACAGTGTGTGAATATATGAGTAACTAGACTTCATTCCCTGCAGTGTGTTGATGTGCTGTGACTGAAAATCAGTGGCTGCATTCTTGTTGAAAGCTCATGATGATCTGTTTACTGATTCAGGGTTAGGCTGCGAAGGTTAACTTGATACCGGCTCAGATAAGCGTAGACCAAACACTGCAGTCAGGTTTAGAATTTTTAGAACTCTAAAAAGATACTGATGTTAGGCTCGTATTATTCTAAAGTTGCTTTCTCATACAGACATTTACGCATTTCTCATATGCTCACATTTAATCCGTTTGAATGGAACCATGGTGCATTTCACCCCCTCTGCGTGGTTTGTTTGGGCTAGTGAGAATCATGCTCAGATGTGGACCAAAACGACTGATCTGTGTCTGAACGAGGTGGTCTCGGTCTGGTTCCAAGCGAACTCTAGCATCGTTCAATTGCAGCGAGAAATTGATTCAACACTGAATTAAGACAAAGTGAATCAAACATGGCAGGTAAATGAGCTAAAGAACAGAGCTGTAGCTTTGCAGAAATGCAGTGTGTTCTGGAAATTTGGAATTACAAACAAATGGTGTGATACACAAAACTAGTTATTTATATAGTTTTCTAAGCACCAGCTTTGCATTCTCCATGCTTGGGTGATATTTGTGACCTGTTTTTGGTTTCATTACTTATGTGCAGTGTGAAACCAAATCAAATGAACCAAAAGTGTCAATTTTACACTGAGGTGCACAGTCATTTTGCGCAGACTGATAGGTGTGAATACACCCTGACGCTACCTGAAAAACCCTTACAAACAAATATCCAGGTGTAAAAATCATAACATCAGAGATGACAAAAGAAGAGACAGTAAGAGCACCTTATCCACAAATGGATGGTCCATGAAGTCGGGCCCACCAATGCTGAGGTTCAAGACATTGATCTTCTTCAGGATGGCATAGTTGAAGGCATCCAGGAACCAAGAAGTGTAGGACACCTGAGAGGAATATTATGAACTCTCACACTCATGTTTGTGATTATATCCTTTCTGTGCTCAGTTAAGAAAAGCTTTCAGCTTCATAATGCTTATGTCACTCTGAGGACTCATTATATACAAACGTGAATGTGGGCAGGGCTAAAATTAAACACCAATCCACCACTTTCATAACACATCCACAAGAGAACCACTCAATAATCTATTTGTAGACTAAGTAGTGAACATTCTAGGGTGCTGTAACAAATAGCTTTGCAGAATAAAGCTAGCAAGCATGGGTTAAACTATAGATGCAACAGCATCATTTGATGACCTTAAGCAAAAGGACCTATATGCTGTGCACATGTACCTGACTATTGGTGAAGACTCTGAAAATGTGCAACTCAGAGTCAGGAGCAAAGCCCTGACACTCCCTCATGCTGGCTATAACTCCAGCCACAAAGGTGCCATGGCCCAAACCTACAAACACAAATGTAATATTGTACACAGAGCAGACAATTTATGTGCACATGTGACATACTCACAGACATTCACTGAAACAATACTGCAATGTAGTCTCTAGCCTGCTTTCCATAGCAGAAATCAATTACACTGGGGTTTTACCATCATCCAGTGTCTTCTCATTGGTCCAGTTGGTCCTCTCTTTAACATTCTTAAAATGTGGGTGCTTTTCACTAAGTCCAGTGTCAAATACAGCCACCTTCACTCCCGAGCCTACAAAGAAGCCAGGAATCATCATGAAATTGAATTCAGACCAGTGTACAAAATCAAGGCATTTTTACTGATTTAGTTTACAACTTTTCCATTTAAGGGTTTACTTTTTATGTAATTTATGTTACATCTTAATCTCCATTACACAACAAACAATGAAGTTTATCTAAATATCTTTCAACGGCTATCTTAACTGTGAACATCAGTATTCTTGTATTATTTTATACATTACAATTCTAAGAAAATAAAATATTAACTGGATGTGATTACGTCTTGATGAGTGATGTTCTCTTCCTTCCTTACATCGTTTCTAAAATGTACCTCGGACTTGTTACTGAATGTGTTCTTGCTGCTCTACTGATGTGTGTCAGTGACTGAAAGCAGCCTACCAGACTGACTGTGCGATGCATTTAGGGGTATGTATCTATATTTTGTGTAAGTTTAGTGCTCCAGATATTTGTATCTGTATCCAGATTCACACTGGACATGTGTGTGATCTACCACTATGCTCCCAGAAACACACAGGCGCACACAAAATCTTTTTTTTTTTTTTAAACTGGAAAAAAATATGGCAAACAATATATAACAATAAATTTATTATAATGCCTGTATGATTTTCTGGTAAGATTTTCATTTAATAATGAAAAAAAAAAACAATGTGCAATGAATGTACTATATTCTAAATTAATTAAATTAAATTTTTGGAGGCTCAGCAGAGATATGCTGCCCTGTGCAGAGCTTGTGGCCTGCATTGCCTGCATGAAGTTTCAAAAAGGAAATGTTAAACTGAAACTGTATTTGCACAAGCCTCACAACAAACACACACAAAGCCAGCACATTCACACTGAGGCGCAGAGGGTCAAGAAGTCCCATGCCTGCTCAGAACGATGGCACCAAACAGCACAGAGAGTTAAAGTAGTAGAGCAGAGCAAACTTCTCTGCCACTGATGAAAGCAAAAGACACGTCACTGCACTCAATCCACGGCCAGTGGACAGGTGGACACATGGAAGATCAAGGCCCGAAGAATTGTCTGATGCATCCAACACTGATTACTTCACAATTTGCTAACTACATTTTCTCCTTTTCTCAAAAAAGAATGACCTGCTAGATCCTAATCAGTTCTCATGCTGCTGTGCATATCTTCCATATAGAAATATATTACAAACAACTTTGTAGACAGTCTTCTATGTCATGTGTCAAGAACATACTGCAGTGTATGAAATTTTAAATTTACATATGAATTCAATTAATATGTCGAATTTTGTTGTGAACAGTGAATCTATAGAGCCATACACAAAGAAATATTGGCACCAGCAACCAAATTGCGGCAAGTATGCATCTTCCATGTTTTGCACCATCCAAAGAAACCCCAAAACACATACATACACACATACGCACACACACACGCGTGCACGCACTCACACTCACCTGTGTGGCCCATCTGCCACAGCACATCAGCTTGCAGGATTTGGGCCACGTGGCGGGGGATGGCCCTGAGCAGGCGACGGCTCGAGTGGCGACCTGTGGCGTGCCAGAACCCCGAGCCCAGAGACAGACTAGTCCTCCTCAGTGGCCGAGACGACTGCCATGACTGCCACTTCTGTGTCCAGCGTGTGTCATTACAGGAGGAACTGCCATCACCTCCAGCTGAACACAGAGAAATGAATAAAGATACGGTATATTGAGAGGAAATTGTGGTAGATTAGATACAATTTTCATCTGTTTCATGCAAATCTCAAGATCAAAGATGCTGTATTCAAATAGGTATTTTCAAAAGTGCTCTTGGAAAAAATTAATATATATATATATATATACACACACACACACATACACACACACACACACATATATACACACACACACACACACACATACATATATATATATATATATATATATATATATATATATACACACACACACACACACACACACACACACACACACACACACACACATAATGTTGCTACTGTACATCACCATAATGGATTTGAAATGAAGCAATCAAGATGTGATTGAAGTGTAGACTTTCAGCTTTAATTCAAGGGTTTTACTAAAAATACTGCATTAACCGTTTAGGAATTACAGCCATTTTTGGAGTCCCTCCATTTTCACAGGCTCAAAAGTAATCGGACAAACTAAGAACTGTAAATATTAGTACTGGGATGCAAATCAATGCAGTTAATGACTGCCTGAAGTCTTATGAAATTACGAAAACTGTGTCACTGTCCAAATATTTATGGACCCGACTGTACACATAGACAGACAGACAGACAGACAGACATAGATAGATAGACAGATAGATATTTGGTAATTACCTAATTAATTAATTACATTTATCCACAAATAGATCTTTTTATCTGATTTATCCACAAATACATCTATTTCTTCCATAATATATCACTTTATCACACCAACACACAGATGTACACTCACTGAGCACTTTAGGAACACTATAGTAACACTATATACATTCCTTGGAGATTCTGGTCCATGTTGACATGATTGCATCATACAATTCCTGCAGATTTTCAAGGGGGAACCTTCATGCTGCAAATCTCCTGTTCTACCACATCCCAAAGGTGTTCTACTGGATTCGGATCCTGTGACTGGGAAGGCCACTGAAGAACACTGAACTCATTGTCATGTTCATGAAACCAGTTTGAGAAGACTTTTGCTTTGTGACATGGTGTATTATCATGCTGGAAGTAGCCATAAGTAGATGGGTAAATTGTGGCCATGAAGGGATGCACAAGCTCATCTTAAATACTTGAATAGGCTGTGGCATTCGAGCGATGATTGATTGGTATTAGCAGGCCCAAAGCATACCAAGGAAACATTCCCCACACCGTTACACCACCTCCACCAGTCTGGACTCTTGATACAAGGTAGGTTATGAGCCTTTGCCCACTACAGCTTCAGCTTTCTGTTCTTGGCTGACAAAAGTGGAACCTGACGTGGTCTCCTGCTGTTGTATCCCATCTGCTTCAAGGTTTGTCATGTTATGCATTCTGAGATGCTTTTCTGCTCACAACAATTGTTCAGAGTGGTTATCTGAGTTACTGTAGCCTTTCTGTCTGCTCCAACTCAGTCTGGCCATTCTCTGTTGACCTCTCTCATCAACAAGGCATTTTCGTCAGCGGGACTGCTGCTCAATGGATATTTTTTCTTTATTGCACCATTCTGAGTAAATTCTAAAGACTGTTGTGCATAAAAATCCCAGGAGATCAGCAGTTACAGAAATACTCAAACCAGCCCATCTGGCACCAACAATCATGCCACAGTCAAAATCATCGAGATCATATTTTCTTTCCCCATTCTGATGGTTGAACATTACCCAATGCTGCTGCATGCTCCCGTATCTGCATGAATATATGCACTGCCACACAATCGGCTGATCTACAGTAGATGTACAGGTGTTCCTAATAAAGTGTGTGAGTATAGGTTAGAAAAACAAATGACAATCAATTTATTAAACAGTTAAAAGATCTGACTTAGAATTAAACATGACTGTAGAATTTTATAATCATTTTTATCAATAAACACAGCAGATTCACCATGTGTTACTGTAACCATAACTGCTTCATGGGTTCACTGAGCATTATAGCCAATTGAGAGATTATTATTAATCCTATTTTGAAGCACAATCTGAAGTTCATGCAAAATCAGTCACGGAGTGGTAAAGCTTTATTTATTTATTTATTTACTGCAGAGATCTAATCCAAAGATGGAGAGTAGGCATAATAAAATGACCTGCAATTCTAATCATTTCAAGAGGTACTGATGAGGATTTTTAGACATGCCCCAAGTCCTCCTCCACAGACTATAATTAGATTCATTTTGTACCCACGCTGGCTCTCACGGCCAAGGCCCTAGTGAAGTTTAATGATAATTACTGCTATATATGTAAGGCTACACTGATTAGTTGTAGCCCTACTTATATGTCATTCAAACACCTACCGTGTCTGACTAGCAGCCAATTAATACTTTCTTAGGCATGTTCCTACTGAACTTGTGCGAATGGCTGCTAGGTTTGATTAGAAAAGTGGGATGTGTGTGGGAGTACACTTCAGACTGATGGACTATGTAATGGGAAACCAGCCATGACATAATGCAGTTTTTCTGAGTCGAGTTCCCTGGACACAGATGTATTTTTACTCTTCATATCCAATGAATATCAAACTACACAGAGAATCCTACAATGTTCCTGTGACTTTTGCTACATACGGCCTTTGGTGGGGAGGGAATCACACTTTTAAGGCCCTTGGCGCTATTCAAATCTATCTATGTCTCAAATGTGTCGAGTGATCATGTGTGACCAGGTTTGGGGCTAACACGGTTGCTAGGTTTGCTTTGATAAAATTGTAGCCCAATATCACAACTTCAATGTAAACTTAAATGCATTCACAATTCAGTTAAGTGGCCACATGAGACTCTGCCTACCTCTACAAGTGGTTTCAGTGATCAGAAAACAATATGCACTTGATTCACACCTGCACTTAGCGCTGTCCACTTATGATGAAAACCAGATACAGATGTTGATACCAGGTCTGAACAAGGACTTTATAGTTGCTGCAGACTGACATGTTAGTCTGACTTGTGTTAGTCTGGGTGTGGGTTGGAGTGTGTGTGTGAAAGACACAACATTCTTTCCATGCTCACTCCACTGGGGGGGGGGGGTCTGTTTCCTCTCATTCAAACCAGACATAAATGATTGCTGGTCTCTCAGTCATCTGCTGCTTTCTCCCGCAGTGGGCAAAAGTCCCCTTACAGAGTGCAATTTCGGTCACTGCATTTTGCTTCAAATGAACAACTGAGGCAAGTGTAAATTGGGTGTTTCTTTGTGTATAATAGTAATGACCAGAATTGGCATACTGTTTTAAGTCATCCACATTATCAATTTGCTTTCCAGTAAAATAAAAAAAATAAAAAAAAGGAAGGATAAAATGGCCTAATCTCACAGTTTAACCAAATGGGCATTATTGGTCATATCAATGTACATGAAGTTACAACATCCTTGCACATCACACTGTATTCCTTCCTGCCATCACACTGCCCATTCACTTCAGATATAAACAGACAGCAAGCATGGTAGTAGTGTTTAGTCTGATAGGTGATATGGTGTGCTTCTGAAATGGCTAGAGTAATGGCTAAATGTAGACCTGAACGTACCGTTGAGCAGTTTGAGTGTGCGGAAGACCTTGCGCTGGGGGGTGACTCTCTTGATGTAGGGGTGGTCCTGCAGCGTAAGCAGACTGCTGTGTGCATCCTGTCGGATTTGCACCACCTCGAAGTCGCTGGGGTAGTCGCTGGCCGGGTTTTCACGTCGCACGATTCTCCAGTTCACTGCCTTGGCATTCTGCAGGGCACTGCTGATGAAGTGACTGCGTGCCTTTGCCGTGAAGTACCCATTAAATGCTACTATATACTCTGGAAAGGAAGAGAGAAAGTGTCTTAAATATAAATTTAAAGTCATTTGTGATTTCATCTGAATCACTTTACTGCAATATTGAATTATTGAGAGGAACATCCATTTGTTGTTAACTACGACTGCAGTAATCATTCCTTTTTGCTCACACAGAACGCAAATCACTTCTGGATGCCATTTTTCCCCCTGAAATGTAGTGTTTCACTACAGTAAGCTATTGAGAAGGATTAAAAGGTGATGCTGTAAACTACACAGTCAGGGAACACAAGGACTTTTGCTGGCTTGAGAGCAATTTATAAACTGCCTGTAGGTGCTTCTTATCTAAATTAGACTGGAGAGTACTGCTTTAAATAATTTCCACATGAGAGCAAAGCAAACCAAGATGTTACGCAAAACAGACCTCCTCCCCATCCAACTACAAGATAAATAACTTGTAATCAAAGCCATGCAACTGTCATGTGCATATCATTCAGTTTTAAAAAGTTTGTTTTTTTGTTCTCCAATTATCAGTATTAGAGAATTTAATAATTTCAAATGATAAATTAGATGTTTCTTGCTATTATTTAATAGTAATCACAAGAGTTGCATGTCGGCAAAAAAGAATATCATAATGTGCCTTCAGCTTTTTCTTTTCGCTCACCACTAGTGTTTTGGTTTTACAGGTAGTCACAGCATATGAAGAGAATTTAGGAAATGTCATTCTCAAAAAAAAAAAAAAAATCTTCTGCTAAAGATTTTGTCATACTCTATAGGTTTCACACTACGTCAGTTTATCATTTCACTCTAAAACCAAACCTTAACTAAATGTTGGCCGAGTTTAAAAATGCATAACAATAAAAATATAGGTTTATATGTTTAAAAGGACTCGTCAGAGATGCTACATTTCTGGGCTTTTAGTTCTTCCTAGCACAGGTAAAGACTGCATACGTGTGATCGTCATGTGACCTACTAATGAACAAGCACAACCTGCACAACCACACGCCCTACAACTAAAACCTATAATAAAAGGTGAGTTTGTATTAAAAGGAGGTGTGTGCAGTTCGCATGGAATCTTTAGTATGACAAACGGGTATATCGTGAAGACACTCCCGGCTGTGTTTTATTTAGAGTTCACTTATCCTGTGCCAATCTGTCACGCTCCTCCGACATTACTTAACAGACATGTCTGGAAAATTCTATCCCACAGAAACCACAATAAGTGGATTTGATCTTTTTGTTTCCTTGCAAAGAGCAAACAGACTGGTAATAAATATTTCCTTTAATTTTCAGCACCAGTTTAAAAAATTTTTTTTTTAAGTGGTCGATTAAAACATTGACAGGTTTAGACTGGGTTATCATACTGTGAAATTTTCAAACCACCCATATTCACTGCATCATCAAGGCAAGCTCACTGTGGAATTCCCTGCAAGTCTGAAAGCTATTCAACAGACTGTTTATTTTTTCCAGATGCACTTTTGCAAAAAAAACATCTCCATCTAAGAGTCAGAGGGCCACCCTTATCAGAGTATCATGCTTATCTGTCTCACAGCAAAGGCCTGGTTTATACTTCTACATCCAGGTATTTGAGAGCATCTAAGGAATAGTTTGTAGGCGGATGAATAGATGTCTGCCATCATACCTGCATGAAACCCAAACGTGCGCATTAAGGAGCAGAAACCGAAAAACTAAATGAAAGCCTTGCAGTTCACTTCAGAGGGAAGAAGCAGCTCAATGCTACTTACTTCCACGTTCTCAAGCACAGACACTGCACTATTAGGTATTAAAGTCGACTGGACAGTAGGAGATTTTTCAGATTTGCTCAACAGAAAATGAAATTCAAAGATTAAAGGGTTGGAGATAAGATATTAAAAGAGATTATATAATAAACCCAATAGTTTAGCTACCAGGTTTACTAACAGGAAACCGAAACACTACATTTATTTATATATGAAGCCGCTCGATGCCTCTCTTTCCCTTATCTCTCTGCACAGTTTGCACTTTCCGGATGCTCATTATAGCGCTGCTTTGGAGCAATGCCAGGTTATCAAAACATTCAATCATAATATTGACAATATTACTAACTAAAACACTTGATAAAACAATTCCAGGTATGCGAATGAACACACCACCCCACCTCAATCAATCAGCGTTCGCCTGAAGGCTGGGTGACACACAGCACTGTATACACACACACACACACACGACACGCTACGCTGTTAGGACTTTGGAGGTGTGCACATCAGCCTGTCAGTGCTCATCTGTGTGCCGTTACCCACAAACCCACTCTGTGCATCACAATTATGCAAATACACAAACATGCTTCAACAGAGAAGTGTAAATGAGCCTTTACATGTGTGATATTTTCATCTCTATGTCACATTAAATGTGCAAATGATTCAGTGCTGCGAAACAAAGAGAATTTCATCCACGCTGGTACAAAGTGAGACACTTCTTGCCGTATCTCATAAGTGGTTTGTCTGAGTAGTTAAGTTTGAAAGTTTCATTAAGCTTTAATTACAGCTCCAAGGTTTAGAATTTAAAACAGGGCCACATTCTCCCTCTACAAAGACCATGAGAGCTTAACTGCAGCAAAATATTAATATTTCATGTCATACATGTCATTTTGGGTACATGTGAGGGTGGCAGTCCAAATAGTCGAATATTGGTCAAAAAATATTTCAAATTCAAAACAGAAGACCACAAAACTAAGTACATACTAGGGGGGAGTTACACAAAATTCTAATTCAATACAATATATTTTCAATACAGCAAAAATAAGCAATGCCTGAATACGTGCCTTAGAGAAATTTAATGACAGTGTTTGCGTAGAGTTCGTGTTATCTATTCTCTTAGCAGCATATAATGAAACAAAAGCTGTGCATTAAAATGTTAAAAAAAAAAAAAAAAAAACACGGCTAATTAAACACTAGCTCTTGGGCCAAGAGAGCTACTGTGCACTCGTGTGCAGGGTTTGCAGGTCTCAGCAAAATTTCCTCCCCAAGTATATCTCAAAAACTGCACAAAGGAGAGAGAGGGAAGGGAGTGAGTGAGTGTGTGTGTATACGTGCATGTGTGTGTTATTAGTGCTGGCTATTATGCTCATGAAAAGCAGCAACTCCTGTAGCTTTTCAGAGGACAGAGTGTGGGCACATGATATTACATGTATTTTATGACTAACAGCCTAATTTCTGTGGAATGAATTGTTCGATACACAGCCGTACTGAACCGAGAGCCTCATATCAAAAAATATGATACAATTCAGCATCTCATTAGAGCCCAACACTGAAAAAAGGGGGAATAGAATATGTAAGAGAACATCTTATGTATAGTTTCCATAAAAAAAACAAAAAAAACAACGTAGTTTCTCATAAAATGTGATTTCGTTGCTATATAAAACAACTACAGCAGTGAATTTAACGTGATTACATCATGCGCGGCACGACAGCGAAGCGGATAATATAGCTGCTTCACAATTCGATTTTTATTCAGGGCTTTGAAAATACAATCATCAAATCACAAATTGTGTTAATATAACTCAGTTCATTAACGTGGAGCCGATGTATACATTTTAATTAAGTCAATTCAATTAGTTGTTTTTTTTTCCCTTCAGTGAAATACACACTGTTCTGACAAACCGATTAAGGCCATGAACAAAGCCTTAAACAAGGGCCAACTAGGGCTGAACAATTTGGGTAAAATATCTAATTGCAATTTCTCTAAGCAAAATTGTGATTGAGATTAGAAATGTGATTGTATTAGTGCTTTACATATCTACAAGACATAATTGCAATCTCATTTCTCCATGAAAAGATCCTCATGGTCCTCAGAGGTTACCAGATCCACTGTTGAAGCAGCTGCATTGTTGAACACTAAAAGAAGTGTCATGATCGAATCAATGAAAATACTAATCAGAAGAGGGCAACAGCAACAAAAGCATTTCTGGTGAAATTTTTTTTTGAGAGATTATTAACTTTTTCATGTTTTACATAATTATTGGAATAAGCCTAGTTCAAGAGCTACAGAATCCCCATTGATCGCCATGTGCACTCTGAGCCACGCCCACTCTCAACCACGCCCACTCTCAACCACTTCACGCAAACACTCCCGTTTATTGACTACAGAAATGGGGTTATTTTGGTCACGAAGACAGCACCATCACAACACACTGGATGCGACGGGGAAAAAAGAAACGAACTCGGATTGCAGAGTCTCATTTGCTCTCGAGCTCTCTTTATTCTGTTTATTCTTTATTCTCTTTATTCTTTATTCAATCTGTTTTGTCTGTAGCAATGTGCCAGCTGTGATGACAAAGCTATTACAAATAAAATTTATTAATAAAGTGAACAGTATATAGAAAGTGTGCTCAACGGATTTCTGTGCAGCTCAGGGGCTCGAGTGGAAAAAAAACAAAAAACAAAAAACAAAATGAATGCGGTCTTTATGCGATACATCCAGAAGTGAACTGGCCTTTAGTATTAAAGGAACCCTTTGTTTGACATTGCGTAAATCGGTACCATGTCTTTAGCTACGTTTTTTGTCATATGGCGAGATACTCTGTCTGTGAAGTTTTTATGCTGATATAGGTTTGTAATGTCACCTAAGTTAAGCGCCAGTGCTCAATATGTTTGCGCAGTGACCGTTTTTGAAGAACTTTTTTTTTTCTGAAACCAAAAATACTCCGACACACACGAGGTGCTGTTTCTTTTTGGTACCGACATGTTTACTGAACCTTGGCGCTCACTCATTTGCTCAGATGAAGCGCTCATCTTTTTGTTAATACTCAGTGCTTGTTCTCCGAATGCTTCTGCTTTGTTGTCATGCACAGAGCACGTGGTGAATGCCAGGTAAAAATTAAGAGGTCACTAAATAATAATAATAATAATAATAATAATAATAATAATAATCATTTGAAAATCGTACTCTTTCATACCGCGATTTCAATTTAAAGCCGGTTAATCGTTCAGCCCTCAGGCAGCTAAGCAGACAGATAAAATAGTGAGTTATTTTCAGTTCAGTTTATGGCTCAAGTAAACTACAAGCACACGGTTCCACTGAAACTAGAGCTGACATGTCTGCGTGGGTTATGAGAAACACTCATGTTCTTCCACTAGCTGTGTTTATGCAACTCACTAAACAGGAGGCATCTTTTAGAGTGTTTAGAAGAAGTGACCACCCTTCCTGGTTCTCATTTAGGGTTCGAAAGTAGATCATTTCCAGAAAGTGGAGCATTGGAAATAATCCAATCCAGTAGAATGCCTGGAGGTTAAAAAGTGATCCTGGACCACATGTCAATTTTGAAGAAGCTATAAACTTCCCCAAACTGTACACCTAGTCACAACTTCGAAGTGTCTGGGGTTTTTTTTGCACAGTGGAAAGCCGTTTGTTCTGAAATAAAAAAAAAA
>CM040980.1:14253479-14280344 GCA_022985145.1 Pangasius djambal
TTAAAAAAAAAAAAAAAAAAAAAAAACAAAAAAAAAAAAAAAAAAAAAAAAAAAAAAAAAAAAAAAAAAAAAAAAAAAAAAAAAAAAGCTGAAACCAAAAACAAACTTCAGAGCACACTAAGCCAAAAATCTAAACCCCAAGCATTTTTTTTTTAAAGCAGCAGTTTTTTATTTATGCCTTTAAAAAGAAACTTAGTTGAAACAGAAAACATCAGTTAAATCATCACTATAGCCAGTGACAGAAAACACTAACCCAATTCACACATGGCAGATAATGGTGAACGTGCACGGTGCAAACATCCAAAAAAATCCAGTCCGTGAAATCTATAATGTGTTTAAGAAACTGACATCAGCAATGAGCAAAGCGACAGAACAAGAAAGGAACCCATATTTAATCATTTTAAAGTTTATAATGTCACTGATTTTTACATGATCTTGAAGATTAACATGTAAAAAAGTTTTCTGATACAATCAATATTTGGTGCAATTGTTTCAGGGCTCTATACATCCATCGGTATTATGGTATATACCTACTTCTGAAACCGCCAAAGATGGGAAAAAATAAATAAATAAATAAATAAATAAATAAATAAATAAGTGATGGAACTAAACCTTAGATCACAAGCAACAAATGTGAACACTTAATTAACAACAGGATGAACTCTCCCCAAACCCACACAGTCTCAAAGCTTTAAATAGTGCCATTAAAATATTACAATCTCTCAGCAAAACCCCAATGCCAGCAGGAGTCTAATCATGTTTTACATGGGCGATGCTCATATTACAAGTTTGTAGTGGCAAATTATTTGCCTGAATGGGATACATTTTTACAGAGATATGTAAACCTTTAAAGATCAGATCTGAACCACCTTTACTGGTGTTCTTATGCTGCATTCAGCGAAAGGTTGTAACTTGCAATTTCCAACCAGTGACTAGGAGAAACCAGAGAAAACTCCCCCTCAACTCGGAATTCCTACTCCTGAACTCAGAATGGCCTCCTCAACCCCAAGTTCAGCAAGTGACATCAAATCAACATGGCCTCTCACAGCATCAACAAACAAAGTATTACTTCTTAACTTTAAATGAGTTATACTGTATATACAAGTATTTGCTTTAGATCAATCAATATACAGACATATTTGCTTGTTTAATCTATAACACTGTTCAGATCACTGATTAGAGGAGGAAAATATACTTACCACTTATCACAGCTGGTTTACGAGCTTTGGCTATATCAGATTAATCACAGCTGACACACGATGACAACAGCAGTGTGAGTGAAGTGTGACATTTAAGATAAACGCCCGAATTCTGTCAAAAGTCATGTACTGGATGTGTACATGTAATGCATTCGACTTACCTCGGAAGTGGGAGGCCGGTGCTCAGAATGAAGTTATTTTCGACCTCTGTGTATTCGAGGTACACAGTGGGGAAAAAAAATATGGCCGCCTCCATGTTCATCTTTTGTTAACAACAAGCTAGCCAGCTAACTGTGATGAATGATGTATATTTTCCTCCTTAAAACACTGAACTGTATAGCCAATGTTACAGATTTAACAAGCTAATATGTCTATATCATACTCGTATATAAATACTTGTATATACGGGATAAGGCATTTAAAGTTAAGACATGCTACTATGTTTATGTCTGATTCTGGGCACAACCATGTTGATGTGATGTCACTCCCTGAACTCGGAGGAACCTGTAGTTGAGAAGACTGCCCTCAAGTTCCCGAGTAGGAGTTATGGGTTCAGGAGGTGTTTTACATCTGATTTATCCCTAAGGAGCGAGCCAAGGGTGGCGGTGGAAAGAAAAAAACTCCCCGAGACGATACGAGTAAAAAACCTCGAGAGGAACCAGACTAAAAAGGGAACTCGCTAGGATAGTGCGATTATAGCCGTATTCATGAAAAATGATGAAAAATGCTGTCTAAAACTGTCAGTTTGGCCCTATTCATGCTGTTAGAAATTAACAGCAGGAGTGCATACATCAGGTTTCTTTTCATGGGTTTCATGTTTGTGTCACACTGGTCATGTTATTGTATAATGGAATTATTTACAGAAAACTACTGTAAGGCTCTATACACATGGTTCTCAATAGGGCCTTTCGCACCGCTTTAGTTCCAGAACTAAATGTACAGTACTAAAGTACTGGGCGATTTTGTGCGAACTATTTCCCAGCACCATTTAAAGGGTTGCATTCGCACCGACAGTGGGCACTAGGAAGTGACGTAAGCCGGTCGACAGCGACGTCGACATTTGTGCGCGGCGTTCAACAACGGAAATGAAGAAGAACAACGGAAACAACCGGAGGATGGAGGGCGCTGTGATCGGAGCTGTGTTGCACTTCAGCGTCCATCCATCTATCGCTGCTCTCCATACTTGTGAAATAAGTTGACACTACAGTATGTTTACACAGCGTTTTAAATCATGGTGGGTGAGGGCGTTTTCCTACGCGTTTGGCCAATCAACGTCTACTGACGTCACGGATAATACCAGTTGTGCTGGTTAGACCCTGCTCCGGAGTAGGAGCTAATTTGGTTCTCGAAAAAGGCAGTCCGGTGCTAAAATCGCACCCAGTTCCGGAGGTGCGAAAATGCCAAAAAGTGGGTAGTTCCACATTTAGTTCAGGTACTATGAAAAGGTTCCCGCGGTGCGAAAGGCCCTAAAGTGACGTCTGGGTCCATGATATATACCCAGAGGGCCCCTGACTGTATTGCTTTTCAACGAGTAGGAAGGTTGTTATGGTTATTATTTACTATTTACTTATCAGAGCTGTATATGACTGGTCATTTGAAAGGAAAGGATGTTAATCTAAAACTCGTAGTATAAATAATGATAGCTTTAATCTATTATGGACATACAGCTAAGGAGGGCCTTGAGAACTCTTTTACTATGGAAAGTGTCCCGGATGCTTAAAGCTTGACACCCGCTGCTTTATACTATTTATACGCATGTGGATATGCATGTGACGTTACTGATTTTGAAAACGAGTGCGTGCAGGTCCTTTCAGCACCTTTGAAATGATCATTTCTAATTTGTGTCTGAATCTCATATGGACTTGAATTTCACTCCCAGATCAATAACTGTATCACTGGATAGACATATCAGGGTATCACACTAAAGTGATAGCACACCAAAGCAGAAGAGAGAGTGACTCCACTTACCATGCTCCACTACTTTGGAGGAGAAGTCTAGTTTGAGGGTGAGCTGAGAGCAGTTGGAGCTCGAGAACCCATCCGTGGAGAAAGAAGAGCTGAAGGTGGTTCGCTCTTCCTCAGTGCCAGCCAGGGGCATGTACCCCGCCAGCAGGGCTACAACCACGAGGAGCCGCACCGCTGTTAGTGTCATGGTGTCCGCACTCCGGTTCAGTTCATAACCATCCAAAGGAGTTTAAAAGTGTCTGTGCTTCATAAATCACTGTATAAATGTGGCTGGAATTAAGTAAGAGTGATGAAACAGAGAAGGAGATTGTGGGCTGCGTTAGATCCAGAACTCTGAGAAGCCTGGGGAATGCATGGCTTATGCTTTCATTTCTTTCTGCGTTTTCTCTCCATTTTCGGATCCAGCGGAGATGATCAGTGATGCAGCACAGACTGAATGAGGGTTGCCATCATACCGCACACGGAGAGAATATTAAAGCAGATAAGGAATTCAAATAATCTGATTCTCAGCTCCAAATTAGGAGAGCATCCAATCGCCTCCTACAGAAACATAACATAAAACATCATTTATAACAGAAACGGCAAATTTGGCGGAAACAAAACAGTATGATAATCAAAAGCCAACCACAACAGTGTGTATCAGATTTGATTGTGATTAGTTAATCCACCACAAATTATATGTTCTGTGGTTAAAAAAAAAATCAATAAAAATAAAAGGGCAAGCATAATCAGCAGCAATGCATTAGACTCGTATCAAGTTAATGGCCAACAAAAATCAAGTACTATGTGTAAACAAGTACACAGAGATGGATTATGACAATGCCATTATTACTCATGTCTTTTAAACAGAGACAAATCACTGAAAAATCACTGCAAAGGTCATTTCCATAAAGACAAAAAAAAGCTCAGAACACAGTTTACTGTCAGTATTTCAGTTTCTGGGAAAACTGGTACTTCCACCCTGGTTTAAAGGAACAGTCCACCCTGAAACAGTAAATATGCTTACATTGAAATATTTATGATTTATTGCATATTTTACGATTGCGGTGCTAATTTATTGGTTGGTTCTTTATTCTTGTTATTCCGGTATGAAGTTAGCAGTTGTGTTGAGCTGATGTATCAGGGGGGACATTGTTAGCGCAGTTCCACTAGTGTGTAATAGAAGAAAAGCCTTCAACAATCTCAAACATAGGGTATTGTTGTCAGGTTTCGCTGTTAGCTCCTAAAAACAAAACAGCAAGAACTTCTTTTCTCAGTCGCAATATTAATGAGAAATCCAGTGTAGAAGTAGTGGAGACAGCAAACACTGGCCTCTACAGCAGCTAGCTATATGACGCAGTTGTGCAGAGTTACGGCAGAGACTCGACTCGGCAAGTCGGTGGTCTCTGAGATTACAAGCGTGATGGTGTGGACAGCAGTAGTAGCATGAAAGTTGAAGCTTTTCGAATCCTATCCGTTTGAGCGCTTTTAACAATGGACATTGGCACAAAACAGTGTTACAGATATATATAAATTCTGGATATAAATCTTAAATGTATAAATTTATCCCTAATGAGCGAGCCAAGGGTGGCGGTGGAAAAAAAAAACACTCCCTGAGACGATACGAGGAAGAAACCTCGAGAGGAACCAGACTAAAAAGGGAACCCGTCCTCATCCGTGACAGTGGATAGTGCGATTATAAATAATTTCCCTCCTATAACTGTGTACTATATAGTCAGAAAGTGCAATTGTGTAAACAGGAACTTATAAGTATGAGCATCAGAGTCATTTCTGAACTCCTTAGTTTTAATTTGAAGTCTGTTATGTTGAACTGATCAACTGTCCACTGATGGAGACTTGAGTGCAAAACTGTTCGTAGTAATTACAGTCCTAAGGCTATCCAAGGAAGAACATCCACAGGCATCTTTATGGTTTCTACGTGGTGCCATCTGCAGTAATCTCATATTGATCTCATGGTGATCTTTAGGCTGTCCGTGTGGAGCCATCCTCAGCAGCAGCCAGCAATTCTACACATTAATTATAAAGATGAAATTGCTCAGCATGGATTTTTCCTCCTTACTCCAAGCTGTTCAGATTTAAAGTGATGATATGTTGTGTAAGGCTGTTACACATCCTGAAATAAAAGCCCAGAGCACAACGTGCACAGGAGATGGGCCTGCACTTCCTAATCAGATGGACGCAAAACAGTCTGTAACATTCCCATGAAGATTTGGTGTAGCTGCTTATGAAATCATCAAAATTAGAAATAAAGGTGGGAATATCTTGTGGGTTTCAGAGTTTTTTTGTCTAATTCAGATGGCGAGAATAAAGGAAATAAGGGTTGTAAGGTTGTTTTTCAATAATCAGACTCAAGATGGAGCAAAATGGAGCACTGTTGTTCAAACACACGTGGTACATACTTATACGTACTAATGCCTTTTAAACATGTTTCAACAAGTATTCAGAATTAAAAGCCAAATAAGTGAAATTAACCTCAGCTACACATCTGATGGAGAGATAACATGAGCATCCAGACATAACTGTTGTTGTTGTTGTTGTTGTTGTGTTTGCAATGTCACTTCCGCTGACATACTGACCTATTCTAAGTAAAGGTTTATTTTAAAACCTGCGGGCTTGCCTGAAGAAAGTTAGTGAGCAAACCTGAAGGCAAATGACCCACTTTTCTCACTGCATTTAAATGCAGTTAAACCATGTCGCTTTGTGTCTGGGCTTTAAAATGAAATGCAGCTAATGCTGTGCTTTCCAGTTAGCTAACAGGCTCCAGCATGACAACAATCTACTCTCGCTACTATTAAGCTAATTTTTTAGATAACCATTAGCACCCTTGGTATTATACTCTATTATTATCATTTGTTTACAGATAAAAAATCCTGTGTTTAAGCAGACAGTTAGAGCTACCGAGCTAGCAAGCTCCTCGGCCAACTTGAACAGAAAGTTATCCTTCCAGCTTTCTTTTCTTTCTCTGCAGTAATAAATACTAAGTAGGGTTGCTTGAGGTTTCGAGTTGTATACGAAATTGCGAATGAATGTTAATTAAAGTCAGTGTCTCGTAAATAAATCCCTAAGTCAACTAGACATGCGTGCATCTTTAGACATGCTGCCAGAGCTAGCAAACCACAGCTAACAAACGGCGCGTCTCAGCTGAACAGCCAGTTATCTACAGGATCTCAGAAAGGTCACTCACTCTTTCACATCAGAGAACCAGCCATGCCATTCTCCAGTAAAATTTAATGCGATCTAATAAATCCCATGTAAAGCAGCTCTTCGTTAGACGGTATGTTTAGCTCCAGCTTGCTAACAGATGTAGCTGGTTTATCAATGCTGTTTGCTTTGCTACAGTAACCTGAGAGTCGGAGAACAAGGCAGCCAATCACAAACAGATACGCAGAGTAAAGCGGTGAGCGATGCAGGCTTTAGCCAATCAGAAGTGTGCCTGGAGGCGGAGTCTATGCGCGTCATATCTAGCAGTGTTGCTGTGTAGTACAGTGTGGCACACTGAAATGCAGAATATAAATAAAGGACAATTACGTCCATCATATTTCTGTGCTCTTCTTTTTTTATAGTCTAATCAATTTCTGGAGTCTGGATAAAAAAAATTAGCCTGGATTTTTTTTATATATATATATATATATATATATATATATATATATGTGTGTGTGTGTGTGTGTGTGTGTGTGTGTGTGTGTGTATATTTCCTTGTATAACATTACTGAAATAATTATATCAGAAAAGTGATCTAAATATGACTGATGATTATGACCAGAGGATGACGCTATAAAAAGTGACCGCTCAAAAAAGAGTCATTTTAAATTATCTAGAATTCAATGAAATGTAAAATTTATGTCTCTGTTCTATGAACATAAAATGACACTTCAGTTGTAGCACTACATTCATTTGTCCCTCTTCAGTAAGCAGTAAACTGTCTACTGGTTAGTGCTGTGGTGGATCCGGACACTATCCCAGGATCACCGGGCATGAAGTGGGAATACACCTTGGATGGGACACCGGCCCATTATAGGACTGTTGCAAAAATAATAGAAGAGAGAAAACAGAACAGCAGCAGAACAATCATGTAAACACCTTTTACATGAAACTCTTTAATAGAGACATTTGATAAAAAAAAAAAAAAACAACAACAACAACTTCCAATTCACTATTCTGGAGAAAAAGGTTATTTAACATGATCCAACATTAACCTTCATTAAAAAAACAACACAAACACAACATATATTTACACTTTTCCTTCAAGAGACAGTGTTGGATCAGCTTCATCAAACAGAAAATTTATCAAACTAGGTTTATACAAACAACTGAAGTCCACATACTGTACGTCTTGGGAAATCCAGGAACTTGCTACTCTTCATACTTTTTTGCGGCACATTTCCTTAACTGACAATTTGGAAAAGGAATCATTTTATTAATGCACCAGACATAAATTCAAACTATTAACACTGTTAAATTTCCTTCCTTAAAAAGAACCTTGTCGTTCGGTTAAAACGCAAAATTATAAAACAGTGGTTTTCCCAAAAGAAGTAGAATTTACTGTTTAAAAAAAATAAAATAAAATCACTTATTGTGTTGATTCATAGTGATAAAGAACTTTAAGTTTTGAATGAGAAAGGTATAGCAGGCTGTTACACTAACAAGAAAGTAATTTTTCACTAGCTTGATAACTAATATATTGTAACTGCTTCAAATTGATCAGTTCGGCCACTTCAGTGGGGAAAAAGCAGAACCAAAAATACCTCATTCATTTTTCTAATTAATACAGCGTTAACGTTTACTAATAAACACAATAGGGAAGTTTCACAAGTGTGGGAAAATTCCTAAATTAAGACAAGATTCCAAGCTGATCCTTATAACAAAATACGCACATTCACTGTATGATAAATACAATGTACCCAATGTTCTTAAAAAAAAAAAAAAAAAAAAAAAAAAAAAAAAAAAAAAAAAAAAAAAAAAAGTAAAATTAAGTACCAAATATGTGAAATGGTTTAATGTGCTGACTGATTTGATTAATAAGATCACATATAAAACATGTCTACGATTGAATGAAACTTATATAATCATAAGTACTGCATATTAGCTCAAATGCATGGGGTGTCCATTTTGTTTAAAGATTAAAACCATACTGTAAACCAACCTTACATACTGAAGCTCAATCTGTAAATCAAAATGCTTAAAGGTGACAGGAATTACTTGAAGCAGTATCGTTAGAGAACTTGTACAAGCTCCCATAAATTATAACTTCACCCAAGTGGTTTCTTTAGAAAGAAAAGGCATAGTTCCACCTTCATATTTTAAAAGATTTTTGGCACAATAAACTGTGATAAACGGGAAACAACTGACAGCATCAATATGGCCCTTCTGAGCAACTGACTAGAACGGTTAACGAAAGTACTTCACAGCAAAAATCAGGAAGGTCTAAAAACAGCGAACACAGATTTAGTAGTCCTTCCAGCAACTTCATAATGTAGAATTCTGTTCAACAGATACAATCAGGTAAAAGGCTTAATCAGACAGTAACTCCATAGACAATATAACAATGAAAAAAAAAAAAACATTAACAATAAATAAATAAGGGAAAGGAACACACAAATAACATGAACATAAAGAAAAAACACCAGCACAGAGATGGACTGGAGAATGAGTGAAATATATTTATTTGCTAATTGGCTCTGTGGTCAACGAGGGTGTCGTCTCTCAGAGTTCTTCCGTCAGACTCGTAAGTACACGCCACTCCTGTTCCACTTTACCTCCTCTGCTCACAGCATGTGGGTCCTAGGCATGTGCCGATATTAGAATTTATCATCAGGATAATTGCTTAATTTGTCCTCATGGCTTAAGAGCTCACAAAGTATAAGGATATTCTAAAAATGACAAAATTATTACTCAGCCATAGAAGACCAAGTGACAGTTCTGTTTGCCATCTTTTTTTTTTTTTCCCCAAACTTGTATCGATTTCTCATTTAGTTGACCGGATTATGGGACTGGCTTCACGATGAAGGATCCAAAAGAAGAGAGCATTAAATCTTATAAGACCTTAGGCTGCCTTCTGAACAGGATTCAGGGACAGTGACAAAACTCTGAAATATGTTTGTAAAATATCGTCTAAAAGATTATCGGCACATGTCTAGTGGGTCCCGGAGTGTCGATGTCAGCATGTGCAGTGTGACTGCAGGTTCCTTTCTTCAGCCGTTGTACTGTTGCTGGTAGCGGCGGTTGAGCTCCCTCAGCTCCTTCTCTCTGACACGCCGCGCCCGGCCTGACTTGCTCGAGCGGCTGGAGCGCGTTGACTGTGCCGACTTCGTGCTTTGGCAGCGCGACGACGCCCTCTTGAGCAGGTTCTGAGAGATGCAGCGCTGTAGATTCTTCATGGAAGACGAAGCAGCCATGCTAACAATCCAGGGGTGCTTGAGCGCCTGGCCGGCCGTCAACCTTTCGCTCGGGTCCACAGTGAGCACACGGTCAATGAAGTCCTTTGCCAAGTTGGACACACTCGGCCACGGCTGGGGTGAGGAGAGCAGGAAAATGACATGAAATGCAGAAACAGATTTTTCTCAGAACATGAACAGAATAAATCCCATGTAGATTTTCATGTATATATAATATAGAGACATGTATTTTCAGAAGGATGTCAAATCTTTTTGATTCTTGTGATGTACTACTTTTTGACTTACTACTTTTCACATATCTGCATGATATAAGCATTTATCAATAGCAGTATTTATATGGCATGGAGTCAACTAAGTAATTAAGTAATAAAAATGTTCTTCTGTTTCTAATTTACAACACTAATGCACAAACACTGCAGCCAGACTAGCTGTTTTAGTCACTTTTATAAAGGAGTTTATAAAATATATATAAGGCCTTAAGCAAGATATAACAAGATACATCTTATAAAGAAATGTACATACTCTGCATCTGTTATGAGTAATCTCATAATATTTAGAACTGTTGGAATGAAATGGCCAACAATGTTTTTTAGGCAAAGTTACTCCACATGAGCATGGTCATTTTTGGAAGATTAGTTTGTTCACTGAGAAGAGCCATGAGAAAACTAATAAGGTTTGTAAACATTTAACCTGACTAATATGACAAAGTAAACTGCCCATTAATTTTTAACCCTGCTGTTTACATCTCACAGACCCACCACACTGTTAACTTAACACAGAGGACAGAATACAGGCTTTTGTTGCTTTGTGTAACTCTCTTTCTTAAAAGCCCACAGATTTTTGTGTAAGCAGAAGACACACTGACGCACACAATCTTACAGATAACACTGCAGCAAAGGGTTAGTGTGGGACATGATGTGATCACAGAAAGCTCTGGTTACCGTCCAGTCAACACACACAAAGACACAAACAAACGCAGAATCCACAACACAAGTGCACTGCTACAACAGCACAACCATAAATTTGGTATTGGACAGTCAAGCAATTCATTCATCAAAAGAGCATTTACGGTAAAGGAGGTTTATTATAAAGTTTATAATGAACATGCAGAGAGGGATGAGAGGCCAGACAATCACGGGGTATTGTTTTCTGGTGTCGTGACAGTGGCCTTCTGGGGAATGTTTCTGCTTAGGAACGTAGGTTGTGAATGGACTGGCTAAATGTCTACATGTCCTCATGTAGCTTTATAAAAACAGGCTGTCAAGAGTCTTTATGCTACACCACAAACCACCAGTGGGCCCTGAATACATTACAGCACAGAGCTGCATAATCACAGCAAAAGCCATTAAGTGTAATTATTCTAAACCATGTGTGCAACAGCAGTGAGACACAACTGATATGTTTACACCTACATTAGGCTGTGTAATGACTGTCAAATCAATATCTAATGCAATACCATTACAAATACTGTACTAGTCAACACTTTTTATCCCTTTTAGCACACATCCATGGATGCAACAGCCATAGATTATAGAGACGACTCACTGTGGTACATCTAACGCCCTAGAAATCACAATCCATAGAAATGATTTCTAAGCAATGCCACCTGATCGTTACTGTCATTATGCTGAACGCTAAATGCTGATTCCTCTTAGCCTTCTGTGTTTTATCAAGTTGATTAAAAATGATTTTTTTTGTCCACTCCAACTAATGCATTAAATAATAACTCTTTCAAAATTTGGTAACACTTAAATTAAGGTTCATTTAACTGTCATTATTTAATGCACTAGTTGAAACAAAATCATGAACTTCAGCATAAGCTTTCATAAGCAATCAGTAACACTGAAAAAGCAAATAATACTAATTAATTGATATTTTTTAATAATAAGCCGAATAATGAACATCTGTATAAACTATTGTTTGTGCCATCAATGAGTAATTAAAGTAAATTTATAAGTAAGTAAATGAAATGCACAATAATCAATATAGACAACACATTACTTAACATATTTGCAGATGCTGATTGCCAAAATTCTGAAGTTCCAGTATTTATACGTGGAGACCAAAGCACAGTAAGTTATCGACACTCACGCACATACATAACCTAACTTTTGCTCATTTATATGAATGTTTTTCAGTCATGGATTGAATAAAAATTAGTCAATGCAAGTATATTCATTACCATTTTAAACAAACGTTAATTTGTTTAACTTTAATTGTGGTGTATTAATGCTGGAGTTCATGCTTTGTTAATGTTAACTAACACAGTAAATAATATTAATTAAGGGAAACTTAATGTAAAGCATTACTCAAATTTTCTTCACCAGCTTGTACCGTGTAATCGCTAGAACCTATGTCTAGAGTTTGAAAAATAAACCCGTCTCCCTTCTTCAGCTCAGCTGGCTGTTAGAATATGCATGAGACCGGAATAAAGTTAGAATATTAGATTCCCACCTCCCCAGAGAAGCTGTACTTCCCCTTCAGGATCTGCCGATAGAGGCGCATGCGGTTGTCGTCCTCAAAGGGCATGGTGCCACTGAGCAGGATGTAGCAGATAACCCCCAGCGCCCACATGTCCACAGCATTGGTGTAGGGCTTGCGTACTAGGATTTCAGGTGCGATGTATTCAGGTGTGCCACAAGTTGTTTTCATAAGGCATTCGTCACCCTTTTTGCGTGTACTCGCTAGACCAAAGTCGGTGATCATGATCTTGGAGTCAGCACCAGGGTGGTAGTAGAGCAGGTTCTCAGGCTTGAGGTCGCGGTGGGTGATGCCTAGCATGTGCAGGTAGCGCACACCGTCCAGCACCATGCGGAGTACACGTGTGGCATCCCGCTCAGTGAAGGAACCGCGTGCGATGATGCGGTCAAAGAGCTCACCTCCTGTGGCCAGCTCCATCACCATGTACACACGCTCAGCCGTCTCAAAAACCTCCATCAGCTGGATGATGTTGGTATGGCGTACACGCCGCAGGACTCGCAGCTCCGACTCACACACCTCGCGACCCTCACGCCATCGAGTCTCGATCATTTTGATTGCATATGGCTGGCGTGTACCCTTGTGCTCAACCCGCACCACCCGGCTGAAGCTGCCACGACCAATGAGTGCCTTAATCTCATACTTAGCCGTCACCCGAGGGTCAAACTTGGCCCGGTATTTGGCCACTTTGTTTCGCCGTGGTTCAGAGGGCTCCAGCTGGCCTTTTCCTGCCGTAGGAGAATTAGTGGCAACACCTGTAGCTTGGCTTTGACCCTGAGGGGAAGGAGAGCCAGTTTTCTTGTCACTGCCATCCACACGAATAAAGTTCTTATAGACATCAGTTTGCTGAGGCTCAACCTTCTTGACAAGATCTAGCTGCACGTCTGCTGGTGGTTCTGGGAGGACCTTGCTCGTCCTGCACCCCATCACGTCAGGATCCTTCGCACCCAATGCGGGCAGCACATCCTCATAACCCGTGCCAGCCAAAGGCACAGACAGAAGCTTTCAATGCCACAGTAAACGAGGATGACAAGGACAGTCACCAAGTTCTACCAGAGAACTATCTTCTCCTTGGGTAATATGTAAATGCAAAGTCTATCAGTCTGAAAGAATGAAAACAAGAAGAATCAGTGTCAGAAATCTTGCCCTATATGAAAGAAATCTACACATAATGCCATAAGCCAGCAATAGTTTATATACAAGTATCTTCCTTTACGCGTGTCTTTACAATTGTGTTATAATGCAATTTTATACTGTAATTTCATGCAAGAACATTGTATTCTTACTTTTTCTATAATATTGGCATTATAATACAGGTAATAGAAAATATGGTTAATATAATCAGCTACCGTCTAACATAAGAATGATTAAGGGAAACCTAAACATATACCATTTATGTAGATTATCTAACCTAGATTAACACATGCCAAGCTGGGGCTGGTCAGATCAAGCTTTCAGCAGGGCAGAGTTTCTCAGCTCCAGTCCTTCCCATCACACTGCAGCTTTCAGTTTGCCTGCTCATGACACCTGATCCAGCTCATGAAGATTAATAACGAGTTGGATCAGGTGTGTGTGCCCTGTTTCAGCTGCCTGCATGCTGTTTCAGGTGTGTGTGTATGCCCGGTTTCAGGTACATATGCTGTTTCAGGTGTGTGTGCGCGTGTGCTGTTTCAGATGTCTGGATGTTGTTTCAGGTGTGTGTGTATGCCCGGTTTCAGGTACATATGCTGTTTCAGGTGTGTGTGTATGCCCCGTTTCAGGTGTTTCAGGAGTGCTGGGAGTTAGTAAGGGGTGTAAGTGTACAGGTCAGCGGGTTCCTGGAGTGGAGCTGAGAAACCTGCTCCAGTCTCACAAGACAAGCTGAAATGATAGAATGTGACACTGTAAAACAGCAGTATAGGCATGAAACCAGGCGCAGAAACAAGTCCGAGGCGCTTGACGGCGGTAGCGGCGGCTTTCTTTACGGTAACCCGAGTGAAAGGAATGTAGCCAAAAAAATGTTAACTAACTTTATTTAGGGTTGAAGTAAACAAGCAAAGTTCACCTCATACACAATGAACAGCCACGTCTCTGATGTTAAAATGTTCATAACTTTATAAAATGAGCGACTAGAAAACTCAAGCGCTATATATATATAATATATTTTTCCCGCAGTGTAAAAACACGTCTAAAACAAAGAGTGTGAGGCGATGTTACACAGCTCCCGCACCTAACTGTCTTCACGAGGCCTGGACGAAAAGGTAAACGGTAAAGCGCTAAATGAGTGTTTTGTTTTGTTTTGTTTTTTCGTCCCACTTGTGTTTCTAGGTATTAAGACAACTCAATCTGAATCAAGCTATACTTTAAAAGGGGGAAAGTATTTGTTTAAGCGTCACCTTCTCGCTGTTTTTGCGGCACTCGACGCAGGGAGGAAGAGGGCAGGATTGCAGAGGTCTCCAGCGCCGCCAGCCTCTTCAGCCCACTCTCAGCTGTTCTCTCCATTTTATTAGCGCAGCTTTTCTCCAACTTTCCTCCGCTTCAAACACTCCGACTCAGCTCCTCTTCCCACACTCACTAACAGCCACATGGTGGACACAGAAAGCCGACACTAACTTTTTCATCGACCAAGAAAGAGTTTGTGGGCTGTTGCTTCGAATCGAAGCGGTGTTTTCAGGACGGGACCACCTTTTTCCCTGGACTGAGATTTTTTTTCTTTTGGAAGAGTTGGGCTTGTTTCGACCCCTGCAACAAATAGGGTGAAGCCAGAAGCAGTCAACATGGCCGAGAGAGGCAAACAGAGGGGTAAACTTCTGTCAAAGAGCAGAAAACTCTGTCAGAGGGATAAACTTCTGTCATAAAGTAAAAGCTTGTCAGAGGGTTCAGCTTTTCTCGAAGAATTTCTGTTAAACAGAATAAACTGTCAGAGAAGCAAACAATAATGTACTTTAAAAAGGTGGTGGGGGGGGACTTTTAATGAACAGTACAAATTGACAAATTTGTAAGTCCTTTAAATTAAATTTTGAGGGTTTTTTTTTAAGTAAGTTACACATGTGACATTGCCATGTTGTGATATATATATATATATATATATATATATATATATATATATATATATATATATATATATATGAGAGAGAGGGAGAGAGAGAGAGATTTTACATTTGTTTTCACTCAAATGTATTTCAGAATTTTTCATATTCATTCATTCATCAAAACAAACATTGTCAAAAACAAAAACCTGTTGTTGTTGTTCTTGTTCTTCTTTTTCTTCTTCTTCTACTACTACTACTACTATTACTACTACTACTATTCATCTTTTCTTCTTATCTTTCCTTTGTACAACTGACTTTTATTTTGTTAAAATGATTTTATTGCACTTGGTTGCTGGCTTCAGTTGAAGCATGTAGTGTTGCTGAAATCCATGCTGCTGAGTCCAAGAAAACTTTTTAGACACTTCTCTGAAACAGAGTTCTTGTAAGCTGAATGCTTTCCAGCAGAATCATGCTGGCTTAAGAGAGGCCTTGAGGCCTTGATGATCTGTTTCCCTCTGCCTGTTGGCCAAACTTTGTGTAGTCCTCACTGCATGAGTGTCTAATCATCCAGGTCATTTTAAGCATCTGTTATGGTAAGTCTAAGCAAGTGAACTTGATGAAGGCCCCTAGGATGAGGAGGGAAGTGTATTCAAGATTAAAACACAAGCCTGTTTGCCTAGAATTAGGCCTACCATTAGATCCCAATACAATGAAATGCCTAAGTGGCAAGAGGAATGAGTCCAGTCACCTAGACCAACGGTGACACTCTCACAGCATAATAATACGTGGCCAAAGTAATATTTGTACACTGTTTTAATAGTGCTGTATGCCCTTTCCTAATGACTGCAGTCAAGTTCACATCCAGGATACAGGCATGCATGTTATCAGTTATCATATTATCATATTCCATACCTATTTCCGCACATTCTTTACATCATATCTTATAGCTTTTGAGCCATTTTATGTCCATTGTACTTCCACTGTCACTCAGTCACTTGCCCAGTGCAATACTTTGCAAGTTAGTTAGTTTACACCATTCATTTTTTTTCTTTCACTATATAATTGTATTCTTATTGTACTTATTAATTTTTATTTGAATCATATTTGTTTAAATTAGGTCGATAGCTGTTGCTCTTGTTTGTGGGGGTCATGATTCTATATCTTGGTGACTTGGTGAGGACCAAATTTTTTTTTTTTTTTTTTTTTTTTTTTACAAACCTGTAGGTTTTATATAAAAACAAACTAAAATTGCCAAACTGTTCCCTGAAGTTAAGGTTAGGGTTAAATGTAGGAGTAGGCATATCATTACTTAGCCTCATTAATAATTAGGTTAATGGAAGATAATAAAACAAATGTGTGTGTATTTTATGCCTTATGTGTAAACAATTTCCTCGACGTTGCCATAAGAATTTTATTGTCATTGTATTGACAATAAAATTCATGTATCAGTCATGCATGTGTGTCCTTTAGTTGTGTTTTTAGTTTACCAATGTGTTTAACTCACTGGATGGATGGAACCACTAGATGACACTGTTCTTCTTTTTAAGCAAATCGGACTACTAACTGCAGTGTTCCTTCAGGCTCCTTTGTTGATCACTAAAACAATACAAATCTGAGCATATGCCATGATTTCTCCTGTGAAGATATAAATATCTAAATATAAAAATTGATTGTGCTGGGCCCCAAGTATGTATATACTGATTACAGACAGATTTAAAAAAAAAAAAAAAAAAAAAAAGAAGAAGAAGGAAAAAGTAACAACCGCATGGGGAAAGGTGAGGGGGTCTGCATTCTGAATGCAATATATTATATGTGCATGTATACATGTCACAGTACATGGCACTAGACAGAACATGTGTGTAATATATGCTTATAACCATATCTTATGAAGATGCCTGGTATATTACTTGATCTTGTTCTATGTAGGTTCCAGTGTACAGTGATGCTGCAAGTGTTGCTACTCAGTTGTGCACACCCTGTCCTTCTCCTATAAGGAACAGCAGCTGAAAGAATGTTAATATCTGTGTTTATATCATCACAGACATTTCTGGTCACTTGTCTTTTCACTGGTGGTTTGTCTTTTGCTGGTGTCCCATGTGGTGCTCCAACGTACATTGCAGGTGTTATAATGAATACTGCAAACCCTCTCTTTCTCGTCTGCTGAACAATGGCTTCATCCCAAATGCAGCTCTGAATAAGTCTGTGGCAAATTTGAATAGGGCAGTAGAATGATGTAGTGCTGCTTATGAATGCAGCGTGGAAATGCCAGATGAAATGTTAAGTTATAGACTTGGTGACAGCCATCTGGAGCCTGTAAAGGACACAGACTCTCTGATGGACCCCGTCTGTATTAGATAAGATAAAGTGTTTGAGTAAAAAATGATAAGGGGCATGGGATAATAGAACATAAATGGGCAGACAAACGTAATAGACAGCTATAGCCTCTCTAGGCTGTTTGTGAGTGCATGCTGAAGGTGAAAGCAGGATTCTTCCCTTTTTGTCATTTATTTACTTGGTTATGCAGTACCCTTTGTCGCACAGCAGCTGTAAAACAATCTGCAAAACAAATCAACTGGCTTGATGGATGGGTTAGTCTTTAAGTCCCCTCGGTAATTCTGGTGCTTCCACTCTTTATGTTTCTCTCACTCATTCTTTGTCTCTGTCTCTCTCTGCCCCCTCCCCCTTGCCTCATCTCCCTCCTATCTACCCAAAAAGGTCAATACCATCTGTTAAATCCAAATTTGCTGACTGGTGTACATTATTTATCAGCATGAAGATAGAAGTGGCTCTATTAAAAGCCGCACTGACTCTTCCTCTCTCTCTCTCAATTATTCTCATGATAATCAGTCTTGGCCTGTGGGCCTGTCCAGACTGGCTGTCTGAACAGGACACTGAGATCTATAGCTGTTCTGAAATTTGCCAATCTGCACACAAACTCTGCAGTGGATTTGTGTTTGACGCTGGGCTCAGTCTCTAGGCTCTCCTGATGAAAGTCTTATGTGTGGGGGAAAAAAAAAATCTTGATTCCCAATTCCCTCTTTAATTCCCCTTTTAAAGCTCTGCTCACTTTCTGGACAGCTCTGAAAGTAATATATCCAAATATTTGGAGGATTATCTCTTGTCCCAGGTCTACGAAACATATGCTTAAATTTTTCTCTTTCATAGATCCGCCAGGGTGGACAGTTTGCTGTATAATCTGTGGTCAAATATACTGTAGCTAAAATTCTGGACACAACTCTTTGTTGCATTGCTATTCCTAGCCCATACTCTTGTTTCAAGGCATCTCCAATGGCCCAGTGACTCCCAAGGCGAGACAGAGATACACAGACACCTTGGAACTTCTTCATGAGGGAGGCCCTTTCTATCTGGTTTCACATTTCTGCTCCACTGCATTGCTGTTACAGAGGCGATCAATACCTGTATTTCACTGGGACAAATTTAAATCTCTACGTTGATTGTGTTTGTATAATCTATTAAATAAGAAATGAGAGGAGACACTGAGTGTTATGCAATAAATGACAGTAGCCAAGCCTATAGAAAGCCTAACTTACTCCAAGAAAAGCCATAGAGAGATGTTATGGAAAAAGTAAGCTGAGTGTACAATGATGGTTTGAACATCTGTATGTTTTTATGTAACAGAGAAGGGACGTTGGAATTGGCAGCAGTGTTGAAGCATAGTTCTTTCAGTACTACTGAATACATACTGAAACCCACTCGATACTCATCCTCTCAGTGTCTCACATGAATGTGTTATTGTAGATATACATGATACTTGTTGCTCATTGTTATTCAGTTCTGGTCATCCATTATCAGCTGGATGCTCAGACTGTGTTCTGTTTCATTTCTCCTTTATTTTGAATAAACATACTGTACCTGTCAAATTAGTGCCGTCAGTATAAAATGCACTCATGAAGAGAGTCAAAAGATCAAACTCGTTGGTTGTAGATAAATAAATTAGGTAATACTCCTTAAAAATCCATGGGTTTGCTGTCTCTAGCTTGACAGAATTAACAAAATAGTGGGTTAATGTTGGGATGAGAAAAGGAAATATTAAAGAGATGTGTAGAATAAGAGATGAGTGCATATATGGATAGTTTTACCATTTAAACAAGGCTTCTAGCTTGTAGACTACAAGTGAGCAATAAAGGCTTGATATATTTAAGTAATATCGCATGACCAAGAGTGCGGTTATACCGAATATCAGTACAGCATGATTCGGCCGTAAGCACAGAGCTGCAGGCCGAATGCTGCAAGTAATCACAGCCGTGCTGCTATTCAATATAACAGCATGTGACAGTGTGATATTGCTTTTATGTCCACTGCCATGTCCACTGTAGTAATCTAAAGTAGTAACCGTTTCAGTGGGACTGTTGCTAGAATTGAAATTTTACATGGCGAAAGCAGACGAGCGGAGTGACACACACCGCGAAACATCCCAGTGTATTTATACTAAATATAAGCACTTTTGGAATGATGCTTGTCCAATCAAATTAGTGGACCGGAACTAACTGTTGTATTAAAAAGTCATGCTCTAGCACAGGCATCATAAAAGGTGGAAAATATACAGTCCCTTCCAAAAGTATAAGAATGGCATGGCCAATTATTTTGTTTTTGCTAATACACTAAACACCTAAAAATTGCGTGTTCTGCCACAAAAGGTGCCAAGTTGTTTAACACATCTAGATGTAAATGTCAGGAAATGAAAGCTGAAATTTTGATCTGTTATCTCATATTCATCGTTTATCTCAAACCAAATGTCTCTAGTGTATAAGAATTGGCCTTGCCCTTCCAGTGCTTTCAGAGAGGACTGTGTTAGGAACAACAGCCAGTATGCCATTCCCACGTGGCCAACTACATTCACTTACAAGGCCAACTCCCTGCATTCTCAGGGTATTTTTAGATCTTGTGCTTATTTCAGGTGAGACTGCAGCCTCCATGAATGAACGCATATGAAAGGTGAATGAGAGACATACCTTTGTCATTTAGCTTTTGAATTAGTAATTATAAACAGCCAACCAGAAAAAAAAAAGATGAGGCCTGAATGATTGTAACAATTATGGGAAGGGGGTTCATGCAGTACATTCAGTATATACTCAATATGCACTATGTATACTATTTCAGCCATTTTGAATATCGACTGGTTGCACCATCTACAGTTCAGATACATTTCCTTTGTCTGAAATGTCCTGTTTCTCTAGAAAAAAATGTGCACTGGTGACTTACCAGGGGCCACCGCAAGCCTCCAGAACAGCCTGAATGTCTCCGGAAGTGAGGCAGCTTGATATTGAGTTGGTGTTTTGATGATGATGGCGGAGTGGTGTTATATCTGGTTGAGATCTGGTGACTGGCGGTGTCTATACAAACTGAAAGGAGAATTCATAAGAATATGAGGAATCAAAACATTTTCAAGTCTCGCAGGAAAGGCATGCTTTAAAGGTGGGGTCACTGATTTTTAATTCAGAATACTTTTTGTAACATTTGTACAAATTGTCTTCACATTCAGGTAGCTGTTAATAAAATAATTGCCTCCAGGTTAATGGGAGATGTGTACTACCAACACTGACGCAGGAAAATCATGTTCCTGGTCAGTTCACTACCATTTAGACATTCTAGCCTAGGCAGCATACCAACATTTGATTTTCGGGTATAGCATCGAGAGGATACTGAAAGCTATTTTTTGAGTTTCAGAACAGATCATTTAGCTTCTGGCAAAATCACTGGCTATATCTTTAATGCTTGGCTGTTCTACTTGGCCTCTTGTAACACTGAATATCTAGGAAAGGACAGCTACAGTATATCTGGTATGAAGAATGTCACTGAACTGCGTTCATTCCAGATGACTTCAACTGGACTGAAATCACTCCAGTGTTGCTTTAGTTATTTCTCAGTCTGAAGGTATGTTTGGAAAAACCTGAACAGTATGTCTGCATAAAAGTGTTATAAAACAAAACCTACAAAAAACAGAAGGTTGTTTTTCTTCATTTGAACCTGTAAAAAGAGGCAAGACTCCAAACATGAACACATACCATCTACATTTATTTTGATATGCATGAGGTGGAATTCACTCGCATTTAGAATTTACATTACACACTACATTTAATGGAAATTTGGGTAAACTGATCATTTACTACATTGTTTATAGTGTTTTGTGTAGTGTTGAGCACATGTATAATTAATACCTTCCACTATAGTATATTTGCTGTGCTCATTTGCTTGTACTTGTGTATAATGATCTAAAATAACACCCCTTGTAGCATTTCATTATTTATATGAGACAGCAGCATTCCTTTTGGACTATAGCTCAGGTCTTGAAAGGCCGCAAGCCTACAGAGATTCATTTTTCCACCTTCTTAAACACAACAAATTCAGTCAGTGAAGGTTTTGGTAATTAGCTGATGAATTGAATTGGGTGTGTTAAATAAGAAAGAATAATAATGCTGTAATGCTATACTTTTTGCTAAATATGACACAACCTATTTTTGCTCCATTATTAATATTCTCAAATCCACTGCTTAAGAGCTTGGAACAAAGCCCCTCTTTGAATATACTGTATTGCCAAAATAGAGGATGATGTTGCTTTGTGTGAATTGTATGATGTATGATATTTTTAACATTGAGAAAATCATAAAGAATTCAGTTAAACTCCTTGTAGTGTCCCTCAGTACACAATAATATAACCTTGCTTCAACATTGCAGGTGATTATTTCTTTATGGAAACTATATATATATATATATATATATATATATATATATATATATATATATATATATACACACACACAGTGGGGAAAATAAATATTTGATCCCTTGCTGATTTTGTAGGTTTGCCCACTCACAAAGAAATTAAGGGTCTATAATTGTTATGGTAGGTTTATTTTAACAGAAAGAGACAGAAGATCAACAAAAATCCAGCAAAAACACATGATACAAATGTTATAAATTGAGTTGCATTTCAGTGAGTAAGTATTTGATCCCTTACCAACCAACAATAATTCTGGCTCCCATAGTCTGGTTATGTGCTCATGTGGTACACAGATTAGTCCTGTCAATTTAAGAAAGTGCTCCTAACGACAACTCATTATGTGTATAAAAGACACCTGTCCACAGAACCTCTATCTTCCATTCAAACCTCACCACCACCATGGGCAAGACCAAAGAGCTGTCAAAGGACGTCAGGGAGCTTGTGAATGATCTCAAGGCAGTTGGGACCACAGTCACCAGACAAACCATTGGTAACACAATACACCACCATGGATTGAAATCCTGCACCGCCCGCAAGGTCCCCCTCCTCAAAAAGGCACATGTACTGATGTTTGCCAATGAACATTTAAATGATTCAGAGAAGGACTGGGAGAAAGTGCTGTGGTCAGATGAGACCAAAATTGAGCTCTTTGGCATCAACTCGACTCGCCGTGTTTGGAGGAAGAAAAATGCTGACTATGACCCTAAGAACACCATCCCTACAGTCAAGCACGGAGGTGAAAACATTTGCCGCATTGAGGGGCCAATGGACGGGGCCATGTATTGTAAAATCTTGGATGGGTCGTGGATGGGTCTTCCAGCATGACAATGACCCAAAACATACCGCCAAGGCAACAAAGGAGTGGCTCAAGAAGAAGCACAGTAAGGTCATGGAGTGGCCTAGCCAGTCTCCAGACCTTAATCCTATAGAAAATTTATGGAAAGAGCTAAAACTTCAAGTTGCCAAGAAACCTTTTTAGAGATTTAGAGAAGATCTGTTAAGAAGAGTGGACCAAAATCCCTCCTGAGATGTGTGCAAACCTGGTAACCAACTACAAGAAACGTCTTACCTCTGTGCTTGCAAACAAGGGTTTCTCCACCAAGTACTAAGTCATGTTTTGCTTGGGGATCCAGTACTTATTTTACTCACTAAAAAGGAACTCAATTTATAACATTCGTATCATGTGTTTTTTCTGGATTTTTGTTGATATTCTGTCTCTATCTGTTAAACCTACCATAACAATTATAGACCCTTAATTTCTTTGTGAGTGGGCAAACCTACAAAATCAGCAAGGGATCAAATATTTATTTTCCCCATTGTATATGGTGGAGCTCTGCACAACCTGCCCCTATTGACAAACCGCCACAGTTTTAATAGGAACTTGTTTGGGATATATTTGCTCCCTTTAAAACTGTGTTTTATTGTTTCAGTGCCTTGCAGTGTGAAGGTAGCAGTTATTCCAATTCTGCTGTATTTGGATTGTGATTGATGTTAAAGCAGTGCATCCTGCGCTGTGCCATCATCACATATGACTGTAATTTCTCATGAAAAGCCCCATTGTGGAGCTATGTATTTGTGCAGACATGAATATGCCATGATAGATTCTGGCTGTGAAAAACCTTCTGTGCATTCACTCATTAAATTCAATCAGATAAAAGGTGATCTATCACTCAGGAAATCCTGCGATTGGCCCAACAACCCAAACAAAAACAAGTTTGCACTTGCTTATTAAAACACAGCCTGAGGGGATGAATCTAGTTTACTTTCAGAATTTGCCCCTCATTTTATAGGCACATAAAGCTGAATATGCTGCACAGTGAGGAAATGTCTTCATTCTGTCTTGCCTTCTCTAGCTTTCCATCCTTTCATGTGTCTCACTCTGCAGTAGATTGATCACAGGCAGAATAAGGGTCAATCTGATGTGTAGGGAAAGATGGGATGAGAAGAGGTGAGAAAATCTCAGGAAGGAAGCTAATGGAAAAGCAAGATGAGGAAATGGGGGGGGGGGGTGAGAGAGCGTGTAGGAGGAAATCTGTGTGACATGAATGGATGAGTATTGAATACACATACATCAAAATTACCTGTAATTAGTTATACGGTAATTATGTTGGAGTGTACTATGCACACATCATTAAACCTTAGTTCCAGATAAACACCATTTTGTGAGTATTTTTGTAAACCATATTTGACACTTTCATAAGTCAGCCAGCATATAATAATATACATTTAACAATAATCTAAGATTATTATATTCACATATAAGAATCTAAAGCTTTGCATCTTTCTGATCATTGTCGATTAACTGGTGAGTAATCCATTTTGGAAAAGACACTGATGCTTAGCTTATACATAATCCACTCCCTATACATGATATTCTACCTGTTGTAAAGAGAAAATCTGTTATTTTTTTTCTACAGTCATCTGGACTTTACCCTCTTGTTTCAAAAATGACTCCTGTCTCCCTGTTTAAGCCCTACATAGGGCGTAAAATAATGCTAAGAGTAAATTGAGACTAACTGGCTGCAGTCACAATACTAATTGCACATTGAGGTGACCTATTGATCAACTGAATACACAAAACAATGTGGAAATACTGTGGTTCATGGTGGTTCATGGTGGAGCCATCCAATACAGATGATGAATGAATGAATTATTCAATTCTAGTGAATTAATCAATGAATTATTCAATACTACCTTGCTTTTTTTTTTTTAAACTGTAAATTATAAATCAGAACTTTCCATAACTGCAGTGTAGTCAGATAAAAAAAAAATGGCTTTGGGAAAAGACAAAATGAAATGGTTAATAGTGAAACAATTATTCATTGTCTACTACCTTCCCTAGGAATGTGAGAATGTGACTTGATTACATGTGGAGTCGGCCACAGTTTCAGGATTTGGAATGTTAAGATTCAATATCTCATAGTGGCTTAGATATGTCCCAAAGCTAATATTTACCACACACACACATGGGTCAGAGATTTATAGCATTGTTCGTTTATGTGGCTCATAAAACAGCAAACCACTCCACTCCACCTGGGCTTAGCAGACTGTAGTGCAGTTTTAGATGTCCAAGAGACTGGGGTACACGCTATCTCTCTTTCTCTGTGTACCTAGAAAAGCCATGATTGATGCTCTATCACCATATTATAATTTTAATCATATTTTAACACATTTTAGTTGAGAGTGCTCCCTGGGGTGTCACTGTGGAAATGACAAGAGGCAACTGTGGGTTTAGAATTGCTGTGAACACAGGAACAATGATGAATAATCAAGAGTAGAGGGATTAAAAGAATACACATGCTTTTACAGAAAAAGATGAATCAGTCGTATATAACATGAAATAATAAATACATGTATTTTTCAACTAAGGAAAATCACAATGTTCACTGTGGATACAGGGTAAGATTTGTTGTCTTTTTAAACCTTATTTATGATCTCATGGACCTATTAAGTGTGTTTGACAGTAATGATAAGTTGTGTGATTATGAAATCAGATTTAGTTATGCTATTAATATTATGCTCTACCAGTGGAACTACACACCCATTTTTAAAGAACAAACAAAGAACATCAAGGTTATAATATCACATATATTACTGAGGTTGCCACAGCAGATCATTGGTCAACATATTTGATTTGGCACAGTTTTTACACTGGATGCCCTTCCTGATGCCACCCTCGCCAATTTTATCCAGGCTTGGGACCAGCACTGGGAGTGCACAGTCATGTGCAACCCCAGTGGCTGGGGTTGGGTCCCTGGCTGGGAATTTGGTCTCATCTGACCACAGCACTTTCTCCCAATCCTTCTCTGAATCATTTAGATGTTCACTGGCAAACTTCACCTGTACATGTGCCTTTTTGAGGAGGGGGACCTTGTGGGCGCTGCAGGATTTCAATCCATGGTGGCGTATTGTGTTACCAATGGTTTGACTGGTGACTGTGGTCCCACCTGCCTTGAGATCATTCACAAGCTCCTCCCGTGTAGTTCTTGGCTGATCCCTCACTTTTCTCATGATCATCCTTATCCCATGAGGCGAAATCTTGCATGGAGCTCCAGACCGAGGGCGATTGGTGGTTATTTTGTATTTCTTCCATTTGCGAATAATCACTCCAACAGTTGTCTCCTTCTCACCAAGCTTCTTGCTGATGGTCTAGTAGCCCATTCCAGCCTTGTGCAGGTCTACAATCTTGTCCCTGATGTCCTTTGACATGTGGGACAAGACATCCTTTGTCTGTGGACAGGTGTCTTTCAACATAACGAGTTGTCGTTAGGAGCACTTTCTTAAATTGACAGGACTAATCTGTGTACCACATGAGCACATAACCAGACTGTGGGAGCCAGAATTATTGTTGGTTGGTAAGGGATCAAATACTTATTTTACTCACTGAAACACAACTCAATTTATAACATTTGTATCATGTGTTTTTTTTTTCTCGATTTCTGTCTCTATCTGTTAAAATAAACCTACCATAACAATTATAGACCCTTAATTTCTTTGTGAGTGAGCAAACCTACAATATCAGCAAGGGATCAAATATTTATTTTCCCCACTGTATATCTCCAGTCAACAAATGTTAATCTCCATTAAGTCCTCAGTCATAACTCTGTATCTTTTAAATTCCACTGATATATTGATACCTCTTTTGAGTGACCAAAGATTTTGAAAAATCTTGCTATTTGACAGATAAGCTGATGTTCCATTGATTTGCTCACCTTTTTAGTTGCGCAGTCACTGGAATTAAATGTAATAATTTTCTGCAAACAAAGGCAAAATTTAAGTGCAGACAGTGTGTCTATGATGTACAGAACCATTTCTATTGTAAGATATGGCAGAAAGATTGGCAAAAAGATTATCAGAGAGAAAGGGGGATTATGAAGTGGACAATGTCTGAACATCAGAAATGCATGTACATCACACTGACCTTTTTACCCACGCAAAAGGCTGAGAAAAAGAACTACTCAAAATGTGCTGCTGTATGCTGGATGAATGTATGTTGTTGACTCTCAGTCGCCTTTTATGGTATTGCTCTAAAAATGCCCTAGATAGTAGCCTAGAGCATAAGTGTGATAGCTTCT